>JAOTOL010001361.1:165000-452500 GCA_034440575.1 Imbricaverruca yamaguchii | reverse complement strand
TACACCGGACAAGTGGTACTCCAGACAAGAGGTACACCAGACAAGTGGTACACCAGACAACAGGTACACCAGACAAAAGGTACACCGACAAGTGGTACAGCAGACAAGTATTACACCAGACAAGAGGTACATCAGACAAGAGGTACACCAGACAAGAGGTACACCATACAAGTGGTACACCGGACAAGAGGTACACCAGACAAGAATTACACTAGACAAGAGGTACACCAGACAAGTGGTACACCAGACAAGAGGTGCACCAGACAAGTGGTACACCGGATAAGTGGTACACCAGACAAGTATTACACCAGACAAGAGGTACACCAGACAAGTGGTACACCAGACAAGTGGTACACCAGACAAGAGGTACACCAGACAAGTGGTACACCAGACAAGTGGTACACCAGACAAGCGGTACTCCAGACAAGTGGTACACCAGACAAGTGGTACACCAGACAAGTGGTACACCAGACAAGCGGTACTCCGGACAAGTGGTACGCCAGACAAATGGTACACCAGACAAGTATTACACCAGACAAGAGGTACACCGGACAAGTGGTACTCCAGACAAGTGGTACACCAGACAAGTGGTACGCCATACAAGTGGTGCACCAAGGACTATGGCCGTGAGGTGACGGCTGCAGTTGCAAAAATTCAGCGCCTCACTGCAGGGCACCCCAGCAGGCGTAACCCTGCAGAGTTACCACAGCAAATGTACTCCAGCAGTTGTACACAAGCAGGTGTACCCCAGGTGTACCCAGCAGGCGTACCCCAGGTGTACCCCAGCAGGTGTATCCCTGCAAGCGACATATTTTGAATTTCGAGACAGCACGTTTGTTCGAGACACAGCTCTCTCGATGTCAAATTAACACGGAATATAGTGACACACTGTTGTCTTAGTTCAGTCGAGTTATTTGTTTGCAAGCTCGGAATATTCTGGTTTAACTTGGATTGATGCATACAAAGCTACGAAGAGAAATAATTGCGGCAGGTTTTCGTGAAATTCCTCGTACAAAATTACAAAGAACCTGTTGATTTTACGAGTCGTTAGCATGGCGAGCTGCGGCGACTTCCCGTCGACTGTTGTGACAGATACAACAGATGCGACGGCACTTTCACGTGTGGGTACTCCTTGCCTTGGCTCATGCTCATGATGCTCTTTCTCTGCCGTGTGAGGTTGATGCTTCCCAGGATGTCCTTACAATCTCTGAACCGTCAACAAGTATCCGCAGTCTGATTTATTGCCGAATAATAGCAAACAGAAGTTCTGCGACCGGCAGAAGATCGGCAGCGACATAGGCATATACTTTTTATAAAAACATGCAATGAGGTTGTTCTGTCTTGTACCTCATCACGTCCAAATCGCTGGCTATTTTACTACACTAGCAACCGTTTCCAGACGCGAAGGTTGGTTTTTGTGTGCATGACTTTAGAACGAGCCACCAACATTCCGACCGACAAGCAACACATTCTTCAGCAAACTTTGGTTTTGGCGAGTTAGACATAGCTATTAGCTACTAGCTAGAGATCACATTCGCAGTATGCGTACAAAATAATATAAAATGGCTAGCAAAGTGCAGCAGTAAAAATGTATCAATATCAAATAGACAAGCATCAAAGCGGCGGCCAATCTCGTCGACAATCTAATATGACCAAACCTGCGTGGAAATATTCGTATCTACACATACTCACACACATGTACATCCACACCGAAGAGTGCACAAAAGCAGTAGCACCATTCTGTTGTGTGTTGTCATCGTCACGACCGTTCAGCGATCGCTCTCCAACATGGCAAATTTGTTCATTAAATGTGTGGAACAGGTGGGACTAGGACGCAACACAGGAGCTCTTGCCGCGCCTTGCAGCCGATGAGGTCACCAGATGTACATCAGTAGTCACCAGATGTACATCAGTGGTCACCAGCTGTACCTCAGTGGTCACCAGATGTACATCGGTGGTCACCAGATGTATATCAGTAGTCACCAGATGGACCTCAATGGTCACCAGATGCACCTCAGTGGTCGCCAGGTGCACCTCAGTGGTCATCAGATGCACTTCAGTGGTCATCAGATGCACCTCAGGCCTCTTCTGACCTCTTCGTCCCACTGCTTCTCTGGTCTCCACACCTCCCACCCTCCCCACACCGTCCTCAGCTTCGACAGTTGGCACTGAACACGCTCGCGGCGTCGCGTCGCGGCCACGTAGTGCACCACAAGTGCCTAGAACTCCCAGTAGGTGGCGAGCGAGACGTCAGTCGAGTCGAGACTGAACGAGCCGTTTTTCTTGGCGCATAGGTAGGCGCCGTGCTCGTCCTTGATGCACAGCCGGGTGGGCTCGCGCAGCTCTATGTAGAATGGGTACGGCTCGTGGCTCGAGGCCGAAACACCGTCGTTGAGGCACCAGTACAGGCCGTTTTGACCTGCCGACCGCAGAACACACTAGTCATGTGAGCCGTTGTCAGCCACTCGTTCTGTCCCAAGAACGTGGCGACACTCGTGAGCGGGCGACACTCGTGAGCGGGTGACAGGCGAAACAGCCAGCGCCATTATGTCCCATATGGCTTAAGGCTAAGACTATGAAAAGTGGGGAAGAGCATGTACCAATGACCCCTCCCCGGTGATTGTAGTTTCTACGAACATGTCGCAACCTGCCCCAAGTCCCGCCCTAGTCACATTCCACTTTGTTCTATTTCCTCCGCATCGTTTACCTGATAGTCTAGAAACGGATAATGTCAAAGGACATTTGAATCCAACAGCCAAGCTTAATTTGAGGCCTTCACCATTTTGGAGAGCAGGGGGGGGCAACGTGGCCGGACCGCCGGCAACTGGCGGCTCGTGTCTTTCCTGCCAACTATCTGGACGGCGACGTCGTCAAACACTAGTTCCTTCTGACGGAAACACAGGCAGTCGGTTAATCAACTTTGGAATGCACGGTGGGTATCCGTAGCCAGGATTATTTTTTCGAGGAGGGCGGATTTTGCGAATGGGGACCGGACTACTCCAAGATGTTTTGAAGTACCCGGACTTCGATCACTTTAATTCAAAAAGGGCCCGCTTTTGTCTAAGAAAAATAGAGCTTTGCTCCGTTTATCAAATCACAATTGGAGACTCAGCATGACGCAAGGGTATCCACTTAGGTATCCACGGGCGTTCGTAAGAGCACGTGGGTATATGTAATGGTTTGTACACTTCTGTAAAGACTCGTCAGCTTCGTGAAGGAACCACAGACGTTCGTAAGGGTCAGTAGACTTTTGCAAGGGTCCATATATGTTTATTATGGTTCGCAAACGTCCGTACATGATCGGAGACGTTCATAGGGGTCCGATAACTGCCGTAAGAGTGTTCTTGGTGTTTTTCCTCCACCATGACGATCTCTTAGAGGATTACGTACGGGCCCCGGTGCGACCCGTGTAAGCTCAAGGATCGGGCTACAGCCCCGCCGCACCCCTTGGCTACGTGCCTGATTGCACGAGTACTTTGAATGTGGAAGCAGCACTCACCCTTCAAGAACACCTGCCCCCGCTCCCCTCTCTCCACCAGGATGGTCTCATATGTCGCCTTGTTGCACTCCAGCTTGGTGGAGCTGGAGTTCTTGTAGCCAACGAATCCTTGCTCGGACTTGAGTACCAGGATTGGCCTGGGTTCGAACGAACAACGTGTCAAGCAACGGGAATGAGAGCGTGAGCAGACGGGACTCTATATTTAACCATTAACCAATTGTTCTTCAGCACCAAGCCAATAGGTTTTCATCACGAATGCCCTCAGCTGGTGTACCACATAGCATGATGAGCATGCAACACACCAACATGGTCACCTATCGACCGGACGTGACCGTGACGTGACCGTGACGTGACCGTGACGTGACCGTGACGTCGGCGTCAGGGGCTGCGAACAGACGACCGTCTAGCTAAGAGACGGGCTGGTTGTCTGCCGGACTCACAAGTACCAACCCACTGCAGCTTCAGATTCATCATTTGCTCGGTCGGTTCATTGTTTCACTTCTGTCCTGCCCGATAATAGTCACTAGCAATGTGGACGCAGTTTTAGATAGACAAATAGATAGCCCGCAATTGTCTGCAGTTTCTTTCCATGCAAAATCATCGACCATCTATCCGTCAAAAAGAAGCTCATGGATGCCTTCTCGTTCCCACCAAGTTATTTCGGTATCCACTCGTGAGTACAGACCTGTTAATGAGGTAGAAATAGAACTGTGCGGCAAGTTCGCCCTCCTCCGAGTTGGCGTAAAGGTGGCCTGACTTCTTGGCCGCCAGAAACTTGCCATTGTTGGCACGGAAGCAGACTGTGCCATCTCGACGCCACACCAGATCAAACAGGGCGTTGGATGATCTGCGGAGTCACACACGTTCACAATAGGTCGCAAACACCATCAGCCAGTTCAAGATGCAGACTGCCGTTATAAACTGGCTCACAGGTGCACCCAAGGGGGCCGAGGGGACACGGCACGAGCGGTTCTTAAGATTTGAAATTGTCTCGAGGGCCTAAAAGTCTAAGGATAATACCAGTCATACCCTACCCACTGTCGCTCAATAACTTCATTTCCTGAGAAAAAAAAACTAGTTGTAAAAAGGTCAAATCACACTTCTAAGAATTCTCAAGAACATCAAGAACAGTAGAAAACAAGAGAAAAACACGCCTTGCCTCCTCCCCTGAGAAAATTATTGGTGGAACCCTGAGCCGGCTGTATCTCAAAAGAAAAACGATAAGATATGAGCAAGAAGTGTTATTGTGTTCGGTTTAACCCGCGCCGTCTTTCCTGTCAAATCCTCCCACCCCGTCTCGGGGGAGGGGGCGGTTGAAGACCCCCTCTAGACTCTAAAATCCAAACTAAGCATCGCACGTAAACGAAAGAGGTGTCATCGGAAAGCGCTCGACGAGTATGGTCCCGGTCCACCCCCAAAAAACATTTCCCCAAAAGTGACGTCACCAGGGGGCTTGATTTTCACGACTTTTCACGACTTACATTATGTTTTTTACTCTGGGGAGTTCATTTTGGGGGATATATGAAAAAACAAAATGTATTTGGAATGAGAAAAGGACAGTGAAGTCGACCAGGGCTATTTTTTTTGGCCACCCGAAAAATAAAAATACATTATTTTTTTGAAATTGCAAAATTTTGAGTTTTCAAGTTTTCTTTAATTTTCCTTTTCAAGTGGGTAGAGCAGACTGAGAAATATTGTTGGAAGTCAACTTTCCCTAATAATAAATGCTTACTTTAGCCAGAATCCTGTGTTTGAACTGCAATATGGCGAATACGCAAAATTTATATGTAGTCAAAAACGAACAAAAATCAACGATTAAGGTTTCAGACACCATGTGATGACAAAATAGGTAAAAAAAAAAATAAATTTTTTGGGCGCCCCCCCCCGTTTTTTTCCTTATCCGCAAAAAACTAAGGGGGGGGGTTTGAAAACCCCCGGAGAGGGGGGGGGTAAGGTTTCAGACACTATGGGTGAAGATCTTCCTCGGAGGATGCCCATTTGACGGCACGACGAACAATGACAACTTCAGTGACAGACTAAGCATGGAATGGATTCCCAACATGCAGGTTTGTCGGGTTCGATCTACGTCAGTCAATGTCCCGCTCTGAACACCTGGAACGCTGACCGGCAAGATCGCATACTCAGGCGAGCACACCTGAGCTGCACATTTATCACACAACTGGCGCCATGGACGGTTGCTATACTAACGGACCTGACATGTATTGCTACCGAGCGTGCGCTTTCACAGTCGAATTAAATCCATTCTGACATCAAATGGAACCCCCAGCGAACGCTTAACACGCGCGCTTGAGGGCCGCTCACATAATGAGCTCCGAAGTTGACCCCCCCCCCCATAAAATATCGGAAACTACTGATGCTAGAAGCACACAATGTGGAGGGTAGATTACGGCTATAGTAAACTCGCTTCAGTATGCATTTTATGACCACCGGGTAAAGCCTGTTGAGTCGAATGAGGTCGAGATCCACAAATGAGGCCACACCGAACTGGTACCCTACGGCACCAGTTCGCCGCCAATGGCCGGAGGTCATGACCTGATTGTGGAACAGGTGTGTTTCAGCAAATCATGGAATTCCATGATATGGGAGAAGCATATGATGATTTACACTAAATACAAACGCCTGGGAATCTGCTCCAGTTGGTGTAAAATATCGATAATAATCTATACCTGACCAAATTGCCAGGTAAAATTGTTTGACAAAATTATAATTTGCCACTTGTTTGGTTTGCAACATGTACATCCTGCAAGTTACTAGGCCTACTTTAAACTTTAGTAATGTTATGAACGCTCAAGCATGCTAGTGATTGAACTCTCCGACCTAACCTAGGTCAATGCTATGGCACGACGCAGAACGTCAAATTTGCATAAAATATTGATGGACAGAAGGGGTTCCAACTCGCCATGCCCTTCGGTTCACCAGTGATTCGAAACGAACCGGGGGTGAGGGGGAGGGGAGGAAACTGGGTCCATCACTTCTCGGAGTCGTCATGGAGCCAGTTTACACTTAGAGTGACTGCCATTCACAGAGCATAATTCAGGCAGTCTGGCTCGCATTGACAGGTTTTTTTTGTGAAGCTCGAGAGCAATTGGTAGCTGATTATTTCCTGTTTGCATGCCCATGGTTTCAAACATGGACAGAAGTGCCGGGAGAAAAAACGCACAATTATACCAATCAGGTCCCTCGCAATTTTCTTCACCCGGCGGTTGAATGCGGTACGAACATTTCCGGTCCCAGCTGTTCGCAGATTGTTGCGGTACATACTTTTTGCCTGAGTAGGCGTGAATACCTCCGGAGGTCTGCAAGGTCCAGTAGCGGTCTTGCATTGTACGGATGTACCAGCGGTGTGTGTGCACGTCAAACTCGAGCAGGAACCGCTCGAACTCTCCAACCTCCTCCTGATTGGCCGTCACGTCCACGCCTGCGTGACGTCACACCAACGCCAGGATGACGCATAGAAGAAACATCGTACAATAGCTAACCGCACACTCTCGCGATAGTTGATTAAATACGAAGTGATAGCCGTACATCTACACCCACACATCGGCGCGTATTCTAATTACGGCTGTTTTTAAAAAATTATTTTCTGATATATGGTTACTCGATTAGACATTGCTGACGACTCGATGCTAGATTGATGCATACAGTAGCAAAATGAGTGTATTTTGAAAATCAAAGTGTGCAATTGTATGGTGTTGTATGGGAACATTGCAGCTATTCCGATGCCTGTGGAAGCCGACAACAACGCTTCAGCATCTTGCTACTAATCACAAACGTTCATAACTTGTTCCAGCTATACCTGTCCAAAGCGTGTCACAATAGATTTCACCGCGGCCACGGGCAGCTGTGGGCCATGCCACGCCAGTGTTGCTGATACTCAGCATTGGGCCCGCAGACATTGGCTGGCAAGAACGGTGTCAGCCACACTATCCCCACCCCCGCCACCGTGGACTGGACTGGTCCACTGGCGACCGACCTTGTTTGACGCTGACGTATCGGTCGTTGAGGGCCGCACCGAAACAGGCCTGCGGCAGCGAGTTCTCCAGCGAGAACAGTTCGTCCTTGGTCACCGCCTGTCCGCGGGTCTTCATCAGAGCCTGTGGAAGCGGCAGCGGTCAGTGTGGACCGTGCCGGGCCTGACCCCCGGCCTCCGTCAGCCGGCCCACAGAGAGGCAGGTCGGTGGTCAAGCTCCCTGCTCAGGTCACACTCCGCCGGTGACCGCTGTCATTGCGGCTGGCTGACACACATGAAGGCTGACTTGGTTGTAGGGTTGACGGGAAAAGGATACAGGTGTTGGTGCAGATGGGAGATGGGCAGTACAATTTATATCTGGTGGCTTTGCTTGCTTCGTTGGTTTTCCTACTTTGTTTTAGTAGTTTTGCTTAATTTGGTCCGCGTGTTTGTTGTTTTTGGCGCGATGCGGCGGTGAGTGCCATATCGATTGCGAAAACGTTGAGGCAGAATTCGCGCTAATAATAAAACAAGATGTTCATTTTTCATAATTACCCTAAATGTACTGAAAACGTAGCAGAAAATAGCATCAAGATGCATTATGACCATTGCAGCCGTACCGTTATTTGTTAATGGTTGACGCTAATCGCAAACTTCCACTTACCGAAGGGTAAATTTCCGTTAAGTTATTCGCATGTTTTGATACGCCAAAGTCCGTTTACAAGAGCAATATTTTCGCAAGTTTTCCTAATCGCATCGTATTTTGAAGTTGTGCTGCTCATGTAAACGGGGTAACTGCATTGTCGATATAGGTCTCATCTTCTTTATATTGCAGATGTGCAGTTATTGTGTGTATTGTTCATGGTCCTGGTCAGGAACGGGGACATCTCAGGGAAATATTTGAATTTAACAGATATGATGCAATTAGAGGTCATCAATTCAAAATAAAAGTTAATCACAGCGGGACAAGGTTAGCAGTCTTTCTTCACCAACAGGGTAATAGAACACTGGGACAAGCTGTCGGAAACCAGTGTCAGTAGCAGCACACTGAACACCTTAAAAACAACATAGACAACCATTATAAGAATAGAGGACTTGCTTCTCGGTATTCCAGTGAGGGCTGATCGACGGATTTGGTACCAATGAAAGGCCCTTGTGGCTCAAAGTTGCACAGATGTTTGATGATTTTATGTCTTTATGTCTTCGTGACGTCTGACTGGACGGAGAGGAGACCCATTCTAGAGGGCGCGCCACGTGTCAGGCACAGCTCACCTTGGAGCCGATGGGCGAGAGGTATCGCCCGAAGCGGTCTCGCAGCGCCAGACTGCCGTTGTGGTACTCGATGGCGAAGAGGCAGTCGTCCGAGCAGGAGGACTGCAGGCGGCCGTCGCGCGACAGGTACAAGTTGTTGCACGTGTGCACCGCGTAGCGGCTGTCTCGGAACTCGAGTGTGAACAGCGTGTCCTCGCCCCACGGCACGTTGGCGTCCACGTGGATCTCGTCGCCGGAGTCGGAGAGATGTGCGAACCGCTTGCGTCCCACGCTGTACAGGTTGACCTGAGGTCGCGCCGCCAGGTGGATGTACCTGCGGGCGGTCACATGGTGACCCAGGTCGCCGGCGTGCCATCACAATGTGTATCAACCCATTCCCGGGTCATTGACATTCCGCTTTAGAAATAAAACGCAATTTGCATCCACCTGAGCAAATGACAATCAGTATCCACAACCCCCGACTAGGCCTGATACCAGGGCATCCGAGCACATCGCAATCAGCATCATCACACCCCACACCCGCTGTTAAAAATATATGACACAGAGCTTCAGCGTTGCGACCATGCCGACCGGACCAACCGACAAGACAACATCATGGACCAGATCATGCTGGACTTGACGAGATCAGAACGAATGACCAAATGCAGTTGTGAGAAAAAAATGTGTTTGACATACGTGCCATGCATAAAAGTAAAATACGGTGACGTATTCTGGCGAACATCTGCAAGGAATGTTGCATTTTTATTACACGTACTGAATGCTTAACCCGCGCCGTCTTTCCTGTGAAATCCTCCCACCCCGTCTCGGGGGGGGGGGCGGTTGAAGACCCCCTCCTTTTATCCTTATCTGATATCCTTGTTATCCTTCACTGAATAAATATAAATGTTGTTTTAACAATATCTCCCAAAATGAACTCCCCGAAGACAAAACCATGTCAGTCGTGATCCCATACACCCCTAAGATGGGGTTGTTTTACCGTCAAAGTTCCGATGTGACTTTCCCACCAGGCCATCTGGGAATAGACGACTACATTTGATCAGCTGATCAAACCAGCCCTGATACCAAGCCATGATATCCAGACCTGATAGCCATTCTTGTTAACCACAGCTGATGAGTTGCCGCCCAGACCAGACCTACCGCCCATACCAGACCTACCGCCCAGAACAGACCTACCGCCCAGAACAGACCTGCCGCCCACACCAGACCTACTGATCAGATCAGACCTGCCGACCGGACCAGATCAGACATACCGACCAGATCATACCCGCTGACCACGATCAGACTTATCCAATAAACCAGACCACTCGAACAGACCCGACCTGCCTCTCAGCCCTCCAGGCCAGACCTGCCGGCCACACCAGACCTACTGAACAGATCAGACCTGCCGACCGGACCAGACCCGCCGACCATGACCATGCTTATCTACCAGACCAGGCATACTTACCAGACCAAACATGCCGACCAGGCAAGATCTGTCTAAGGTCAGATCTGCCCACCAGACCTGCCCACCAGACCGAACCTGTCGACCAGGCCAGATCTGCCCAAGGTCAGATCGGCCCATCAGACCTGCTCACCAGATTATCCACCAGACCAGACCCGCCCACCAGACCAGACCCGCCCACCAGACCAGACACGCCCACCAGACCAGACCCGCCCACCAGACCAGACCCGCCCGCCAGACCAGACCCGCCCGCCAGACCAGACCCGCCCATCAGAACATGCACGCCCACCAGACCAGACCCGCCCACCAGACCAGACCCGCCCACCAGACCAGACCCGCCCACCAGACCAGACCCGCCCACCAGACCAGACACGCCCGCCAGACCAGACCCGCCCACCAGACCAGACCCGCCCATCAGACCAGACCCGCCCACCAGGCGCAGCGGCGGTGGCGGCGGACGTACCACAGCTCGCCGTCGGAGGGCGACTTGGCGTTGCAGACGAGCCTGTCGACGGCGGCGCCCAGGAAGTACTTGCGCTCCACGTTCTTCAGCGCCCAGCGGCCGCTGCCGTCGTCGGCCACGGCGATCTCGAACATGGCGCCCGCCTCCAGCTCGTCGGACTCGCAGGTGACGTTGCCGAAGTTGTCCACGGCCAGGTACTTGCCCAGGTGTGAGCGCAGGCTGACGTAGTCGCGCTGCCCGGCCGGCTGCAGCGTCCACAGCTGCTTCTTCTTCAGCGAAGTGCCTGTCGAGAGCAACAAGAGGAATACCTCAGTGGTGCTGCTACCCCTACCGCTCCTACTACTACTACTACTGCCACTATTACAATCGCGTCCACTACTACCGTGAATACAACAAAGATATCAAACAATAGTAACGGTAATGGTAATACACAACCACAAAAAAAAATCACAAATAAATACATGCTGAAAACGCGTATTGGGGTAGGTCATCAGAATGTATATTTTAAGTGAAAATTGTACATAGCTATACATATAGTTTGGCGCTCTGTACACATGGAATGTGTTGATGAGAAGCGCATTAACATTCGCTGATATTTATACCGATATCGATCAAATTAAAAGGTATGAATGGCAGTTGTGTAGAAGAAGTCACATATATATGTCTGATGCATTACAGTCATCGTCGTACTTCAAAACTTGCAGCCGAAGACCTTAATTTGCAGGTAGTAATATCACTTGAACCTGTAATGAATGTGTACCATCGATCTACACTTTCAGAATGAGAATCGATCTACACTTTGTAATGAGAAAATAACTTTTTCCTCTCCAGCTGGGCCAAGGTCTTTTTAAACGTTCTAATCGTGGCAGATGGTAATCTGCCACGAGTAGAACGTTTAAATTTAAATACATCAAATCGGCTTATATGGCACCCGGTGTTGAATTACTAAAGGTAAATCAAGTACCATGAACAATGGATATCAGGTGAGAAACGCAGTACTGCAAACACATACACTGATATAGCCGACAGGTACGAACAGGTCACCCACGCACACACATGCATGCATTGCACACGATAGTGTATTTGTAAGCACAGAGTCAGTAGATAGCTAGTACAAAGACAGTACATAACCAGTAGATAGCCAGTAGATAGCCGGTGCATTGCCAGCACATAGCAAGTATTGCCTGTGCTCTTGGAAACTTGTGCATCTACATTTGTTCATCCGTGTTTATATGTATGTAATTGAGAAAGTGCATAGCATGACCATTTGGTATATTGCCGGTGAAAGTGTTGCTATCTACGAAGTATCCGCATATGAGATCTATGTATGTGCTAGACAAAAGCAAGATAAAATGATCATTGCTGATGCGGAAATCATATGGCGGTAGAAACGCTTGCGAATGCATTATGTTCTTATATTGTGTGTTATCCGTATGTCTAAAAATGTTCGATGTCCTAACGAAAAGTTACGTGAATGCGATAATATAGCCACAATTTAGCATGCAGCTTGAATTGACTACCATCGGGCGATTTGAGAACCTTTCAAAGAGGCATATTAACACGAAGTGTACTGTTTTATTCAATGAAACATGCATTGGAGATAATCTGCTCACAACATTTACGCAACATATATATGTATATAATATACATATATACATATATATACATATATATATATATATATATATATATATATATATATATATATATATGTATGCTACAAGCATATATAACACGAATGCTACCACATAGGCATATGCCCAGGGGTCTTCAATGCACCTTTTTGAAGCGCTCTCTCAGTGTTGGGTTTGCCGCTCCCCAAATCCATGTGACATGCCCATTTATTCCTTGTAGGTATAGTGCCCTAACATAATTTTAAGAAGTAAACACCCCTTGGTACGTGCTATGAAAAAGTAGACGGAACCGTCATAGTACAAGTCTGGGCTAATATAAACAAAGGAAAATCATCACACATGTAGCCAGAAATATCCCCCCAAAATAATAATTTCACTTTGTGACAATACTGTTCTCTCCAAGTTCGCACTATGGCATTTTTCAGCGGCGGGCGCTTGTGGTAGCGTGGCCGAGTGGTCTAAGGCGCTGGTTTTAGGCACCAGTCCGAAAGGGCGTGGGTTCGAATCCCACCGCTGCCAGGCATTTTAGTGGCGGGGCCACGTGATGTTGGTATTTATGCTTTTCAGACACAGCGGCAGTCTCGCGAAATCATTTCGGTTTTGCCTACGCTTACCAACTGGACTTTGTCTGTAGAATCCATTGAGACCGCGAGCAAATTTGCATCAACAGCAAGTAATCAGGTGGTAGCTCGTATAAAATTACAGGCAAATTGTTTGAATCAAGGCACCCTGTAGTCGCATTTCCTATTGCTGAAATGTTACGGGCTTGGACAGAGTTTAAAAAGCCTGCTACCCGGCCACGAGCGTAGGGACAGATGTTTGAACACCTATGAACTGTCCCGTCCCAGTTGGGAGATTGAACCCGACGCAACAGCTTCGTTTCTGGCGCAGTTTGTTTTCAAAGCTGTTTTAGTATGTACGCACCTACCTAATAAGTATCAATGCGCTGTTGGAGCTAAACTTGTGTATGTTTGCGTAGGTGGTGTTTTGCCTCTGGACAAGCATTAGACATGGCCTTGTCTCGGATGTTGGCCGCCCAGAACATTATTATCTCCAGGAAATTATCTACCTCATTCTTCAAAAAGATGAATTGAGTTTAACAGTGCTAATTTGCTCTCCTTGTTAATCTGGTCATGATCATGGGAACATGGAAACACGGATCATGACCGTGAACAAAATAAAGCAAGTTTTTGATGACAGAATCAAATCATTAAGTAATTATTCACCTTGGAGTGTTACACACAGTTTTCCTTTCAAAACCGAGAATTCAGATTCATCATTCATGGCTTTGAAACGCTGTAATCACAATAGAAAATTCCCTATTGATGATCTCAGTAACTACTGCACGGATTTTCGTGAAAATGGCTCTAAAATAGACTTCGACATGGGTTTTGTGCCATCTGGGCAATTTCTATCCGACATAAATATGCAGAAAGCCACGAAATAAGGGATTTGAAATCCGATATTTTATAGATGGACAATCTACGAAAACAATTTACAGAATTGCGTAAAACACACGCTTACAAATGTATTTTCACTGTATAAGATTAGTTCAGGCAGTTCCGATAAAAATTAACATATGAAATGTAGAAATTCATCATATCACAATTCAATTAGAGATGAGTTACAGCACAATTCAATTATTTTAGAAATTAAAGCTTTGTCACGTGACTTCCGTGCTAAGAGTCCATTTCATATTTATTTCAATTCTTTTAATTTCAAGCGCGTTCATTCGGTGGCTTACTGTGCAATTACATCAGATGGAAATGACTCAACTAGCCTATCGTTGTCTCGGTCCAGGGCACCCCTACGTGTGCTGGTTCACTATCGTTGTCTCAGTACAGGGCACCATCACGTGTGCTGGCTCACCATTGGCGTTGATCTTGAAGCCGAACGTCTCGGCAGTGAGGTACTTGGCACGTGAGTTGATGACGCCCACAGTCCAGGAGCGCTCGTCCTCGGGCCCACATGCGCTGCCGTTGGTACCGTGGCCGGAGCCGTGCATCTTGTCCAGCTGCCAGGCAGAGGTCAGGTCAGGTCAGGTCAGGTCAGGTCAGGCTCAAGAGCGCTCGTCCTGTCCAGCTGCCAGGCAGAGGTCAGGTCAGGTCGGGCCTGGTCAGGTCAGGTCAGGCTCAAGAGCGCTCGTCCTGTCCAGCTGCCAGGCAGAGGTCAGGTCAGGTCGGGCCAGGTCCAACCGTGCGAACCCAGTACCCTTTACAGCAAGTCACATCGGGTCATGTCGATTGAGTGAGTGGACGTGGCCAGAGTGGAGAGACCGTGACGTGGTAGGAGAGCTTTCGACATGGTGAGGGGGTGGCACCGCCGTCGGCTGCCGCTGGACTCGATGTAGCTGCACACGGCGCTGCAGGAGCACACTGACCAGTACTGCCACAGGCGGCGATGCACTTCCTTGGACGGGTGAACTCGGGACAGAAACAAAACGGCACCACACACGCATGCAGACTGGCACTGATACAGGTGGCGATACACTGCCTCGGACAGGAGAACTCGGTATAGATACAAGACGGCACCACATACCCATACAGACCGACACTGACATAGGTACGATACACTGCCTCGGATAGATGGTGCAGGGGGCTCGCTATAGATACAAGGCGGCGCTACAAACGCATGCAGACTGACACTGGGGTAGGGGTTGGTGTAACAGCCTCCTCATTGGCTACGCTGCTGCGTACCGTACTAGCGTACAGCCTAACCTGATGACAGTGCTGTCACATGGGCTGGCGTGATACACAGTGCTGCCACATAGGCTGGCGTGATTTATAGTGCTGCCATACAGGCTGACGTGGTAATTCGTGTTGTACACAAGCTGACGTGATAAGGTCGCATAGGCTGACGTGATACTCCGTGTTGAGAAACAGGCTGACGTGATACAACGTGCTGCTTCACAGGCTGACGTGATGCGCCACGCCAACACAAAGCAGTCGTGCCACCGTGCTCCCCGGATGTGGTCCTTGGCCAGTCCGATGCACACCGTATAAATAGTGAGGGTGGCCACTCGAACGACTGCCGGATGTTTCACACACCGCCCCTGGCGTTTCCGGTGGCGAGATTTCCGGCCAGTTCCGGCGTCATGGATCTATGCAGAGGGAGAGGAAGAGAGACAGAGAGAGAGAAAGAGAGAAAGAGAGAGAGAGAGAGAGAGAGAGAGAGAGAGAGAGAGAGAGAGAGAGAGAGAGAGAGAGAGAGAGAGAGAGAGAGAGAGAGAGAGAGAGAGAGAGAGAGAGAAGCGAGAGAGAGCGAGCGAGAGGAGAGAGAGAGAGAGAGAGAGAGAGAGAGAGAGATAGAGATAGAGAGAGAGAGATAGCGATAGAGAGAGAGAGCGATAGAGAGCGATAGAGAGAACGAGAGCGATAGCGAGAGCGATAGCGAGAGCGAGAGCGAGAGCGAGAGCGAGAGCGAGAGCGAGAGCGAGGGAGAGTGTATGCGCTGTAATAAAGCACGTCAAAATAGTTTTTTTTTCAGCTTTCCAGCGCCAGTTCATAATAGTCTGGCGGACTGGAATAGTACTACGGTTTGAGGATCAAGCGACCACTCGCCGAGTCGCTTGTTAACTGTATGGGTGTTCCACATACTCTGCGCATCAACGCAAACCGTGGGACATGTGCGGCGCGTTTTGCCACCGGACGAAATGCCGAAAATGTCCGCTCCGAATACTGTGCATTGAAGCGCCGCTCGGGCTCGGAAATCCAGGGAAATACAGCATGGGAATTATCCAATAACTTGCCGTATTTGATGCATCGATGTAGAGTGGTGTGTGCGTAGCCGGGCACACCTCCGTATTTACCTATCTGGACCCATATCTGGCCTTGGGTACACATTGAAGCTTCGATTTATCAAAGGAAACTTCTCCAGTTGCTACACATCAGGTGTAACTTCACGCCAGGTCAAACAAAGGAAGCAAACATCATGATAGTGTCAATAAATTTATAGAGGCTCATTGATTAAACAAACCCCAGTTCTACATTTCAGATTGAATGCTCACTGAGTTTGATGGCAACCACGATATATGAAGCTCTACATACCTATTTCGATATATCAAGCTTCACAAACATCCTCACGAATTTATTTTCTGAGCACGACAATAATTTCCGGAAAGGATATATTTTCCAGCACCAGAGGCGTAGCAAGGGGCGGGGCCGCCTAGCCCTTAGCCAGGGGTGAAGCGCTGTGTGCTTTTGGGAGAGGATTTTCCCCCAATGATGTCGTTGTCCCACAATAATTTCAACTTTTACCAAGGCCCCATACGTAGTATGCTCTTCCCCCTCCCCAATCCATTTGTGTTTGCCCATTGCCTTCATGTATTGTGCTATCCAAATATTTTGTTGCAGAAGCGTACATATGTGCTCCAAAAATGCACTCGACCCAACAAAACTTATACCACGCAAAGCGATAAATTTTCCACGCGCTTCGCTCGTCGAAACAGGACACTGTTTCATGACTTTTTTGGGGGGAGGTTCGGGCACCCTCAAGAAAGTCCTGGTTGCGCCCCTGTCGAGCTTCGTGCTCAAATACCCACAGCTTGGTGCCGCACCAACATACACGATATGACGCTGAGAAAACGTTCTAAGAATGCCATAACACTGCTAAATCCGCTCATGAACCATATCATTAAACCATGGAATTGCATATATGAATTTCCGAAGTAAACGAAACGACAGATAGACACAGTGTAAAATAATTCACAATGTGGCCTGGAAATTCACAGTTAATGAAGTTGTGCTATTTCATCCTCATCTTAGGTTTTCACTATTTTGCCATATGATGTATGGGCAGTCATCATGCACACGACTGCTAAATAATGTAAAATGCATATGACTGAAGTGAAAGGCATTCTGCTTTTTAATCCTTAAGTGACAATCCTTTATTTTATTCCAATCTTTCACTCTTCTCTAGCAAGATCTTCCTTCATCCACACATTTAATGGTGTAGTAATTTTAGAATACTGGATAGACAGGACAATTTCACCAACAAATCACCCGTTGGTGCTGCAGCTGGTCGGTAGAAAATTGCGTGGAAATGTTGTGTGTGCCACGCGACTCTTGTGCCGCCAAGCCGGCACCGTGAAAATATCGTGGCCAGAAATGGTAAAAATCCCTCAACGTTGGCACTATGAACTCGGGAATAGATGAAAACGAGTCACCAAAATACATATGTATTGCCATCCACTGCAATCCCATTAAGCGTTTCGCAACTCACACCAGTGACCAATGACCAGTGATCAGTGGTCAGTGATCAGTGACCATCGATCAGTGATCAGTGACCAGCAACCAGCAACCAGTGGCTAGTGATCAGTGATCAGTGACCAGTGACCAGTAACCAGTGACCAGTGACCAGTTACCAGTTACCAGTGATCAGTGACCAGCGACCAGCGACCAGTGATCAACGACCAGTGATCAGAGACCAGTAACCAGTGACCAGTGATCAGTGACTGGTGGTCGCCATTGGAGTGACGGCCGGTAGCCATGACGTCAATGAGTAAACAATTAGCCTGCCCGTGAGATCTCCAAGTGAATGGAAGCCAGCGACAGATGCTGGTGTTGAGAGACAACATAAACATGTGCCGGCACAGCCATTGTAGACAGCGCAGCACCTACTGCAGAGCCACTGGTCGTTGGCCCGACGCTCAACCAACACGTAGACAGACTCAACGCCCCGAGAGTTTGAAACTACAAGGCAACTCGATATTTCGAAATCGTCCGCCATCATGTCCACAATGCCTGCTTCAATCGGAAATACAGTCGTCGCTTTACATCGGGGTCGTGCAACAATATCTTCCTGCAACACCCTCGTAGCAGTAGCATTAGCATGTCAGACAGCGTCAGACCGTATTTCAGTGTGGCGGAGGCAGGGACAGATCCAAGGGTGGATCTAAACGACGCCCATCCAGGATGCTCGAGTGCACCTTCTTCTTGAATTGTTTAGTCGATGGGGCCCCTGAGTAGAAAAGATGTCCTCCAGTGGCACTCGAGTGTACCCCTCTGGCCATATACATCTTCATCGGTGGCGACCCTCTGAGAAAACAGTGCTCCTCATAATTGTGTCTCCTCCCCATGACGAACTCCTAAATCCGTCAGTGCGGGGATCTCATCGATTAAACATTTTTCCGCGTGCCAATTCCAAAACGCATGCGATAAGGTAAACTTGGTGGATTTTCCTAAATGTCGTTTTGTTTCGCACTGTCAAAAAATGAACAAACAATGAATCCTACCTTTGATGGGGGCGGCTACATTAGCACAATTAAGTATGTTTGTGGAGTCTAGTTGTCATCAGGGATGGGGCTCCTGCTTTCCCAGATCATTTTGAAAGGGCACCTGAGCGGCACAGACGCAGCGGACCCCGTCCCGCTGGCGGCTTACTCTCGGAACATGATTGGTCAGTCAGTAAATCCAGTGCCGATTCGTTTTGGAACATGGGACGTGTTAGGCCCGTCAGTAAATCCAGTGCTGCTACGTCTTGGGACGTGGGACGTGATAGGCCCGTCAGTAAGTTAGTGCCGCTACGTCTTGGGACATGGGATGTGATAGGCCCGTCAGTAAATCAGTACCGCTTCGTCTTTGGACGTGGGACGTGATAGTCAGTGAGTCAGTGCCGCTTCGTCTTGGGACTTGATAGGGCTGTCAATGAACTTCGTAGCCCGGATGTGACCAGCTGTCGTGAGAACTGCTAGGAACGTAAGTGGGCCATGACCAACAGCCGGTCATCATCGGAAACAATGCCGGCTTATACCTAATCGCCACCACCGGTGTCGGTAGAAAGTGTCGTCGGCAGCTGGTGGTGCAGCGAGAGCATTTCTAGCGCATGCCGTAGCAGACGCAAACATCAAATGCTCAATAATCCGTGGGGGAAAATCCCCGTGAACGATATTGCTGAAGACCTGAGTGGCTCATTGTCAGTTCGTCTAGTTGGTCCGTGGTGGCTTTACGACGCACTAAGCAGCTAATTATATGGCGTCGACCTCTTCTCAGCCTGGCAGACAAGGTGGACATAGCGAGGAATCGAACCCCGTACGTTGCTAGCCGTTCAGCTTAACCAACGAGCTACCGACGCCGTATCAAGTTATCTAAATCTAACTAGGATTTGTATCATTATATATATTTTTCGGTGCCCTGGTTCATTTGCAAGTCGAATCGGCTAACGAAATTGCATGGGATGATAAGGTCCATACAAGCGAGCCGACCCTAGCAAGGGAGGTCACCAGATCTGTTCACCCTGCCCTGCCCGGATGTGCTGTGCTAGTTCCCAATCGTTAGAGTGCTATCACTTGTCCAGGTTATTCCAGGCTGGAACAAATGACGCTCATTCTCATCAAGCATCCCTCTCGTAGATCCCATAATGCGTTGTTGTGGCTCAGACGATGGCTGCACTAGGTTCATCCTAAATGGGCCAACTCCAGTCGTAACTGAACGGCACGGACGCTGCCTCCGGTCCGCTCGTGATATCTCGCCAGAGCGTTTACTGCGCCTAATTGTCACACCTATCCGGGCCATCGATAGAAAGGCGATCACTCAATCTACCCGCCACTCAATGGGCTTGTTTGTTGTCGACTTCGACACGGCTTAGTCTATACATCGGTACATCCACACCATCTCGACAGGTTAAAGCAATCTCTCCTTGTTCTGTGTCCAAATATCATCGGAAAACATGTACAGTCCCACAAACCTCCGCATCACATATCTCAACACCATAAAGTTCGGCCCTACAAAGCTCGGAAACACAAAGCTCGGAAACACAAAGCTCGGCAACACAAAGCTCAGCACGAGAGCTGACGTAGCTCGATAGTTTGATAGTTTGATGCTCTCGGAGGATGGGTAACACCACCTGGATGGTATTCCGAGCTAGGTGGGTGACATCACCTGGATGGGGCCCCAAGCTAGGTGAGTGACACAACCAGGATGGTACTCCATGTCAGGTGAGTGAGACACCAGGTTAGCTGGATTACACTATCTGGATGATACTCCAAGCGAGGATGGGTGCCACCACCTGGGTGGTACTCCAAGTGAGAAACAAATTCAAGAACTCCCGGTTCGAAATCTTGGGTAAGATGCCCAAACAAATAAACATTGAATGCAAATAAAACATTGCAGATGCAAATAAAACATTAAAACCTCTTCACACTGGTCCAGAGAGCACCAGGACATCTGTCCCATCAATTGTTAGTGGGTCAGAATGTTTATTCCACAACGAACACGGGAACGAGTGGTCTAGGGGTAAGTCACTTGCCTCACAATCGAAAGATTGTAGGTTCGAGTCTCACCTGTCGCTACTCTTCGCCCACGACCAATCGGCGTGAGATATTGGCGACGCTACATGGTCAAACGGTCGACGTGTTGCAACGCCAATAACCAAACAACCACAACGAACACACGACTGAGGATCATACCGAGCTTCATCACCGCTCACCCTCAGCAGCGGGGTGAGGATCATACCGAGCTTCATCACCGCTCACTCTCAGCAGCGGGGTGAGGATCATAACGAGCTTCATCACCGCCCATCCTCAGCAGCGGGGTGAGGATCACACCGAGCTTCATCACCGCTCACCCTCAGCAGCGGGGTGAGGATCACACCGAACTCCATCACCGCTCACCCTCAGCAGCGGGGTGAGGATCATACCGAGCTTCATCACCGCTCACCCTCAGCAGCGGGGTGAGGATCATACCGAGCTTCATCACCGCTCACCCTCAGCAGCGGGGTGAGGATCACACCGAGCTCCATCACCGCTCACCCTCAGCAGCGGGGTGAGGATCATACCGAGCTTCATCACCGCTCACCCTCAGCAGCGGGGTGAGGATCATACCGAGCTTCATCACCGCTCACCCTCAGCAGCGGGGTGAGGATCATACCGAGCTTCCTCACCGCTCACCCTCAGCAGCGGGGTGAGGATCATACCGAGCTTCCTCACCGCTCACCCTCAGCAGCGGGGTGAGGATCATAACGAGCTTCATCACCGCTCACCCTCAGCAGCGGGGTGAGGATCACACCGAGCTTCATCACCGCTCACCCTCAGCAGCGGGGTGAGGATCATAACTTCATCACCCTCACCCTCAGCAGCGGGGTGAGGATCATACCGAGCTTCATCACCGCTCACTCCTCAGCAGCGGGGTGAGGACACCCCCCCAAGGATCATACCGAGCTTCATCACCGCTCACTCCTCAGCAGCGGGGTGAGGATCATACCGAGCTTCATCACCGCTCACCCTCAGCAGCGGGGTGAGGATCATACCGAGCTTCATCACCGCTCACCCTCAGCAGCGGGGTGAGGATCATACCGAGCTTCATCACCGCTCACCCTCAGCAGCGGGGTGAGGATCATACCGAGCTTCATCACCGCTCACCCTCAGCAGCGGGGTGAGGATCATACCGAGCTTCATCACCGCCCATCCTCAGCAGCAGGGTGAGGATCATACCGAGCTCCATCACCGCTCACCCTCAGCAGCGGGGTGAGGATCATACCGAGCTTCATCACCGCTCACCCTCAGCAGCAGGGTGAGGATCATACCGGGCTTCATCACCGCCCATCCTCAGCAGCGGGGTGAGGATCATACCGAGCTTCTCAGGTGAAGGTCTGAATCTGATGCATAGGACAACGGTTGCGAAGGTAGCCTTCGCTCTGGTATGTACCACAGACAGGATTCACTCGAAGTGGCCTTTGCGTATGACCCTGCCGAATTTGGACTTCGAATTCACAGGGCCCACCTGGCCCAAAAGTTTGTTTTATTAGCTTTCACAAGTTGGAAACATCTCAACGTAGGTCAGAACTCATAATCGTCCCATCACGTCATGCCGTGCTGCACAGTGTAAAATAATTGACCATGTGGCCTGGAAATTCACAGTTAATGGAATTGCGCTATTTCATCCTTGCCTTTGGTTTTTACCATTTTTCCGCCTGTGTGGGCAGTCATTATACACACAACTGCTAAATAATGTAAAATGCATGTGACTGAAGTGAAAGGCATTCCACTTTTTAAATCTTTAAGTGACGATCCTTTCTTTTCTTCCAATCTTTCACTATTCCCAAGCAACTTCTTTCTTCATCCGCACAGTTAATGATGAAATAATTTTAGGAAACTGGTGCTGCATTTGCGTCGCGGTACGATAAGCACTAACTCACATGTTACAGACCGAGGCTCACTATGGTGTGAACCGACTAAGTACGCAAACTGACCCTCAACTGATTTTCGCCAAGTGCATTTCGCGAACACATCATGTCAAATGGACTCGCTATTCCTCTTAATTTGGACGCGGAGCAAGCAGAAGCAGCCGCTACAGGCTTCAATGTAACTTCAACGTTAAAGCGGACTTGAGGGAATTGGGATCTGGCGAGGGAAATGGGAATCGAATATCGTGACAAAAAGATGACGGTTTCAAAATCGTGATGGTCGAAACTGGTCGGGTCGGGTCGAATCTAGTCTCGTCTGTTTGGCTCTAACTCGGCTTGGCTCTGGCTCGGGTCTGGTCGGGTCAGATCTGGTCTGGTCCGTTTGGCTCTGGTTCGACTCTGGCTTGGCTCTGGTTCGGGTCGGATCGGCTCTGGTTCGGAACTGGTCGGGTTGCGTCTGTTTGGTTCGGTATGGTTCGGTTCGGTTCGCTTCTGTTCAGATTGGATCGGATCGGATCGGATCGGATCGGAGTGGAAAAGGCGTACATTCGCTTTGGCCCGCCTCCTCATCTGCCTGAGCCTCATATGCCTGATCCTCATCGGCATGACTCTCATCGACCTGACCCTCATCGGCCTGCCTTCTCATCTGCCTGATCCTCATCTGTCTGACCCTCATCTGCCTGACCCTCATCGGCTTGACCCTCATCGGCCTGCCTTCTCATCTGCCTGACCCTCATCTGCCTGATCCTCATCTGTATGTCTCCTCATCTGCCCGACCCTCATCTACCTGGCTCCTCATCTGCTGTCTCCTCATCTGCCTGACCCTCATCTGCCTGACCCTCATCGGCCTGACCCTCATCGGCCTGCCTTCTCATCTGCCTGACCCTCATCGGCCTGACCCTCATCTGCCTTGCTGCTCATTGGCCTAACGACTCATCTGCCTGGCTCCTCATCTGCCCGGCTCCTCAGCTGCCTGACTACTCATCTGCCTGGTTCCTGCCTCGACAGCCGAGAAAGCCCCCTGCCGCATCCAGAGGACAGGGTGTCGCGCCTCTCTGCGGACACCTGTGGTGTCGTGGCCACAGTCAGGATCGGTACGGCGGGGAGGGGCGGTGTTCCGCCCACACTCAGTGTCGGTGAGGCGGGGAGCAGTGGTGTTCCGCCCACACTCAGTGTCGGTGCAGCGGGGAGCAGTGGTGTTCCGCCCACACTCAGTGTCGGTGCAGCGGGGAGGGCGGTGTTCCGCCCACACTCAGTGTCGGTGCAGCGGGGAGCAGTGGTGTGGAGGCCACACTCAGTGTCGGTGAGGCGGGGAGCAGTGGTGTGGAGGCCACACTCAGTGTCGGTGAGGCGGGGAGCAGTGGTGTGGAGGCCACACTCAGTGTCGGTGAGGCGGGGAGCAGTGGTGTGGAGGCCACACTCAGTGTCGGTGAGGCGGGGAACAGTGGTGTTCCGCCCACACTCAGTGTCGGTGAGGCGGGGAGCAGTGGTGTGGAGGCCACAGTCAGCATAGGTGAGGTTGCTGAACTGAAATTCATAACTTGACATCAAATATCCTTCGAATAAAAGCTTGACAGACCTCAACACGATTGAAAGCCACAGATTAGATGCGAGGTAAGTGTTTTGACATTTTCTACCTCTGTTAGATCGTGGCTTGCTAATTAGACAGATGGCAGCCATAGAACATAAAACGGCTCTATTAAACCCAGAAACGCACTTTAAATTGCATATATATATATATATATATATATATATATATATATATATATATAAATATAAATATATATATATGTATGTATATATGCATAAATATATATATATATATATATACATATATAAAGTGTGATCAGGTCAGGCTAGCTCAGCAAATCCTTGTGTGTTTGTCCACATGTTGTCCCGGCATCAAACACTCGTGCTCGGGGCAATACGCGAACCAATATCAATGCAGTCTGAAAAGACCATGAAAAAGTATGACCGCACTGAATCAAGTAGGCACGCTGTTGTACTAGTTTTTAGCCCGCGGAACCCTTACTGAACCCAGTGAAGCGCATCATTGCACGATTTTTGTTCGGGTGTTCCAGCTATCGCCGGCCGTAAAAGATAATTCGGCATCGGAACCGCATGCCTTCACGAGAGCTCTTTGACGGGAGTTTATCATGTTCCAGGAGACCAGGCCGCTGTTACTGACGTGTTGGGCGCTCAGGCTGGCAGACAACTGGTCAGCTGACAGACAACAGGTCAGCTGACAGACAACTGGTCAGCTGTCAGACAACTAGTCAGCTGGCAGAGAACTGGTCAGCTGGCAGACAACTGGTCAGCTGGCAGATAACTGGTCAGCTGGCAGACAACTGGTCAGCTGACAGACAACTGGTCAGCTGGCAGAGAACTGGTCAGCTGGCAGACAACTGGTCAGCTGAAGACAACTGGTCAGCTGACAGACAACTGGTCAGCTGACAGATAACTGGTCAGCTGGCAGACAGCTGGTCAGCTGACATACAGCTGGTCAGCTGACGGACAACTGGTCAGCTGACATACAGCTGGTCAGCTAGCAGACGACCCTACTCAAGAGGATGCAGGAATCGAAGAAAAAAATCCGAAGCATAGCAAAACTCTGACGGCGAATGCATTGCGTTCTAGAAACGATGGACCATATAGCTTCTGGCCTTACATCGCCGACATGACAAGTGCACTGAGTGCACGTGACGAGCGCACCAGTGAAGATGACCCGTCCGCGTGACACTGAGTGCACGTGACGAGCGCACCAGTGAAGATGACCCGTCCGCGTGACACTGAGTGCACGTGACGAGCGCACTAGTGAAGATGACCCGTCCGCGTGACACTGAGTGCACGTGACGAGCGCACTAGTGAAGATGACCCGTCCGCGTGACACTGAGTGCAGTGACGAGCGCACTAGTGAAGATGACCCGACTTGGTGTGACGAGCGCACTGAGTGAGATGACACAGTGAAGATGACCCGTCCGCGTGACACTGAGTGCACGTGACGAGCGCACTAGTGAAGATGACCCGTCCGCGTGACACTGAGTGCACGTGACGAGCGCACTAGTGAAGATGACCCGTCCGCGTACACTGAGTGCACGTGACGACGCACTAGTGAAGATGACCCGTCCGCGTGACACTGAGTGCACGTGACGAGCGCACTAGTGAAATACCCGTCTGCGTGACACTGAGTGCAGTGACGACCACCAGTGAAGATGACCCGTCCGCGTGACACTGAGTGCACGTGACGAGCGCACTAGTGAAGATGACCCGTCCGCGTGACACTGAGTGCACGTGACGAGCGCACCAGTGAAGATGACCCGTCCGCGTGACACTGAGTGCAGGTGACGAGCGCACCAGTGAAGATGACCCGTCCGCGTGACACTGAGTGCACGTGACGAGCGCACTAGTGAAGATGACCCGTCCGCGTGACACTGAGTGCACGTGACGAGCGCACCAGTGAAGATGACCCGTCTGCGTGACACTGAGTGCAGTGACGAGCGCACCAGTGAAGATGACCCGTCCGCGTGACACTGGGTGACGAGCGCACTAGTGAAGATGACCCGTCTGCGTGACACTGAGTGCACGTGACGAGCGCACTAGTGAAGATGACCCGTCTGCGTGACACTGAGTGCAGGTGACGAGCGCACTAGTGAAGATGACCCGTCCGCGTGACACTGAGTGCAGTGACGACCACTAGTGAAGATGACCCGCGTGACATGAGTGCAGGTGACGAGCCACTGTGAAGATGACCCGTCTGCGTGACACTGAGTGCACGGACGACGCACTAGTGATGACCCGTGCGTGACACTTCAGTGACGAGCGCACTGAAGATGACCCGTCCGCGTGACACTGAGTGCACGTGACGAGCGCACTAGTGAAGATGACCCGTCCGCGTGACACAGAGTGTAGGTGACGAGCGCACTAGTGAAGATGACCCGCGTGACACTGAGTGCAGGTGACGAGCGCACTAGTGAAGATGACCCGTCGTGAGTGCACGTGACGAGCGCACTAGTGAAGATGACGGACACTAGTGAAGATGACCCGTCACAAGAAAAGATGACCCGTCGCGTGACACTGAGTGCACGTGACGAGCGCACCAATGAAGATGACCCGTCCGCGTGACACTGAGTGCATTACGATAGCAGATTCGTGACACTGGCTAGAGCGCACAGTGAAGATGACCCGTCCGCGTGACACTGAGGCACGTGACGAGCACACCAGTGAAGATGACCCGTCCGCGTGACACTGGTGCGACTACAACTATGCCTGCAAGACGCCGTTGCTACGATCCGAGAGTCGTTACAAACGGTGAGGTCATTAGATAGCAGATTCGTAAGGCTAGCTTTAACGCAAAGCCGTTTAAGGTGGAACAACTATGCCTGCGACCTTGTAATGAAAACTGGTTCGATGCAAACGATTGTTTCGGAAACGAACATATTTCTTTGTACTGACCGTAGTACAGTAAATGCTGGCATAGATAGTCCTCGTAGCATACGGGCATAGTGAAGGCAATAGAGTCGGGGAGTCAAATTGGCCCATATGAGAGGAGAGTCAACTTCAGCAGATCTGCCGCCCTCGACTCTGTTGTCAGTCAACTGCAGCAGGTCTTCCGCCCTCGGCTCTGTTGTCAGTCAACTGCAGCAGGTCTTCCGCCCTCGGCTCTGTTGTCATTCAACTGCAGCAAGTCTGCTGCCCTCGGCTCTGTTGTCAGTCAACTGCAGCAGGTCTGCCACCCTCGGCTCTGTTGTCAGTCCACTGCAGCAGACCGGTAGTGCAGCTACTCACGTATGGCTGGATGAAGCGCATGTCGTTCAGCTCCTCCCAGTCGGAGGTCGGGCCTCGCAGTATCGACATGATGGGCATGCTGGCAGCGTCGCACGCAACACTCACTCGCACTGCAAGCGCAACTCAACTTTGCGAACTATCACTCAACTCTTGCCAACCTCTTGCAACTCCTGCAAATGGCCAGATGTTCGGAGGGACACTGTCGGCGGCCAAGCAGACGTGCGTGTGTGCGCGTGGACAAATGGGAACATGTTTTAACCCCGATTAGTAACTATTTCTCAGAAGAATTTAGCTCATAGACCAAAATTTAGCTCCAGAATTTAGACCAGAATTTAGCTCCAGAATTTAGACCAGAATTTAGCTCCAGAACTTAGACCAGAATTTAGCTCCTCCACAGTACTCTACACCTTTGGAAGGGCCAATTCCTTAAAGTGGCAAACGCGATACTGGTGAAACCATACACAGCTAAACCGCAGCAGCATACTTATTCTTCTGATCAAGCAAGTCACCATCAAACACAACTGCATGTAAAAGGAGTCACCGACACTCCCAGAGAAAAGCAGAGGCGTCCTCAATGATGCTACAACGAAGGGACAGGAGCGCCCATGTCCGCGCGCACACACTCTGCTAAGACCGACCACCAGCCGACCACCAGCCGACCACCAGCCGACCACCAGCCGACCAGCAGTCGAGACGAGTACTGAGCCGCCGGCTGCTGACGGCAGACGGCCGCTGTCGGCGGGAGACCGGCCGGCCCGGGCAGTGGCCAGGTGGTCCGTCGGGTACCTGGCCGGCTGCCTGTGCCTCCTGTGGCTCTGTCGGACCGTCAGTGGAGCGGCCGCCGAGAGTCGGCTGGGCCGGCGCATCGCCACGCCTGGCGCCGCCCACCGGCTGAGAAAGCTGCACACGGCCGGCCGACCACGCCCCGCCGACACGCCCGGCTGGCCACAGGGAAAACACAGCCAGCCGGCCACGGGAGCACACAGCCAGCCGACCACGCGACCAAGGAAAAACAGCCAGCCTGGCCCACGGGAGCACAAGCAGCGCCCAAGGGAAAACACAGCCAGCCGACCAGGGAGCACATAGCCAGACCGACCAAAGCAGCGACCAACATGGCTGGCCACAAAAAACACCGCCGGCGTCCAAGGAGCAACGCCGGCGACAAGGGAAAAAAGCAGCCGACCACAAGCAGGACCACAGAAAATACAGCCAGCGACCACGGGAGAACAGCAAGGACAACAGGAAAAGCAGCTGACCAAAGAAAACACAGAGCTGACCAAGGAACAAAGCCAGCAGTCAGAGGAGCGCACAGCCAGCCGACCAGAGGAGCACAGAGCCAGCCGACCACACAGCCAGCTGACCACAGGAAAACACAGCCAGCCGACCAGAGGAGCACACAGCCGGCCGACCAGAGGAGCACACAGCCAGCCGACCAGAGGAGCACACAGCCAGCCGACCAGAGGAGCACACAGCCAGCCGACCACAGGAACACACAGCCGGCCGACCAGAGGAGCACACAGCCAGCCGACCAGAGGAGACACAGCCAGCCGACCACGCCCCACCGACACGCCCGGCTGGCCACGGGAAAACAAGCCAGCCGACCAAAGCCAGCTGACCACAGGAGCACAAGCCAGCAGTCCAGAGACGCACACCCAGCCGACACAAGCCGGCTGACCACAGGAAAACACCGCCAGCCGACCAGAGGAGCACACAGTCGGCTGACCACAGGAAAAAAGCAGCGACACAATCTACAAGAAAAACCGCCAGCCGACCACACAGCCAGTGACCACAGGAAAACACCGCCAGCCGACCAGAGGAGCACACAGTCGGCTGACCACAGGAGCACACAGCCAGCCGACCACACATGGCTGACCACAGGAAAACACCGCCAGCCGACCAGAGGAGCACACTGTCGGCTGACCACAGGAACAACAGCCAGCCGACCACATGGCTGACCACAGGAAAACACCGCCAGCCGACCAGAGGAGCACACTTCGCTGGCCACAAAAACAAGCCAGCCGACCAACAGCCAGCCGACCAGAGGAGACACAGCCGGCCGACCAGAGGAGCACACAGCCAGACGACCATGGGAGCACACAGCCGACCGAAACAGGTGGGGGATTGGTAACTGAGAAAATTACAACCACACATCTTGAGGCAGAGTGATGAGTGACCGGTCTGTTCAGTGCATTATTCACCGACACGTCGAATCGCTGGGTAGTTGGTGGCTACTCCAGAAGTGTGCCTGCGATCTAGAGCAGGCGTTGTTGTGGCGTCCGTGTGTGTAGAGATGGCGTCACACCGGTGAGTCTCGGAGCCGCTGGTGAGCGCCTCTCACCGACCCTACCAACTGCTGCAGGACGCCATACGGTGGACAGCGAAACTGCTCCAACTCGGCGGGGAAACGGTGCAGATTGGTGGAGCAGTTATACCAATCTCAGTATCTAGGATTTTTCCATATCTCATGAGACAATGCCAGATTCCGTACCACTGGAGCGTGTCCCCGAAAGAAGACACATACAAGATCTCCGAAGGTACCGAACATTCAGAGGCCATGCTGGCTGCCGCAGCTGTTGGCGAGCTTCACCGGGCGGTCAGATATGACAAAGTATGAGGTACATGCCGACCATGATGTACAACGGTGTGCAATGCTTCCTTTTAATATACAAATGACCTGCGAACATGAAAAGCAACCGATGCGGCCGTTACGCCAATGCACGAATCTGAATTTGTTCCCCCCCCCCCCGCCCTCTCCAGATTCCAGGCATGAATCAGCCTCATTGGATATAGAGGCGCACGCAGAATGGGAGCGTAGAGGCTACAACCGCTGCATCAACATGCACTTCAATTACAAATAACAAAACTGCGGTGGAGCATTGAACGTTTCGGGTTGAGTCTAGAGATATTAGCAGATTACGGTGGAGCGGTGCACGCTTCGGGTTGAGTTCAGGCGTCCACCGACCCGAACTGTTGCCGCCGGTATCCATCGGCGGACAGTGAGGCGCCTGACCAAAGACACAGCGGAGACAGCGGAGACTGTCACAGCGGAGACTGTCACAGCGAGACAGCGAGTGCCAGCGGAGCAGGGTAGCTTCACCAAGCAGTACCACAGCGAGTACCAGCGAGTACCAGCGAGTACCAGGGAGTACCAGGGCGTACCAGAGAGTACTAACGAGTACCACAGGGAGTACCAGTGAGTGTCACAGGGAGACGGCGAGTACCAGCGGAGCGGGGTAACTTCACCAAGCAGTACCACAACGAATATCAGCGAGTACCACAGCGAGTACCACAGCGAGTACCACAGCGAGTACCAGCGAGTACCAGGGAGTACCAGGGAGTACCAGAGAGCACTAACGAGTACCACAGGGAGTACCAGCGAGTGCCACAGCGAGACAGCGAGTACCAGCGGAGCGGGGTAGCTTCACCAAGCAGTACCACAACTAATATCAGCGAGTATCACAGAGTACCACAACTAGGGAGTACCAGAGAGCACTAACGAGTACCACAGGGAGTACCAGCGAGTGCCACAGCGAGACAGCGAGTACCAGCGGAGCGGGGTAGCTTCACCAAGCAGTACCATAGCGAGTACCAGCGAGTGCCACAGCGAGACAGCGAGTACCAGCGGAGCGGGGTAGCTTCACCAAGCAGTACCATAGCGAGTACCAGCGGAACTGGGAAGCTTCACCAGGCAGGGCCGGTCAGCAGGATGGCGCGGCGCGCTCTGAGCGGCCAGGCCGGGCCGGACATGTCCGGCGGGCGGGCCAGCTGTCGGCGGCAGTACGCCGGCCGTCCTGCACACCCAGCCGACCGGAACTGACCACCGCACCGGACTGAGGCGCGCGCGCAGCGGCTGTGGCGGCCAACCGGGTCACGGGGCTGGTCTGTACTGGGGAGCCAGGTCAGGGGGCTGGTCAGTACTGGGGAGCCAGGTCAGGGAGTTGGTCAGTACTGGGGAGCCAGGTCAGGGAGCTGGTCCGTACTGGGGAGCCAGGTCAGGGGGCTGGTCAGTACTGGGGAGCCAGGTCAAGGAGCTGGTCCGTACTGGGGAGCCAGGTCAGGGAGCTGGTCTGTACTGGGGAGCCAGGTCAGGAGCTGGTCCGTACTTGGGAGCCAGGTCAGGGAGCTGGTCCGTACTGGGGAGCCAGGTCAGGGAGTTGATCAGTACTGGGGAGCCAGGTCAGGGAGCTGGTCCGTACTGGGGAGCCAGGTCAGGGGGCTGGTCAGTACTGGGGAGCCAGGTCAGGGAGCTGGTCCGTACTGGGGAGCCAGGTCAGGGAGCTGGTCCGTACTGGGGAGCCAGGTCAGGGAGCTGGTCAGTACTGGGGAGCCAGGTCAGGGAGCTGGTCCGTACTGGGGAGCCAGGTCAGGGAGCTGGATCCAGTACTGGGGAGCCAGGTCAGGGAGCTGGTCCGTACTGGGGAGCCAGGTCAGGGAGCTGGTCCGTACTGGGGAGCCAGGTCAGGGAGCTGGTCTGTACTGGGGAGCCAGGTCAGGGAGCTGGTCAGTACTGGGGAGCCAGGTCAGGGAGCTGATCAGTACTGGGGAGCCAGGTCAGGGAGCTGGTCCGTACTGGGGAGCCAGGTCAGGGAGCTGATCAGTACTGGGGAGCCAGGTCAGGGGGCTGGTCAGTACTGGGGAGCCAGGTCAGGGAGGCTGGTCAGTACTGGGGAGCCAGGTCAGGGAGCTGGTCAGTACTGGGGAGCCAGGTCAGGGGGCTGGTCAGTACTGGGGAGCCAGGTCAGGGAGCTGATCAGTACTGGGGAGCCAGGTCAGGGGGCTGGTCCGTACTGGGGAGCCAGGTCAGGGAGCTGGTCAGTACTGGGGAGCCAGGTCAGGGGGCTGGTCAGTACTGGGGAGCCAGGTCAGGGGCTGGTCTGGGGAGCCAGGTCAGAGCTGGTCTGTACTGGGGAGCCAGGTCAGGTTTGGGGAAGAGGACTGGTCTGTACTGGGGAGCCAGGTCAGGGAGCTGGCCTGTACTGGGGAGCCAGGTCAGGGAGCTGGTCAGTACTGGGGAGCCAGGTCAGGGAGCTGGTCAGTACTGGGGAGCCAGGCGGGAGCTGGTCAGTACTGGGGAGCCAGGTCAGGGAGCTGGTCCGTACTGGGGAGCCAGGTCAGGGAGCTGGTCCGTACTGGGGAGCCAGGTCAGGGAGCTGGTCAGTACTGGGGAGCCAGGTCAGGGAGCTGGTCAGTACTGGGGAGCCAGGTCAGGGAGCTGGTCAGTACTGGGGAGCCAGGTCAGGGAGCTGGTCCGTACTGGGGAGCCAGGTCAGGGGGCTGGTCTGTACTGGGGAGCCAGGTCAGGAACCTGGTCCGCACCGGGAGAGAGATCAGGGATTTGATCCGTGTTGGGGAATGAGATAAGGGATTTGGTCCATTCTGGAGAGTGAGATCAGGGAGCCAGTCTCACGACGGCGGCGCTGAGCCCGGGGCGAATTAGGTCGACATTGCGACAGAACGGCGCAAACAAAATGTGTCAATTTCTGACATTAGAGGACCGACCCGTACTGGGGAGCACCCCGACATCGCCACATCGCCGCCTTCTCTTCTCTGACCTTCGGGTCGCGAAGTGCCAACAGCTCAGCAATGTCGCAAATGACTGGCTCGGTTACTTACAGGTGGCAAAATTCAGCCGTGACCTTTTTGAGATCGCATGCAGCTCATCCGATGTCCAGCCATCCAGTCAGCTTTCTGTGCAGGCGAAAAAGTTGCCACGTATTGACATGACTCACACCCGGTGCACATGAAGAACTCCGCCCGACGTAGCTCAGTGTGCAACACGGGCTACGGCTAAAGCCCAGTGTAAACACTAGGCAGCTTGGCATATGGCCTGATACGCTTGCAAGCACCATGTTTTCTCCACGGACTATAGCCGTTCCCACGGCAAGCGGCGATGGTGTGCAACATGCCGCTGTTTGTGTAGCCAGGACGCGTGTTTTGCTTCCGTAACCATAGACAACTTCCGCCGCGTACCGACGACGTGAGAGGGCGTTCGATAGGCCGCCGGCGGCAGCCGAGTCGGCAGCGAGCCAATAGAAGTCAGGAGCATCTACTGCATCTACCGCCTGCGCCACGCCTGTGCCCCGAGGGTACTCCGTGATCCCCAACGTACCTCTCTCGGAGCCAACAACCAACACCATGGGTGGAGAAAAGCAATTAAAGTGGGTCTACATTATAAGGTATTCTCTTGAGTGAGGCAGATGGGCGTTCCGGAAATGTATCGACTGTATTACAGGTAGCATCATGCAATAGCTGGCGTTGGTCTTGAGTTGCATGGAAGGTGCGTTATTGTGTTGCCATCCTAAAATGGATCATTATGGAGCACGAGAAGCCATAATATTTGAGTACCCAAGTTTAATCTTCAGATGGATCCGCTCAAGTCTTTACGGAGTCCTTCGGTTCCGGGTAAAAAGGACAAGTATGAGTATGCGCAGAAGTTGTGATTTATGTAAGGTGTGGAAGTTGATACATGTTCAAAATGCGACTAACGTCGTCTGGGGCTAAAGAGGGGAAAATTAGGCCTTGTATCTACCATGGGACATACAATTTTGGGACATGATGATATCATTTTTACATCCACCTAAAAATCCATTCGAAATGAATGCATGGCAGATAAAAGGTCATGTAGGTCTAAAGGTCCGATATCATGGCCACGTAAGAGGTATGATGCAGGCCAAATCAACCCCGCCGAAAACGCCGCTACTCATGGCAGCCGCAAATTAGCATAGCAATTCCCCTCATTTGCCTAGTTTAATTTAGCTTAATTCAGCCCAGCTGAATTGCAATGGAAGGCCCTCGTCCTGGAGGTACCGCCTTATTGTTCACGGCGTCCCTAGACCAGGTGAGTATGACTTGCGCGCGACATATTTCCGTTAAAATCCGCATGCCATGAGACACAGCCATCTACTTTTCACATGTAAACTCTGGTACCTTTATCTTCTAACCACCATACTACAATCAATCAAATACAACACATTGTGTAGTTACCTTCAAATACTTCTCTCCTAAACTACTCCAAGTCTCATCATCATCATCATCATCATCATCATCATCATCATCATCATCATCATCATCATCATCATCATCATCATCATCATCATCATCATCATCATCATCATCATCACCATCATCATCATCATCATCATCATCTCCAAGTCTGTTCAAGGGGTATGCCTACCGTGCAATTCACCATAATAATCCCAAACAGCCAGACGATGGTGCATAATTTCCAACAACCTTTTCAGCCATTCGCGGGAGACGTCGTGAGCTAAAAAGCTTGAATAGAATGATGGCTTTAATCGTGTGAAATTGTGGTCAGAATACATCGATGCCTGATGGCCACACGATTCAGATGTGAGCGTGTGGCACAGCACACACGTATCCGACTACCTCCGTCTTGACTGCACTCGGCGAGTTCGCGAATATGCCAGCACTTGATGTCCTTGTGAAACGAATGTTCGCCTATCTTATTGATCTAGTGAACAAGCCACACCTTATAGTTACCACACGTACATATGGTACAGGAAAGCACATGGGTTGCCTGTTTCCCTTGACGAGAACGTAAAATTCGAAGTTCTGCAATAAAACGAGTCCGTTCTACTCCTACCGCATAAAATGTTTCGTAAGAACATGATGTCGACCGATACTCGACGAGTGGACACAGCTGTGTTTTAAAAAGTGAAGGAGGCTCTGATCGTCCGGGGATTCCGGCCAAGGCGGCGTCACTACAGTGTTCAGCTGGCCACATTACACACTTGCGCTCTGGCGTCTGTCCGGCTCAGAGGTGTCGCGACTGCGGCCGTCTAGATGACGGAGCAATCAGCACTCAAGGCGAGATCCAATGTTCGCGTTATGTATCGTCAACGTAGCACCTCTCGAAAGCTTACTATCAGAGACTGCTGCCTGCATGGATCTAATAAACAGCCCTAGCGCTCGGTTCGCACTTGACACTGTTCTATTCACATGCTACGTACTGGCATCGTGCACCTTGTACTAAAAACATACAGGAGCACATCTGAGAGTCATTGTGAAAAGAATAGTGCACAGACCTGTATTTCAGAGGGTTTAAGGACAGCATCCAATCTGAGGACCACCTGCAGAGGGAATCAATATCTGTCTGCAGGCGAACTGTGGCATTCGCAGACGGTACTCTGCTAAACACTTTGACGTCATCAGCAAACATTGGACACTCCGAGTCAACTCCGGAAGGTACGTCGCTCACAAATATGGCAAATAACAAGCGGAGGGACCAGCAAACTTCCGATACACTGCAAGTGATGTCAGCCCAGCCTGAGACCGCTTCGTTCACTCCCACTCGCTGCTGGCGACCAGTCAGGTATGCGCGAATCAGAGATATAAGATTCTCTGAAGCATGATGTGTGTTTTCGTGCCCGCAAAGCTCGAATTGTTTGCATAGTTTTTGGTTAACACTTTGGAAAGCCAAAGAGTGGTCCGTGTAGGATGCATGTCTGGTAACTGGCCAGATAATCAGATCAGATGTCGGCCGGATGTTCGACATCTATCAGTCAGGGCGGACGATTGTAGTCAGATGCTGGACATCTGTCAGTCAGTGTGGACGGCTGCGGTCAGATGCTGGACATCTGTCAGTCAGTTGGACGGTTGCGGTCGGTGTTTTCCAAGTGGCCGACAGCCTGCTGCACGCAGATTATTGTTGCTCCTATTATCCATATGTTTCACAAATAATTATTATTATCATGCAGGCGGTCAGGCTATCTATGAAAGGCGCGCAAATCATTAGATGGAATTGCAATAAAAACGGGGGAAGCCTCGATCTGAAGCACATCAAGACTACTGCACATCAGGTTCGCCATATGCCTTGCACTTCTCTCCCTCTTGCACTTGCATCTTTTCAAACGGATTGAAACTATTGATCAGGGGATCCTCGACTGAGAGCCCCCGGTTCAATCACACACAGAATGCTGCGCTATTATATCATATGCAGGACATGACTGACCCTACCCGTCCCCTACTTCTCCCATCCTTTGGACCATGTTTTAACTCGCTGTCTGTACCTGCGCACTGTCAATATGCAGGTATATACAACCTTACCTTACTTGTTTCCATGCATTGACCGGTGTACAGTGTGAAGTGCGGAGTGGACTGAAAACGTGCGGAGTCGATTAACAACATGAGGAGTGGATTGACAACGGGCCGAGTGGATTGACAAAGCTCGGAATGGATAGACAACGTGCGGAGTGGATTGACAACGGGTCAGGTGGATTGACAACGTGCGGAGTGAATTGACAACGTGTAGAGTGGATTGACAACGGGCGGAGTGGATTGACAAATTGCGGAGTGGATTGACAATGTGTGGAGTGGATTAACAATGTGCGGAGTCGATTAACAACGGGCGGAGTGGATTGACAACGGGCGGAGTGGAGCCCAGCGACCCAACTCGGCTGCCGTCGGACGGTGTTCGGTGGGAGGATATTCCTGGAATGACCCGCATGCATGTATCGCATGCAGTGCATTGTCTGTGCCGCCGCACTGCATTGCCGCCTGCCTGCCATTGTTCGCTCCTCACAAGCCGGGGTCAATGCATTCGGGGCCAGGATTGCGGGAGCAGTGGGATCGGTAAAAAAGGTCACGAGGAGAACTGCACTACGCGTCACGCCACCCGTGGTGCCGCCAAACATTAGAGCCCGCAGTTGTACTTTGTGAAATACTAGTGGATCACGTGGAAGCGAACAGGCAGTGAATGGGTTGGGGCTTAAACGGCTCGCACATATTGGGACAGAAATTGTACATCCACCGTCTTCAGCCACCCTACATATTTCCAAATCAAAGCCTGACAGAAACACCAATCAAAGCACACGCAGCACTGCCAGCACTGCGCAGGCTCGATCTGTCTCGCCAGGGTCTGTGGTATCAGGCGTCACTTAGGTAGCGCAGCTGACACTACTGGGACTCGGTCCGTTTCGTTTAGGCCCATGGTATCAAACGTCAAGGGATCCAGTAATTTTCATGAGGAGCACAAAGTATCGCCTTTGGCTAACAAATAATTGGTGGGCGGAGGATGCAAGTGTCTTCGCGCAGGGGAAAGGGGAACCTAATCCTGTGAGAGAAGGGAAACGTGTTCCTATGAGATTTTTCGGCCTTTGGCAACAAATCCGCTGAGCGGGGGAGAGTGGGCTGGACGAATGTCACCGAGTCATTCTGTAGTGGTGCAGTCACAGCGGCGCCACTTTTCCATGGTGGCACTTGCATCATTACCCTTGTATCAGCCTCCGTCAGATCTGAGGATTGATATAGCGGGCTCGCACGGGGACAGTTGTATCATCTCGCCAGCAGATCGGTGCAATCGGTACAATATAATCACAATTAGACACCCAACGGTTGACCAAAGCCGCTGATGCCTGATGTGACTCGCCTCGGAATGGAAAAGCTTACGGTCCAACTGGCTGGGATTCAGCTAGTTTGAGATCGCGCAGGAGCAGTCGTGGGCAGCAAACGATTGCATTTGGCTGCACGAACATGCATGCACATAGCATACGCAAAGCAGCATGCTTTGCGACTAATTATCCTTAGGGCTTTCTCAACGCAGACGACTAATTGTCCAAGGCTTTCACCTATAGAGCAAACAATCGTAGCATAATACGTGGATGAGCCAATTCGCACTTGCAAAATTCCTCACTTACCCCTCCTCACAGCACGGCATGCCCACTTCTCTCCCACTACCTTAGCCTGCATGCCGTTTTCCGGTGGCTGGAGTGGGAGGCGGTGTGGGAAATACTCTCAGTGCTCTCGAGGCAGGAATTCATCGATGCTTTTCGGGAGTTCGGTATGCGCCGGCCTATGACAAAACTGTTTCTATGGTCTCCAGATTTCCCTAACCCCTTCCGTGAATTATTTTGCCGGGGACTAAAGTAGCATGACATTATGTAGACGGCGGACTTGTGAAGGAACAGACTACCCTTTCGGAATTCGAGGAAAGGCACAGATCAGCGTATGCAGGCTGTACGCTTGCATTGCTCTTTGCTTGCGAAGCTCACCCTTCAGGCATGAGATGGCGCAAATGGCCTCCGTAGCTTAGCAGACTTCAACACCCTACAGCTCCTTCCCATATCACACCCGGGATGAAATGAGCATGGCAATGGTATGTGCATCAAAATAGCACATACACGAATTCCAAACACAGAGACGGGCAGTAAAGGCATTCAGGCAGATTTCAGAGGTCTTACCAGTCGTCTGCGTCTGGGGTAGCTCACTCGCCACATCGCCTCGTCCTCGGCAGTCTGTTCAGTCAGCTGACACCAGCACAGATCTGCCGCAGCCCCTGACGCCCGCCCGCCTGGGAGTGACCTGCCTGCCGCCCGGCCTGCACAGCCGCTTTTAACGCCCCAGGCAGTGTTGACCCAGGCTAGACCCGGCATCCCTGGGCTTCAGCAGCCAGTTGATTGTTTATTGGTGCAGCGAGTTTGGGCAGAACGGCTGTGATTGCCCGCTGGACGATGGCTAATGATTTGCGTTGGCAGGGCGGCAGTACCGCCAGGTTCTGCCGACTCCGGAGTGACCCTGGGTAGCCGGCCGGGCGGCAGTACCGCCAGGCTCAGGGAGTGACCCTGGGTAGCCGGCCGGGCGGCAGTACCGCCAGGCTCAGGGAGTGACCCTGGGTAGCCGGCCGGGCGGCAGTACCGCCAGGCTCAGGGAGTGACCCTGGGTAGCCGGCCGGGCGGCAGTACCGCCAGGCTCGGCCGACTCCGGGAGTGACCCTAGGTAGCCGGCCGGGCGACGGTGCCGCCAGGCTCAGGAGTGACCCCGGGTAGCCGGCAGGCCGGCAGTACCGCCAGGCTCAGGGAGTGGCTCCTGGGTAGCCGGCCGGGCGGCAGTACCGCCAGGCTCAGGGAGTGACCCTAGGTAGCCGGCCGGGCGACGGTGCCGCCAGGCTCAGGAAGTGGCTCCTGGGTAGCCGGCCGGGCGGCAGTACCGCCAGGCTCGGCCCACTCAGGGAGTGACCCTGGGTAGCCGGCCGGGCGGCAGTACCGCCAGGCTCAGGGAGTGGCTCCTGGGTAGCCGGCCGGGCGGCAGTACCGCCAGGCTCGGCCGACTCCGGGAGTGACCCTAGGTAGCCGGCCGGGCGACGGTGCCGCCAGGCTCAGGAAGTGGCTCCTGGGTAGCCGGCCGGGCGGCAGTACCGCCAGGCTCGGCCCACTCAGGGAGTGACCCTGGGTAGCCGGCCGGGCGGCAGTACCGCCAGGCTCCGGGAGTGGCTCCTGGGTAGCCCGCCGGGCGGCTGGACTCAGATGAGGCGTGCAAGACTCGGCGCCCGGTATGTAAACAAGCGCTTCGTTCACGCCTGGCACTGGACTGGCGTGGGCGCAAGGGCCGCGTATGCTAATGATGTTGCCGCGGTCCAGATCCCACTCCCGCGGGGACGCTGGCTGGGATAACTTGGTTGAGCGATGCAGACTTAGTCGAGTGACGGAGCCGTCAGGTACTGGCAGCCGCAAATACTGGCGAGAAGCGGGGAGGGGCATTATTTGTCCAGCGGGACAAGGTAATGTTGGTCCAGTAACGGGGACGGACACCATTAGTCCCGAGAGAATGGGTACTATTGGTCCAGCGGGGATACTATTGGTTCAGTGGGGTAGGGCACTACTTGTCCAGCGGGGAGGGGTAATGTTGGTCCAGTAACGGGGAGGAGCACTATTGGTCCAGAGGGGAGGGATACTATTTGTCCAGCGGAATTGGACAGCATTGGTCCAACGAGGATGGATACTGTTGGTCAAGCAACGGAGAGAGCCACTATTGGTCCATCAGTGGCTATCTAGCGAGGACGGGCACTACTGGTCCAGCGATGTGAAGAACATCCTCACCATTACTATCGATTATTTATGACGAGTCGACTCTTTTCGGTCACACAGCGTCGCCAATGTCACACGCCAATTGGTCGCGGGAGAAGAGCAGCGACAGGTGAGACTTGAACCCACAACCTTTGGCCCATAAGACGGGCACCTAACCCGTAGACTATTATCTTCCTGTCGCTTCCGGGACAAGGCGGAGTCGTACGACACACGTGTGAGGCTGATGTGGAGATGGGAAAAGGAAGGAGGATGCGTGGCACTGTTCCGGAGCTAAAGCCCACAACAGCCTGGGACGCCGGACCTAGATGCGGGATGGTGACACCTCATCACGGAATATTGTTGCAGACGCTGTGACTGCCAACATGTCAGCAGAGCCGGATACAGGCAGCGCCAGGGAATGTGTCCGATCGGGGCCGAGATGTCAGACAGTAACACCTCATAACGGATTATTGTCGCAGACGGTGACTATCAACATGTCAACAGTGGCGGATACAGAGGCCGCCAGGAGCATGTGCTGCCCCCCCCCGTGCCCATGGAAAGTTGGCTCCCCTCCGGGCGGGAAAGAATTCCCTCCAGGAAGGATCGAATGCAATCCCTGGCCCCCTTTCAATATATGTTCCCGCCAAAGGCGCGCGCATGCATGAGTGCACCCCACCATGCTCAATTAATTTATCAGCCAGACCCCTTCCAACACCCGCACACCTGAAACTTCCCTGATCCGCTCCTGACAGTCAACGGAGTGTATTTACAAAAGAAAAGAATAGCGCGCTTGACAGAGCTCAGTTGTCAACACTCACTCTCTGTCCACGGTGATGTCAGAAGCCAGACGGAACTGTCGCTCGCTGTCTGCGAGATCGCCTCGTCAGTCTGCCGGACGGAGCACCGTGTTACTGGCGAGAGCACCGTCACGTGGTACTGATGAGAGCACCGTCACGTGTTACTGGCGAGAACACCGTTACGTGTTACTGATGAGAGCACCGCCACGAGCTACTGACCGGACCGCCGTCTCAGCCAGTGGTGGGCGGCCGGTCACTGGACGGAGCAGTACCCGGCGGCCAGGCTGAGCCGGCCGGTCACTGGACGGAACAGTACCCGGCGGCCAGGCTGAGCCGGCCGACGGAGCAGTACCCGGTGGCCAGGCTGAGCCTCCACAGACCACACACGCACCGCCACCGCCAGCGCATCACAGCCTGTCGCCGCCGCCCAGCGGCATCGTGCCGCACGCACTGTCGCATTGTCGCTTTGTGTCGGCCACCGCATCGGGACAGGTCAGGCCCGTAATAACAGGGCGGAGTCGGCGGCAGCGTGACGCGACCGTGACCGTCACGGTCGTGACGGGCGTCAGAGCACGCGGCACACGTGTCCAGTGGCTTTGTCTGCGTCTGACACCTCTTTAACACGCGAACCAGAGAGCCTTTCATTTTATGCGAACTGGGGCGGGGTGGATTCCTCCCTCGCCTCCGTAACATCTCGGGAATTATCCAAGCTAAAAGCACAAAATTTAGCGGAAAGATTACGGCTGCAATGAAATGTCTGCAGCATACATGTAATTAACTTTGGTCAATGCCTTCAGGGCCAAATGAGATCAAAATCGATTGTTGTGCCGCACCGTCGCACAGTATCCCTACCCGTGTATGAGATATCGTCGAGAAGAAAAATACAGGATAGGTGGGCGGATTCCGCGCATACATTATATATTTCTTTTGCGAAGTGATACCATTGCCCGCCTACCAGAGCTGTTCATAATAATACCTTGCAGTGAAGCACATCCAGCCGGAGCTGAAACATGCACAGGAACAATTTGACGTCACTGGACCGTCACGAAGGTGCCGCCAAAACGCTACTTGGTCATCACAAAGGTGTCGGCACCACGTCACTGGGTCGTCATGAAGATATCGAGCAGTTGCGCCGTGACTGGTCTGCGGTCCAGGCCCACAACCCCGTCACGAACTGGTCGCCACGCCACGGCGGTGCCACTCGCACTTTCCCTCGTGCAAGGCATCGAGCGCACACTGGAGCAACTGATGCCAGCTGGGGGAAACTGTGCCGCCTAGCACGGCTGTCCCTGTCACCATTGTCAGGTGATAAACAGCTGACACCAACAGCTGACGCTCTGTCAGAGTCTCCATCACAAAACAAACACCATCGGCACAGAGTCGAAATACGCCAGGAGTACATTCTGGATTTAAACATGGAAAGGGGGAAGTATATTAAGTTTTATTATGGATGGAGCTTATGTGTAAAAAGGTAGTGTTTGAGCACTACTGAGCAGTGGCTAAGAGCCGAGCTTCCAGATATTCAACATCGGCGCCTATGAGGTTGTGTCAAAAAGCACCGCCTGGAAATCACAAGGCTATATACAAATATCATCGGAAACTATCGGAAAACTTCGGGAAACTCCACCAGTGATGGTCAGAGTTTGAAGCGCATGTTTTCTTCATTTGACTCTTGATAATTACATCCGTCAGCAGCTGACAGTAATTGACAACAGCTGTCGACGTTAAACCATGAGCAGCTACAAGCATTCTGGACGGGAGTGCAATTAAATTAGCTCCACTTTCCACGACGCTCACACCCAAGAGCGACACCATTAGTTTTACCTCGGTGGTGACCGAACCCTCCTTCACCAGAAACATGCGTGTTAGCAGAACTGCTGTGTGGGGACATGCTGCCATCGTTCCGTGTATGAGCAATGGCACTGGACGTAACGCCTGAGGTGCAGACCAACACAAGCATCGCAAGTTGGTGTGCTCAGCACATGTTCATGCTGATCAGGCCACAAGTTGAGGGGACAAGGAGACACATGGCCGATGACTCAATACATGTATGCAAGTGAGTGCGTAGCATAACCTGTCACCGGTGTGGGTACTAATGCAACGCCAGGCCTTAAGGAAAACGCAAACACCGTCACCAAGGCGGGCACACCCCGTAAACTAGTGATGCCGGCTAGGGAAACATTTCGCCTATATCACATAACGGCCAGATAGAATCAGATACCCACGTGGAACCGACACCAGTGCCAACATATTACCGACATGGTACCGACACCGGTGCCGACATGATACCCACCTGGTACCGATACCAGTGGCGACATGGTTCTGACACCAGTGCCGATATGGTGCTGACATCGGTTCCGACATGGTGCTGATGTTGTACCGACATGCTACCGACATGGTACTGACATAACACCGATATGGTAAAGACATGGTAGTGGCACCAGTACAGACATGGTACTGACATGATACCGACATGATACCGACATGGTTCCGACATGGTATCGACATGGTATGGACATGATTCCGGCGTGATGCCGACGCCAGCACTGATATCACGTGCACTGGAGGGCCTCTGAAACTTACGCGCACTGGAGATGGGGTAGATTCCGCCTCCCCCCTGAGATCTCGGCTCCTATTAGAGCAACGAAATCCGCAGGGTGGATGGGCACGATTGTTAACTGTATTCTGTGCAAATTTCGTGACCTTAGGTCAATATCTTCAAGGTCAAATGAGGCCAAAATAGCAACATTTTCTGGTTTTGCGTGGCTTGGCTTGTCATTGATATGGTTCGCTGTGATTGTGTTTAAATGCTCCGAAATTGCCATTAATGATGCTTTGGACATTACTAATAATGCAATACATATGCCAGATCCCCCATTTGACCTCAGGCCACCAATATAGCACTTTATCAGGTCATTACCTGATCCATTTACCGGAATCGGGCTGCCCACCTGACTGCTCCGTTGGGCGGCTCTCACAATCGGATTCGCAAAGAAAGGAGTGAAATACATGAATGAAGTATAGAAACGCTTAGGCACACAATGACAAACAGTAGATTTTCGGATGTGCAGGGAGTAACATAAAAAGTGACATCAATCGGATGACAGTTATTTCCATTTGTGACAACATTCCAGCTAACCAAGTTTGGTTCCATTAGCCTGTCATGATGACCTCGGCAACCTAACATGACTTTTAAATTATATAGCATAACAATATGGATCAAACAAGTCGCTTAGTGTTGTCGAGAACACTTCCCTTTTGCCAATATACAGGAAGCGTATCAACGCCGATTTCTGTGATCTGGTGCTGCGATTTTTTAAAAACTTTAACGGACCATAACATAAAAACCTTTCGGTCTATTTTTATTTTCCTTGCTTTACCCAATGCGCCGGTCATTTCTAAGCAGGTACGGAAAAAATGGCGTATATCGGCCGGTACAATATGGAGTCGTGTACGAAAAATCGGAAGGGTGGGAGGATTTCGCCCTCTACCCCTCCGGGACATGTGTTAACGTGTCATGAACTTGACCTGACTTGACATCGGTGACCTCACATGACTTTGAAACAATGTAGCATAACAATATACATCAAACAAGTCGCTAGTGTTGCCAAGAACACTTCCTTTTTGTCAATATACGGGAAGCGCATCAGCGCCGATATTTGTGGTCTGGCGCTGAGAAAATTACTTGACTTTACCGACCCCTAACTCGAAAATTTTCGGTCGATTTTCGTCTTCTTTCTGTAAACAACGTGCCGTTCATTTCTAAGCAGGTACACAAACAATGGCGTATATCCGCCAGTAAAATCGACAGTTATCTACGAAAAACCGGAGGGGTGGGCGGATTTCGCCCCCCCCCCTCCATGGCGCGTGTTAAGATACCGATGCAAGTGCTGACATAGCGCCCACACCAGTACCTACCGACATGAACCGATACACGTACAGACATGGTACCGACACCAGTACTGACATGGTGCCGAGAACAGTACCGACATGTACCGATACAAAGTACAGACATGGTACCGACACCAGTACCGACATGGTACCAACACCAGTACCGACATGGTACCGATACCAGTGCCGCCATGACACTGACACCAGTACCGACATGGTACTGACACCAGTGCCGACATGGTACCGACACCAGTATCGACATGGTACTGACACCAGTACCAACAACAGTGCCGACATGGTAGCGACACCAGTGCTGACATGGTACTGACACCAGTGCCAACAACAGTGCTGACATGGTACCAACACCAGTACCGACATGGCACCGACACCAGTGCTGACATGGTACCGACACCAGTGTCAGGGTCGTCAGTGAGGCCCCACCGATCACGAGAGGTGACAGACAGTGGCGGCGGCGGCCAGTGCCCGTCCGCCTTGGATTACAACAAGTTGCATCACTGCCGTACGCCACGTACGACAGGCCGCGACCCCCACCCCTGGTATCGATCAGCCTGCCTTCAGCCGACAGCAGGTTCGGACCGCGCGAGACAAAGAGCTCCCCTCGAGCTCCAGAACTGGAGATGTCACATCTCTGGAATGAGCGACCCTTACGATGGTAAATATGCTGAATTGGCAAAGGAGCATGCTGTTTTGTCGTCGTGATGCTTTCACTGTGATCGAAACAGACAGATGAGTGCGTGCATCGCACGAGGGGTGAAGCGACCTTCCTATGTCACTAAATGTGAGGCTACAGAGCCACGAGGTAACAAGCTACGGCTCAGCAATCATGCAATTACACACGCAGAGGCGCGATCAACATAATCGGATCGGAAATGTAAAAGGCATATTACTCTGCGCAATCTGCGCGCTCGTGTTCAATAAGATGATGCTTAATGCGATTAATCTGCTTACAATTTGGTGCAACGGCTTAATTATCAACATGCTCGTCTATTCAGACATGGGCCACTTGTTGTTCACCAGCAGGCCAGAGCCCAGGAGTGGAACGTTCCTAACGTGATTTCGGAGGCAGGTGGGTCTTGCATGTCATTATTTTCGGTAAATGCCAAGGTGTCCTATATTCAACCTCAGCAACATGGGAGGGGTGCGGCAAATGTTCCTCCAGAACAATTATTGTCATTGTACTCAAGGGTAAAATAATACCTGATCTCTAAGTTGTCGTGCCAAATAGCGATGAACTCCCTCACTAAAGCAGGACAGGAGCTGGACCCTATTTCACCCCCCCCCCCATTAAACAACAATGAATTAAGAAAGAGCGGTTTTTCTTCGTCAGGTGACGGAGTGAGTTGCCCAGTTTCGTGAAAGCAGTTGACTCACATGTAGTACCTTCGTAGAATTACAACAATCATTGGTGTGGTCTAATGCCAATTGCTCTGTCATGTGACGTTATCGAGAGTCACGTTTAGAGCTAAACAGTGAATAAGCTGCATTTTGTCAGCCTTATGGCGTTATGGTCGGTGTATGCCAGTTATGAGTCTCACAATTGGTTACTCGTCAGTTCCCATCGCGATCCGCCAGTAACCCCCATCTGCCACCTCGGTGTGAATTCAAATGAAGCTTCGCAGCACAAAGACGATGCCAACGACGCTTTGCCATTCGCAGCACAAGTACAATACCAGCGACGCTCCGACACTCTCGCAGCACAAAGACATATGCCACCATATACATAGACAAGAAAGTTTGACACCTGCATTCGTAACAGAACGCCTGTCAGACAGCTGAACTGGGTGCACCCCCACCTAAGGTAGTCGTGAGGTGGTCGTGAGGTTATTTATCACGAGGTGGTGGTGAATTGGTCCTAGGACGGCCATGATCTGGCTATAATGTGATCGTAAGGTGGCCGTATGGCGGCCGTAAGGTGGTCGTGAGGTGATCGTGAGGTGGCCGTGATGTGGTCGTGAGATGGCCGTGAGGTGGCCGTGGGATGACCGTGAGGTGGTCGTGAGGTGGTCGTGAGATGGTCGTGAGGTGGTTGTGAGGTGGTCGTGAGGTGAACGTGATGTGGCTATGATGTGGCCGTGATGTGGCCGTGAGGTGACCGTGAGGTGGCCGTGAGGTGGCCGTGAGGTGGCCGTGAGATGGCCGTGAGGTGGCCGTGATGTGGTCGTGAGATGGCCGTGATGTGGCCGTGAGGTGACCGTGAGGTGGTCGTGAGGTGGCCGTGAGGTGGCCGTAAGGTGGTAGTGAGATGACTGTGATGTGGCTATGATGTGGCCGTAAGGTGGTAGTCAGATGACTGTGATGTGGCTATGATGTGGCCGTAATGTGGACGTAAGGTGGTAGTGAGATGACTGTGATGTGGCTGCTATGATGTGGCCGTGATGTGGACGTAAGGTGGTAGTGAGATGACTGTGATGTGGCTATGATGTGGCCGTAAGGTGGTAGTGAGATGATTGTGATGTGGCTGTGGTGTGGTCGTAAGATGGGCGCATGGCGGCCATTATGTGGTCTTGAGGTGACTGAGGTGATCGTAAGGTGGTAATAGGGTGGCCCTACGATGGTCATGGTGTACTTGTGACGCGACTGTGAGGTGTTGATGGGTTGGTCGTGGAGTAGTAGTGAGGCGAATGGTCAAGTGGTCGTGACACATCCGTGAGGTGTTGATGAGTTGGTCATGGGGTGGTAATGGGGCGGATTGTCAGGTGGTCATTAGGTGGCCGTGGGTGCTATGCAGAGACGGCGACTGTGCCGACGGCCGGAACCTGGTCCGGCTTTGGCCGTTGTGACCCGTGCCACAGCGGACAAAGTCCGCGAGTCGTCGCCGCAGCGGCAAATTATCACTGGACAGAGACCACATCCATAACACTCTCACTGCGACACAACGACGTACTGTCACATGGAGGACGACCACGTCACTGTCACTGCCACACAGCGACGTACTGTCACATGGAAGCCACCCATACCACTGCCACTGCCACACAACAACGTACTGCCACATGGAGCACGATCATACCACTGGCACCGCCACACAGCGACATACTGTCACATGGAACCCACCCATGCCATTGCCACTGCCACACAAAAAAACTGTCACATGGAACACACCTATACTACCGTCACTGTAACACAGCGACGTACTGTCACATGGAGCACAACTATACGAGTCACGGGCTTAACTTATAGGGGATCATGTGACACGAACTCTCCTGATCCTCCCCCGTCCCTCACCAGACAAAACACCGCAAAACTGAACAATGTAGCGATGCGATTAAACATTGCTGGACCATAATGCGGATATAATGCTTAACTTCCATGCGTTGGCAGTCATCGAGGCCAACAGTCAAAGGGATTCCCTTTATGTTGATAACCGGGCATCCCATTATGCTGCCGCCGTATTTCAGACGGTCGCGGGGACTATGGAAGTAGTGGTACTTCGGTGTCTGAGGTTGTGTCGACTGCACGACCATGTCACACCCATGTCATATCCAAACTTCCGATCGCCAAGGAACCGGGTTCGACGGAGAAGGCGGAAGCTAAGCGTCGAAGTAGAGCAGTGTTAACACTAGCAACAACAACAACAAACATAGCACAATTAATAATAAGAATAGCACCATTGCATTCCCATCGCAGCGATTCGTTGTAGCCCTCGCATTCGGCTGGCAGCGGGTGTGTCAGTAGCGCCGCCTCGGACCAAGGCTGACGTCAGCGGGTGTGTCAGTAGCGCCGCCTCGGACAGGGTATGATGTCAGCGGGTGTGTCAGTAGCGCCGCCCCGGACAGGGTATGACGTCAGCGGGTGTGACAGTAGCGCCGCCTCGGACCGGGTCTGACGTCAGCGGGTGTGTCAGTAGCGCCGCCTCGGACCGGCTCTGACGGCAGCGGGTGTGTCAGTAGCGCCGCCTCGGACAGGGTATGATGTCATCGGGTGTGTCAGTAGCGCCGCCTCGCTCCGGGCCTGACGGTAGCGAACGCTGCTGCGATAGCACGCGACAAACCGGAAACAGGAAGTGGTCGGTTGGATTCCGGTCGGAACTGATACGGTGGCTGCGCAGTATCGGAGCCATCCGTTCGCTACCTGCGCACCATCAGGACTGTCCTTTGGTAGTTCAGCGTCGCGTCTCAGGATTTGGCAGTGCGGAATCACAGCTCAGGACTGGTTTTGAGTAATGCAGCGTAACATCGCAGAATTCTGCCGTGTATAATCACATCTCAAAACTGGCCTTGGGCAACATCGCATCTCAGGATTCGATAGTGTAGCATCACATTTCAGGACTGATTTGGGTAGTGCAGTATCACATCTCATGACTGGTTTGGGTAGTGCATCATCACATCTCAGGACTGGTTTTGGGTAGTGCAGCATCACATCTCAGGACTGGTTTGGGTAGTGCAGTATCACATCTCAGGACTGATTTTGGTAGTGCAGCATCACATCTCAGGACTGATTTTGGTAGTGCAGCATCACATCTCAGGACTGGTTTGGGTAGTGCAGCATCACTTCTCAGGACTGGTTTGGCTTGTGAAGCATCATATCTCATGACTGGTTTGGGTAGTGCAGTATCACATCTCAGGACCGGTTTTGTGTAGTGCAGCATCACATCTCAGCACCGGTTTTGGATAGTGCAGCATCACATCTCAGGATTGGTTTGGATTGTGAAGCATCATATCTAATGACTGGTTTTGGTAGTGCAGTATCACATCTCAGGACTGGTTTGGGTTGTGCAGCGTCACATCTCAGGACTGAGTTTGGGTAGTGCAGCATCACATCTCAGGACTGGTTTTGGGTAGTGCAGCATCACATCTCAGGACTGGTTTGGGTTGTGAAGCATCACATCTCAGGACTGGTTTTGGTAGTGCAGCATCACATCTCAGGAGTGGTTTGGGGAGTGCATCATCACATCTCAGGACTGGTTTGGGTTGTGCAGCATCACATCCAGTTGCCGTGAAGTTAAAATTCAATAAATGTTCAGATTATCGCCCGCAAAAACCAGAGGGCCAATTTGGTCGCATAAAATAATGTTGTAAGCAGCTAATATGCGACTTCATTTGTGCACGAAGTGGTAGGATTTCGGACATCCATGGTATTCCTATGGCCTTGCACGAAAAAAATCGATAGAAACCACTCTCACTTACGATCTAAAACCATCGGCGTCATTTTTGCGCCGGGCGAAACAATTCCCAGCCAACCAATCCCAGAGGGAAAAACTAAATGTGTGGCCCAAGTTAGAGTAAACTGTCACCAGCACTAGTTTATACTCTACTGATAAAAACGAAGTGTCTGGGTGTGACATTCACCGTCAAGAGTCATTTTACATGCATGCATGCATAAGTATTTAGGGGCGGATGCAAGGGAGCACTGGGGGCATGTACCTCCACATAGGAAGGTGACACCCCTCTGGGAAGGTAACCTCTGCACCAGACCATACAACCTCTGCTGACGAACTCTGCAACCTCTACAACTTCTACACCAGGTCATGCAACCTCTGCTGATGGACTTCGCAAACTCTGCACCGGCAGCACCAGACCGTACATCTGCTGACGGCTGGATAGCTATCAGAACAACAGCATATTGACTCATCTACCTACTTATAGTCTGTTCGTTTTGAAGACCACTAACAAGACCAACACGATGTACTCTAGCTGTGACCGTTTCATTATCACACGGTGGGTGAACTGGAGGGAATTGTTCAGACTCTGGAGTTAGGCAATGTGGCCGGTACCGGGACACAGAACGTAGCCGGCGGTAGCCCGAGCCGCAGCGCCTCCAGCTGCCCGCTGCGCAGAGCTAGAACAAGCGCCTTGTCATGAGCGTTTCTCATCCAGAACACAGCTCCCTGTCAGGAAAGTGTTCTGGGTTTTCCTCCGCGAAGGGCGACTGGTTGCAGTCTGCACCCAGGTCAGGATTTCAAGCCCGTGTGGTAGGATAGGTTTCTGGCTATACCCTGGTCGGAGTTGTAATGGGAGTTGGAGTTTAGGGGCGCATCGACTGCATCGGTCATGCAACAGTTGTAATTGGAGGAGGGAGGTAAATAGTTCCAGTGTGACGCAGTTGTGTTTTCAGACTGTGTTGTATTTGTTTTGTTTATACTTGTGGTTCAGTTCTGAATTCATACCGGGAGCAAGTAACCCCGCCGTAGCCTGACGCAGTATCATCAGCATGTTATCGCCTTACCACCCAGATGATATCGCCAAATCACCCAAATTATATCGCCGAATCACCCAGATGATATCGCCGTACCACCCATATGAATAGATCGTATCACCCATAAGATGTCGCCGCACCACCCAGATGAACTGAGCGCACCACTGAGACGACATCGTCGTACCACCCAGATGATATCGTCGGACCAGCCAGATAAACTGAGCGCATCACCCAGATAATATCGTCGCACCACCCATATGATATCGCCGTACCACCTATGTGAATTGATCGTATCACCCATAAGATCTCGCCGTACCACTCATATGATATCGTCGCACCGCCCAGATAAACTGAGCGCATCACCCAGATGATATCGCCCTACTACCCATATGATATCGCCGTACCACCCATGTGAATTGATCGTATCACCCATAAGATCTCGCCGTACCACTCATATGATATCGTCGTACCACCGAGGTAAACTGAGCGCATCGCCCAGATGATATCGCCGTGCCACCCAGATTGTAGCGCCGCACCACCCAGAAGATATCGCCGTACCACCCAGATAAACTGAGCGCATCACCCAGATGATATCGCCGTGCCACCCAGATGGTATCGCCGCACCACCCAGATGACACCGCCGTATCGCCCAGGTAAACTGAGCGGGCGCGGCTCAATTCTAGAGAGCGATGCAGCGCGGCAGCCGTCCATGATGGAGGCGAGATTTTAACCGGCTCCGATAATTTTAGATTGTGTGAAAATCGTGCGCAGGAGAAAGCATGCTGGCGCTGGGTTTGATGTATTGCGAGTGTGGAATGGGTCAGACTCGCGCCTCCCACGCATCTGGAAAGCGACCTTCTCCCGTCCATTCAGGGAAGATGAGGCCATTATCACGAGCGAGCCTGTTCCTGCGTACATGGTGTATAAAAGCGTTCACAAGTGTTTCCGCCGACCAGCACGTCCTGATTGTCACCCTTTTGAGACCGTAATCACCCTCTGGTGACAACGGTTCACATTCGAAGTTCTCACTCAAACTCAGATGTAATATTTTAAGTTCGGATTTTATCAACGTTTATCCCCCCCGAAACAAAAACATGAAACATGCCTGATCTTTGCTGAAACAGTGAGGTTTACGTCGAATTTTCCCCTGGCAGCAACGTTCAACAGCGTTCCAGTGCAATATGGCATTTTTAGCTTAAAAAATATCCAATTAGAGTTTCGATTGGTTTGTTTCATGCTGACATTTATCAACTTTCATCACAATATTTATCTCCAGATGCTCTTAATTTGTGTTGAAATCAAGGCGTTTGTATCGGCATTGCCAGCAGCTGACGATACCGCCGCCGCCGCCGTCGGTCACCGCCGGTGTCTGCAGTTCGGCGGCATCACGACTGAGAAGTGTTCCGGCGATAAGAGTGTGGTCTCCAACTGCACTCGCGTGCATGCGCATCACCAGCCACGCTCACACTATGTACTGAACCATTACCGGCCTTCTGAAGCTCGTGTTGGTAATTGCAATGGCCTTATTTGCGGTCTTGGTGGTAGTGGCCACTGGTTTTACGATCCGTCGACCGTTCTGGGCCATATAGCGTCGCCGTTCTCCCACGTCGATTGGTTGCGAGCGAAGCATAACGACAGGTGGGACTCGAACACACAACGTTTCGGTAGGGAGACTGGCCACCCTCCCCCTATGATACTCTCCACCTTATTTGTGGCCTTTCCTATAACGTTAAGGTAATGATAGGACATGGGTCACCTTATGGCTTCTACATGATTCCGGGGTAAATTTGTACATAACCATCAATGAATTTCTTCCGTTTTTTTCGCGTTCGTGGTGTCCTCTTTCTTGCTGTTCATCGACATTTTGAGCATAGTTTGGATCTGCTCCTGATCCATACTCGCGCCATTCCTCACTGCAAGAAGAGCACGTGTTTCAATAGCTACTGCACGTGCTCATCAAATATCCGGAACTACCCCAAGCTTGTCCAAGATATACCAAATCCAAGCTCAAAATGCATCATGCCAGAGAGTAAACTGGGCGACTCGAAGGGAGTGTCCAAGTTCCCTAAGCTTGAGACAACGGATACCAAAAGTAGTCTAGGGCATCCAAAAGCGCATGATCGAAACGGCTGTTGTAACACATAGTGAGGTGCATAACTACACATTTGATAACAGAATCATAATGATCACTGAAGAATACAATTAAATGAATCTTCGTGCTGTCGTGGAATGAGTAATGAGCTTCACTTATTAACAATCTGTCGTGGAATGAGCGACGAGCTTCATTTCTACATAACCTGTCGTGGAATGAATGAATGAGCGATGGAGCTTCACCTTCACACAGCCTATCATGGAACGAGCAATGCGCTTCACTCTTTACAACCTGTCGTGGAATGAGTAATGAGATTTGCCTTCACACAACCTGTTGTGGAATGTGTGATGAGCTCCACCTTTACACAGCCTGTTGTAGAATGAGTAATGAGCTTCACTTTTGCACAGCCTTTCATGCAATAAGTAATGATCTTCACCTTTACACAACTGTGCTTTCAACACTAGCTGGAAAGACACACAAATGCCAACACAGGTCGACACAATGTTCGCTCTGTAATGCAGCAAGTGACAGTTCTTACTTTCTTGATGTACCTAAATGTCTTTTCGAATAAAAAACAATGAAACTCGTCGCGGTTCAGCGTGTTGATCTTGGTGCATTAATCCAACAATACCTCATACATTGAAGCCATGAGGGGACTGCATGTTTTGCCAATATGTTGCCGCCACCAGCCCTCCACCCCAACATGAGTCAAGAAACGTCTGCCGGGGAAAGCGCGCCAGTTCTCTGTCAGCCGCGGGAAATATTGCCGCGGGAAATATTGCCGCCGGATGCCGGGGCGAGCTGGGCTGATCCGCCGCGCAACTCGCTCCCCCGCGCGCGGGGACGACAGCCGCCTTTGAACTGGCGGCCGCCGGTCGATACTCAGCACGGGCCGAGAACCTCCCTGTGAATAATCCAGTTGGGTACCGACAACCTGGGAATAAGGGGAGGATCGGGGAAGGGCTCAGGAGGGAAGGAGCGGGTAGTCATGGCAACCGACTGTTGGAGCGCTCGGAGCTCGTATGTGGAGGTGGCAGCTACCTGACGGTGTGACAGCTCGCATGTTAACGTGGCAGCTACCTGATTGGGTGACCTGAGCTCGTATGGTGACCTGAGCTGATTGGGTGACCTGAGCTCGTATCGTGACCTGAGCTGATGGGGTGTCCTGAGCTCGTAGGGTGAACTGAGCTCGTAGGGTGACCTGACCTGATGGGGTGCCCTGAGCTCGTAGCTCTTGACATTTACATTGGGTGGGCTGAGGCGGGTAGCCCTCATCTCCGCTGAGCGACGACCAATCGGGATCATACCCCGACCACAATCTGCCGCCGTCCATACCACGACCACAAACTTCCGCCGGTCACACCATAAACTGCCCCCGACCATACTACGACCACAAATTGCCGCCGGCCATACCACGACCACAAACTGCCGCCGGCCATACCACGACCACAAACTGCCGCCGGCCATACCACGACCACAAACTTCCGCCGGTCACACCATAAACTGCCGCCGGCCATACCACGGCCACAAATTGCCGCCGGTCACACCATAAACTGCCCCCGACCATACTACGACCACAAATTGCCGCCGGCCATACCACGACCACAAACTTCCGCCGGTCACACCATAAACTGCCCCCGGCCATACTACGACCACAATCTGCCGCCGTCCATACCACGACCACAAACTTCCGCCGGTCACACCATAAACTGCCCCCGGCCATACCACGACCACAAACTGCCGCCGGCCATACCACGGCCACAAATTGCCGCCGGCCATACCACGGCCACAAACTTCCGCCGGTCTGGCTACAACAATAAACTGCAGCCGATCACTCCAGCTACTTGTGCAGCCGCCGGGTCAGAAGGTCAGCGTGCTCCGCCGCATGGCTCTCCGTGTTCGCTCGAGCGTGACGTGGTGACCTGGTAGCGGCGGTGTTTCCAGGTGGGCAGACACTTCTGGCGGTGAGAACCTGGTGACGGCAGTGCTCCCGGGTAGTCACGCCTGACTGGACAGCCGGCTCGGGAGGTAATGTTCCCGGGTAGTCACGCCTGACTGGACAGCCGGCACGGGAGGTGGTGTTCCCGGGCAGTCACGCCTGACTGGACAGCCGGCACAGGAGGTGGTGTTCCCGGGTAGTCACGCCTGACCGGACAGCCGGCTCTGGAGGTGGTGTTCCCGGGTAGTCACGCCTGACTGGACAGCCGGCTCGGGAGGTGGTGTTCCCGGGTAGTCACGCCTGACCGGACAGCCGGCTCGGGAGGTGGTGTTCCCGGGTAGTCACGCCTGACTGGACAGCCGGCTCGGGAGGTAATGTTCCCGGGTAGTCACGCCTGACTGGACAGCCGGCACGGGAGGTGGTGTTCCCGGGTAGTCACGCCTGACTGGACAGCCGGCACGGGAGGTGGTGTTCCCGGGTAGTCACGCCTGACTGGACAGCCGGCTCGGGAGGTGGTGTTCCCGGGTAGTCACGCCTGACTGGACAGTCGTCACGGGAGGTGGTGTTCCAGGGTAGTCACGCCTGACTGGACAGCCGGCTCGGGAGGCGGTGTTCCCGGGTAGTCACGCCTGACTGGACAGCCGGCTCGGGAGGTGGTGTTCCCGGGTAGTCACGCCTGACTGGACAGCCGGCTCGGGAGGTGGTGTTCCCGGGTAGTCACGCCTGACTGGACAGCCGGCTCGGGAGGTGGTGTTCCCGGGTAGTCACGCCTGACCGGACAGCCGGCACAGGAGGTGGTGTTCCCGGGTAGTCACGCCTGACTGGACAGCCGGCACAGGAGGTGGTGTTCCCGGGTAGTCACGCCTGACTGGACAGCCGGCACGGGAGGTGGTGTTCCCGGGTAGTCACGCCTGACTGGACAGCCGGCACAGGAGGTGGTGTTCCCGGGTAGTCACGCCTGACTGGACAGCCGGCTCGGGAGGCGGTGTTCCCGGGTAGTCACGCCTGACTGGACAGCCGGCTCGGGAGGTGGTGTTCCCGGGTAGTCACGCCTGACCGGACAGCCGGCACAGGAGGTGGTGTTCCCGGGTAGTCACGCCTGACTGGACAGCCGGCACGGGAGGTGGTGTTCCCGGGTAGTCACGCCTGACTGGACAGCCGGCACAGGAGGTGGTGTTCCCGGGTAGTCACGCCTGACTGGACAGCCGGCTCGGGAGGTGGTGTTCCCGGGTAGTCACGCCTGACTGGACAGTCGTCACGGGAGGTGGTGTTCCAGGGTAGTCACGCCTGACTGGACAGCCGGCTCGGGAGGCGGTGTTCCCGGGTAGTCACGCCTGACTGGACAGCCGGCTCGGGAGGTGGTGTTCCCGGGTAGTCACGCCTGACTGGACAGCCGGCTCGGGAGGTGGTGTTCCCGGGTAGTCACGCCTGACTGGACAGCCGGCTCGGGAGGTGGTGTTCCCGGGTAGTCACGCCTGACCGGACAGCCGGCACAGGAGGTGGTGTTCCCGGGTAGTCACGCCTGACTGGACAGCCGGCACGGGAGGTGGTGTTCCCGGGTAGTCACGCCTGACCGGACAGCCGGCACAGGAGGTGGTGTTCCCGGGTAGTCACGCCTGACCGGACAGCCGGCACAGGAGGTGGTGTTCCCGGGTAGTCACGCCTGACCGGACAGCCGGCACAGGAGGTGGTGTTCCCGGGTAGTCACGCCTGACCGGACAGCTGGCACGGGAGGTGGTGTTCCCGGGTAGTCACGCCTGACTGGACAGCCGGCTCGGGAGGTGGTGTTCCCGGGTAGTCACGCCTGACTGGACAGCCGGCTCGGGAGGTGGTGTTCCCGGGTAGTCACGCCCGACTGGACAGCTGGCTCGGGAGGTGGTGTTCCCGGGTAGTCACGCCTGACTGGACAGCCGGCTCGGGAGGTGGTGTTCCCGGGTAGTCACGCCTGACCGGACAGCTGGCACGGGAGGTGGTGTTCCCGGGTAGTCACGCCCGACTGGACAGCCGGCACGGGGGTGGTGTTCCCGGGTAGTCACGCCCGACTGGACAGCTGGCTCGGGAGGTGGTGTTCCCGGGTAGTCACGCCTGACTGGACAGCCGGCTCGGGAGGTGGTGTTCCCGGGTAGTCACGCCCGACTGGACAGCTGGCTCGGGAGGTGGTGTTCCCGGGTAGTCACGCCTGACAAGACAGCCGGCACGGGAGGCATCCTTTTCGCCCGATCTCTACCACACGCGTCACACCTGGCCGAAATGAGCCGGCCTCCACAGAAAGTGTGGAGGCCGGCTGGAGGTCACTGACCGACGCCTTCAGTCACGTGAGTCACGGCAGCGCACTAGCGTCACGCACCGCACAACTCCACCAATAACACTTGCACTTGCGCCGCCAGTGGTTTTCGCGATGTAATGTTTTCACACTGGTGAGCGGCAAGGGTGTAAGCGCAACAGCTTCATTCACAAAATAGTCAACATACTGAAATGCATTGAAATACTGAGTATTCGCGATGTAGGACCCGTGTCGGTAACACCTGAGAGGTGATGGAAGGGGACGGCTCCGCATCTGCATGGTTGACCAACTGGACAGGTCCACCGTCAGTTTTCATCGATCGGTCGGCGAAATAAAAAGGCTTAAAGGAAGACAATAATGTGCTACACTTACGATAAGATGAACGATAGAGTTCGATGGCGTGCTGATGATCACCCCGAAGCAAACCACAAACAAGCCAACATGCACCATGCAACAATGAACAAGCCAACATGCAACACACAACATGCAGCATACAGTAAGCAACATGCAACATGCAGCATACTAAATGTAGTATGTAACGTTAACATGCGATATGTAAAAGTCTTCATGCAGCATGCAACATGAAACATTCCGCTTGCAACACATAACATGTAACATGCAACAATTCAGCATGTAGCGGCACAGCTTACAATGTCAAACGGACAACATGAAGGATGCCTCGCTGGCATCATTGCTGTTTTTTTAGATGCACCTTAGCAATGAAGCCCAGATATTGCGTCGTAGCACTTTGGCTGCCATATTCCTTCTCCTTTGCTCCTGTCCCTGTCTCTCACCCAGTTCTTATATCTCCTCACTCTCTCTCTCTTCTCCCTCCCTCATTCCCTCTCTCTCTATCTCTCTCCCTCTCCCTATCACTCTCCCCCTCTATCTCTCCCTTTCTCTCTCTCTCCATCTCTCTCCCTTTCTCTACTCTTTCTTCCCTTCCTCTCTCTTCCCATCCCACACCTTCTTCATCTTCCGTTTCTCTTCCTCTTTCTCTGCCCCACAGTATCTCGTCTCTCCTCAAAACTGGTTTGCAGATGATAGACTGCGGTGATGGCTGCCGACTACCACTGCAGACCGGACACCAGTTTCGGTCACGGGTCACTGGGCAGACGGTCGGGGCACACGTGTGGCGCTGACCCGGCCGGAACCACCTTCGCCCAGTCAATGGCTGCCTCGATCCACGCAGGAAAATGACGTCTGTCAACAACCAGCGTAGGAATGAGAACTAAACAAGCGTGACGACAAGGTTGTTGGTCTTAGGTCGGCTCTCTCACCCATGCATTGTGACGGGGTGGATGGTTGAGTGTCGCGGGGTGGATGGTTGAGTGTCACGCGGTGGATGGTTGAGTGTCGCGGGGTGGATGGTTGAGTGTCACGGGGTGGATGGTTGAGTGTCGCGGGTTGAGTGTCACGGGTGGATGGTTGAGTGTCGCGGGGTGGATGGTTGAGTGTCACGGGGTGGATGGTTGAGTGTCACGGGGTGGATGGTTGAGTGTCACGGGGTGGATGGTTGAGTGCCGGGGTGGATGGTTGAGTGTCACGGGGTGGATGGTTGAGTGTCGCGGGGTGGATGGTTGAGTGTCACGGGGTGGATGGTTGAGTGTCGCGGGGTGGATGGTTGAGTGTCGCGGGGTGGATGGTTGAGTGTCGCGGGGTGGATGGTTGAGTGTCGCGGGGTGGATGGTTGAGTGTCACGGGGTGGATGGTTGAGTGTCGCGGGGTGGATGGTTGAGTGTCACGGGGTGGATGGTTGAGTGTCACGCGGTGGATGGTTGAGTGTCGCGGGGTGGATGGTTGAGTGCCACGGGGTGGATGGTTGAGTGTCACGGGGTGGATGGTTGAGTGTCGCGGGGTGGATGGTTGAGTGTCGCGGGGTGGATGGTTGAGTGTCACGGGGTGGATGGTTGAGTGTCGCGGGGTGGATGGTTGAGTGTCACGGGGTGGATGGTTGAGTGTCGCGGGGTGGATGGTTGAGTGTCACGGGGTGGATGGTTGAGTGTCGCGGGGTGGATGGTTGAGTGTCACGGGGTGGATGGTTGAGTGTCACGGGGTGGATGGTTGAGTGTCGCGGGGTGGATGGTTGAGTGTCGCGGGGTGGATGGTTGAGTGTCACGGGGTGGATGGTTGAGTGTCACGGGGTGGATGGTTGAGTGTCACGGGGTGGATGGTTGAGTGTCGCGGGGTGGTTGAGTGTCACGGGGTGGATGGTTGAGTGTCACGGGGTGGATGGTTGAATGTCACGGGGTGGATGGTTGAGTGTCGCGGGGTGGATGGTTGAGTGTCACGGGGTGGATGGTTGAGTGTCACGGGGTGGATGGTTGAGTGTCACGGGGTGGATGGTTGAGGCTTCCCAGCATGACCAATGCATGTCTAAATTTGTTCACGTCAATGGAATGGGGAGAGACGTAGGGATTAGAATAGAGATAGACAGGGTCGCAGGGTCGCAGGGTCGCAGGGCCAGGGACCGGCACACTCACGGTCATAGGCAGCTCATCAGCAGAAATGTGCGATCACGGGTTCAAACCAGGAAATGCGGGTCTGATACCGACCAACAATCAACAATCACAGACACATACCAGAACATACACGTCGGTTACAGACCAACAATCAACAATCACAGGCACGTACCAGAACATACACGTCGGATACAGACCAACAATCAACAATCACAGGTACGTACCAGGACTTACACGTCGGATACAGACCAACCATCAACAATCACAGGCACGTACCAGGACTTACACGTCGGAAACAGACCAACCATCAACAATCACAGGCACGTACCAGGATTTACACGTCGGAAACAGACCAACCATCAACAATCACAGGCACGTACCAGGACTTACACGTCGGAAACAGACCAACCATCAACAATCACAGGCACGTACCAGGACTTACACGTCGGATACAGACCAACCATCAACAATCACAGGCACGTACCAGGACTTACACGTCGGAAACAGACCAACCATCAACAATCACAGGCACGTACCAGGACTTACACGTCGGATACAGACCAAACCTCAACAATCACAGGCACGTACCAGGACATACACGTCGGATGACCACCAACAATCAATGCTCACCGATACATACTAAGGAGTGCAGTTAGGAACGGACCAACAACGGAATGCCGCCGGCACAAATCCATCAGAGACTACAGACTACATCAACTGCAGATAGTATACCGAACACCAACTACAGATAGTATACCGAACAACACCAATTACAGACATTATGCCGATCACCAGGAACAATGGTCCACCAACGGTGTCTGGCAGGGAGCCCAGGCAGATCTTCGCCAGCAATGAGCCACCACCAATAAATACCAGGGAACACAGGCAGTTCATAACCAGCGATTAACCAGCACCGATGAATACCAGGAAGTACATGTAGAATACGACGAGCAACAGGCTGGTAATTGTTTTAGTTGCGTACGGCACAGTATTATGACTCTTTTCCCTTCACATGCTGCCAAACTGGACGGCAAACAGCGCACACACGTGCTACGGAGCGCAGGCGGCCAACTGAGTATCGTGAGCTCTCTGTCAAAGGAGACACCTCCAAAGGACGAAGTACATGGCCAAGCTCGTCGACTACTGGAATGAATTAGTAGAATTCTCAATCGAATTTTTTAAGTTCATGTAGACAGTTCGGTAAAATTCCTGTGAGCGGTTCAGCGGAGACCTGCAGACGGATCAACGATGATCATTTACACTGATCGGCGGAGTTCCTTCGTCCAACTCGGAGGGGTTTCTGTATCCTACTCAGTGGAGTGTCCCTGTGTCAGACTCGGCGGAGTTCCTGCATCCTACTCAGTGGAGTTTCCCTGTATCCTACTCGCGAGTTTCCCTGAGTTCCTGTATCCTACTCGGGGAGTTCTGTATCCTACTCAGTGGAGTTTCCCTGTATCCTACTCCGCTGAGTTTCCCTGTATCCGACTCCGTGGAGTTCCTGTATCCTACTCAGTGGAGTTCCTGTATCCTACTCGGTGGAGTTTCCCTGTATCCTACTCGGCGGAGTTCCCTGTATCCACTCCGCTGAGTTTCCCTGTATCCCACTCGGTGGAGTTCCTGTATCCTACTCAGTGGAGTTCCTGTATCCTACTCCGTGGAGTTCCTGTATCCTACTCAGTGGAGTTCCCTGTATCCCACTCGGTGGAGTGTGGAGTTCCTGTGCCCGACTCCGCGGAGTTGCCGCGGCAGTCGGCTGGCGGGGCACAACAGGACGGCAGCAACTGGTGACCCGTGCGGCGGCAGACGGTGAAAATCGGCGCTCTCGCTGTGCGCGGCACACTTTTCGGCCCGCACTGGGTCACGGTGATAGTGCAGCCACCGAACAACACATGACGGCGCCAGTCCACCTGCTCGACGGCACAGCTGGCGCTGCCGGTCATGCTGCCAATCAAGTCACCCGGCAGCGGTCGGATGCACCGGCATAACTTCAGACAAGTGTTGGGCCGTACTTTGGGGAGGCAGGTGGAGTGGCGAGGCTCACGGGTCGTGCGGGATGCGGATGAAGGAGAAGTGACGAGTGTCCAGAGTTTGCGTGAGACGGAATGTACGACCCTCAATATACCAGGAGGTGCTGAGTTTACATCAAAAGTAGCGTTAGGGATTATACTATATTACTCAACGTTTCGGCCAAAAGGGTGCTTCTAAATACAAGACCCGAAACAAAGAACTACTCGGAAAAGCATCGTGTTAGTAATATATGCATTATCAGATCTATATATATTTATATGCACATAATATAGCATCATTAGCCACATGATGCTATTTGTAATGCATCAGCGACGATATTTGTGATCTTGCGCTGAGAAAATGTTTGACACTTTGGCGACCCCTAACTCGAAAAACATGTCCGTCGATTTTAATTTTTCTTAGTTCAAACAACGCACCGGTCATTTATTAATAGGTATGCAAACAATGGCGCACATCTGCCTGGTAAAATCTGGGGTTATCTACAAAAACATGCGGATGGGTGGGCGGATTTTGCACCTCCCTCCAGGGCGCGATGTTAATGCGGACATCATGGGGACCCGCAGTAAAGAAAGAAAACAGGTAGGTTCCTGATGCCGTTCAAGAACTCTGAAGCATGCGTACGCGATTAACGTGACCGGATATTCATTAGTGTGTGCGTGAAAAATATAGTTACAATTTATGAGACTGTGTCTCCATGAAATATGACGCGAATTACATGTATGAAAGCTAGTTTGCCTTCAGACGTCAATTTCATTGCTATTTACAGTGATATATTGCGCATATTTTTACTTTGCGCATTGCATTTGGAACTTTCCACCATGAAAAGCCGGACGCTGGCGGCGACGATGGTGGCGATGCTGCCGGCCCCAGGTCCGTCCTCGACCGCCCGCCGCCATTCATAGATGGTGGGGCGCAAACCAAATGTTAATGGGCCCACAAGTAATAGGTAGATTTTCAGATTTGAAACACTAGGCGATGGACCTGGCATGAGTTCTGCCACTAGTACAATGGAGGCCGACAGGTTTTCTCGATATTGTCTAAGAATATTGCGCTTATGGGCGTTGAATGGAAAGAATGCTTCTACAACCGTGAATTTCTCATATACCATTTTGGCGTGGCAGGGCCGATGCTGCTTAGTATTGTTGAAGGGTGGAACTTTACGTTACTTTTTGTCATGCCACCCCTCGGCGGCCCTCCGGATCCTCTGGGCAGTAATTGTTGGCGCTTGACGTGCATCGAGCCATGCCAGAACCTCAATAATTTCGGACAGTTTCATGTCAAAAGATAAAAAATGGCAAGGTTAGATATCTATAAAAGTAGTCCAGTATGACATCAGAAGGCAGCTTATTCTATGGTGGTTTATTTGAGACCATTGGAAATTAATTCGTTAATGTGGAACATCTGATATACAAATAAAAGCAATACCATGTGATAACATGAGACAGAAATCGTGGAGTTGAGCGCAAAAATGGCATGGTTAAGTATATATAAATTTCGTCAAGTATGGCATCAGACGGTAGCTGATTTCATTCCAGTTTATTTGAGACCATTGGAAATTAATTCGCATATGTAGAACATCCGATATTCAATTTGAAGGGGTAGAATGTGATAATTTCAGACACAAATATTTTAATTGAGTGCAAAATTACAGGGTTAGCTATCTATAAAAAATAGTTGAACATGGCATCAAAAGACAGGTGATTTTGTGCCGGTTTATTTGAGACCATTGGCTATTAATTCGGTAATGTAGAACATCTGATATACAATTTAATGTAGTACGATGAGATAATTTGGAACACAAATTCTGGAATTGAGTGCAAAAGTGACAGGGTTAAACCTTCATGGAAGTTATTCAAGATGATATAAAAATGTAGCACGTTCGATTTTAGTTTCGAAAGGACATTGGAAATTGTCAGCACATCACACAGAAGATGTATGACGCGCTTTTGTCACAAGATATTGAGTGGCCAATTGCTTTCATTTCACTTTAACGGCAAAGTGACAGGGTGAAATGATTTGATAATAAATTAACTACGCATAAGAGAGCTTGTTGCAATGTTGTTCAAATTTGACCATTGTAAATCATCTGCACCTTCTCTAGAAACTAGAATATAGCATTAATCAGACCCAACCCACTCTGGTGGTGTTTTTTTTCTTCTCACAAACCCACCACCAGAGGCGCCACCGGTATTATGTCCACTCATGACGCCCAACTATATTTCAGTCTGGCGCGCTGCCAGCTTCCATCAGGCGATGGTTAATATGAGTGTATGCGTGGCACCTCTATCCCTGCATTCCGGGACATGACAGACTACTGAGGACTGCAGACAATGTGACGCGACATACGTGAAGGTGTGGCACGTGGACGTGAAGTTGCACTGATGTGGCACGTGCCCGGGTGAGCGGCATAACTGATAGACACACGGGACTTGGACAGTGAGACGCCGGTGTAACCAACGTGTCATTATGGACTGCTGCATATACGGGACCATGACAGTGGGACCCCGGTATAACCAACACGTCGTTATGGACTGATGCCTACGCTGGACTTGACAGTGGGACCCTGGTACTACCAACATTTCATTATGGACTGATGCATTTGCAGGGCCTCGACAGTGAAACGTCATTCATACCAGCACAACCAACGTGTCATTATGGAACTCATCCTATCCGAAGCCCTCACACCGGCACCACCAACATGTCATAATGGAACTCATCGCACTCGAAGCCCTCACACCGGCCCCACCAACATGTCATTACGGAACTCATCCAGTCCGAAGCCCTTCGTTGGCGGCAAGCAAGCCGATAGTCAGATCGTCTCGACATTTACCCGATGCGCGCACTCAGAGCGTGCGACCTCAAAGTTCTACACTTAGTCATCGGCATAGTTAAGTTACGACCATCAACGAAGCGGAGGATGACCAAAGTGGAGATGGCGGAACACATACGGTACCGCTTGCGCCATGATGAGTGCAGAACGGCCGTTATATGCAACATTGCAGTTGGAATTCACTTGTTGCTTGTTGAATTCCCAGCGTTTCAGCATGACATGCTTCTCAAAGGTCAATATGAGATCGAAAGTTCTGAGCAAGAGTTCGCGCCCTCTGAGTTAGATCGCTGTGCTCAGTAGGACACAGTGTGTCAGGGCTTGCGAACGGCTGGAGAAAACCAGCTATGTACAGATTGTAGTGATATCCTGACCCAGCTGCATTTAGATGTAATACCGCTGGTTACAACAGCGGGGCCTGCCAGCATTCAGACTCTTCCAATCTTGAGCCGATTATGATGCGGTTGTTAATTTGATGTCACTCCCTGCAGTCTGATGCAATCCCCCGCGGTGTGATGACATCCCCCGCAATTTGATTCCGTCCCCTGCGGTTTCATGTCATCTTCTGCAGTTTAAATGAAATCACCTGCGATTTGATGTCATCCCCTGCAGCTTACTGCCATTTTCTGCAGTTTGATACCATCCTCTGTAGTTTCCTGCACTCCCATGCAGCTTCAAGCCATCCGCTGTAGTTTCATTCCATCCCCTGTCGTTTAATACCATCCCCTGCAGGTTGATGTCATCCCCTGCAGCTTGATGCTATCTCCTACAGATTAATGCCATCCCCTGCAGTTTGATACCATACCCTGCAGCTTAAGGCCGTATCATGCAGCTTGATGCCATCCCCTGCAGTTTAATGCTATCCCCTGCAGCTTAATGCCATCCCCTGCGATTTTCCAACTCCGGCCATGGGGAGCACTACGGTATCGGACGTGGACGCCCCAGCATTCTGGACGTGGACACCCTGACGTCTCGGACGTGGACGCCTTGGAATTCCGGACGTGGACGCTCTGACGTCCCGGACGTGGACGCCCTGACGTCCCGGATGTGGACGCCCTGACGTCCCGGACGTGGACGCCCTGACGTCCTGATCGTGGAAGCCCTGACCCGGACGTGGACGCCCTGACGTCTCGGACGTGGACGCCCTGACGTCCTGATCGTGGAAGCCCTGACCCGGACGTGGACGCCCTGACATCCCGGACGTGGACGCCCTGACGTCCCGGACGTGGACGCCCCTGGCGTCGGGTGGCCGCGGCGCCGCACGCGGCCGGCCGGACGCGCGCCACTTCCGACATCGATCTGAGTCGACGCTGTCCAGACCGACGCTGGCCGGACGCCGTGGTCGCCCGGAGCCACGCGCGCCGCTGCCGGCCACTCCCGGCCCGGAGACGCCGACCAGCCACCGGCAAACTTCACATCTGTCGCTGAACTTGGGCGCACTTGAAAATTCAACTTCCCGGCTCCACCTTAGCAACGCTACAGAGCTGCGATGCTCACGTGGGAAGGGAATCGGATGCTCATTTGGGAATGTCGTTTTATGAAAACGACGGAAGAAAGGGAAGGGGCAGACCCTGCTCTTTTAAAACACATTTTGGCTGAAGTAGGGCAGTGAGAGATCTTGCCTGTGCTGGCCAGCGGAGGGAGACGCTCTGCAATTTGCCGACTGAACTTTCGGTAGACACAATTTAACATTGGAGGCTCATAAGGGGAGCGTACCTTGTTCAGCTCTCTCACCACAGCGTGCTGTATCACGGGGAGAGGGAGACAAGTCCGGCGAGAGAAGTGGCGTGGAAGAAGAGCAAGAGAGAGAAAAGAGAGCAAGAGGGAAAGAGGGGAGAGGGGGAAATGGAGAGGGAAAGAGGGGAGAGGGGAAAGGAGGAGAGGGAAAGGAGTAGAGAGCCACAGAGAGATCCCGCATGCGTACGACAGCGGCTGACGCGACGTACCTGTCGCGCGGCAAAGCAGTGCTTGACGTCACAACTTTCCGCCGGAGGCAAGTCCCCACGTCACAACGTTCCGCAGGCGGCACTCACTTTCACTGTCCAGGCTCGACTGATCGCGTGGCCAACCGGTCGTCTGCTGCCGGCGGGATCAGCCAACCCTGGCCCTCGACACAGACCACGCAGCCAATCAGCAGGATCGATACTAACGCGGAGCGGCGGGCGGAATGCAGAGCGCTTCACAAATCGTACACCTTTTGTGCGCCGCCCAGGCAACATGCACGTTGCAGGAGCGGATACAGGGGGCGAGGCACTGGGGGGAATGCGCCCTCACAAAAATGCAGCACCCCTCCGACCAGGGACGGCTCCCCTTCAGGAAGGCTCGAATTGAATTACAACTTCGCGAGAGCAGATTGTTCGTCTTGGTGAAAGGACAGCTTGACCTGAGTTCGGGGTATATATGTTGCAAAGTTGCATTTGGAGTAGTTCTGCGTTAAATGATAGTGTTTTTAAGATTTTCGAAGATTGTTCACTTTGATCCGTCGAAGGCAGTGGAGTACCTAGGATCAGCGCTATGGGGAAACAGTATTGAAGAGGGACAACCTACGCCCGTCTTTTTATGTTTCCGGATTTCGACCATTATTATTAATAGGATCTATTTTATTTTTTGATCAATATAATAATTAGTGGCCAAATGAATTGCCTTAATAAGGGAATCCCATTGCCACCTCCGTTGCTGAACGACTGGATGTCAATGTCCCGCAATTGTTCATGTCCATCAGTAACTCACCTCACACTGCCGACATTATGCCAGTACTTATCACTAAAGTTAGTGGATTTCAGGCACTCCAGTTATTAACACCCGGTCGCTAAAACACCAATGTTCGTGCACATGTATTCCCGCCTTGCGCATTCGTCGCATTCAGCACACTTCGAACGATTCTTTGGTTTCTGCTAGGCCTCCTACGTTTTGATAATTGTTACCACATGGTAATTTTGTGTCGCATTCGACGAAGGGAATGTTTCGCATGTAGGTTCGCTGGGAAAATCTCATTCATTCATCTCGATGATTAGTTCTTTTCTTCCACATTTGTTGATGGCTAATAAATCCGGATACCCTCTGTGCTTGGATCCACCTCATCTTTTCCGCTGAATATGCTCCCGGATTGGTTACCGAACCGAGGCCCTAGATAGCTGTCCTTTTTTTACCCATTGCATTTTTTTTTTGTATACAGATGTGTTTAAAGCTCCAGCCACTTTTTGTTAATCCGTCCCGTCTCGGGGATTCTTCAACCGTCCCCCCCCCCCCCCTGAGGTTTTTCACGGATAGTGGACGAATGGCGCGCGATAGTGCGCCCAAATTTGGCATACCTTTTCCCACATAAATTTGACACGGGATTATAAATTTTGAAGTCAGGTCGTCTAGGGTCAACGAGTTTGTCAAGGTCAAGTGAGGTCACCTCCAAAAAAGTTAAACCAGTCGTCACGCTTTAACGGATACAGATATTTCAATGAAACTTTCAACGTTTGCTTATCTTTAGGGATGCAACAAAACGTACGAGTGGAATTTGTTTGACTACATATACATTTTGCGTTCAAATAGAGGATTCTGGCTAAAGTAAATATTTTTTGCTAGGGCAAACTGACTTCGAACAACGTTTCTCGGTCTGCTCTACCAATTGGAATAGGAAAATTAAAGAATACTTGAAAGCTTAAAATGATGAAATTTTGAAAATTAAAATTTTCTTTTTGGGGGCAAAAAAAATAAAACCCCTGTCGATTTTGCCGTCCTTTTCTCATTACCAATTGTTTTCATATATCCCCCAAAATGAACTCCCCAGAGCCGAAAACATCATGCAAATCGTGAGAAGTCATGAAAATCTAGCCCCCTGGTGACGTAACTTTTGGGGGGAAATTGTTTTGGGGTGGATCCGAACCCTACTCGTCGAGCGCTTTCCGATGACACCTCTTTCGTTTTCGTGCGATGCTTAGTTTAGATTTTAGAGTGGGTTACTAACCGCCCCCCCCCCCCCCTCCGAGACGGGGTGTGAAGATCTGACCGGAAAGACGGCGCGGGTTAATGGCCAGAACCTTTTTGAGACCCCGGTTCTTTTGTAGGGTTTTGTTGTTTTTCTGTGCATCAGCCATAATTTTGAGGTAGCCGAGCATAAGTCAGTAAGCATAAGGTAACCCGGTAGCATAAGGTAGCTCAGTTGGTTAGAGCAATGGCCTGCACTGGTCTCCCCTGTCCTGGCAATACATGGTTCGAGTCGCTTCGCGCGCTCGCATTTGGCCCCCAGCCGGGAGTGTCAGTTGGCAGCTGGTCCGATAAGGCCGGGGACGAGCTACCGGGCAACCGTGTCGGTGCATTGACGGCACGTCAAGCTTTTGATCAAAATTCTGCCGTTGAACTGGAATTCATGGGTCGGGTGGTGGGGCCAGGGTTCACGCAACAAGCTCTGCTTAGCAATAGAATCCTGGTTCCTAAAGCTACCCCAGCAACAACTCTGATCAAATTTAAAATAAAAAACATAGAGATCTTGATGTGTTCATTTAGTGTCAGGGTGTGTGTTTACTTTAAGGGCCATGTCGCTGTTTGGAGTCCCCAGCCTGCTTTTGAAGTCCCCATGGGCCTCAAGGCTCCGGTTTCCTTCGAGGGTCACGGTTGTGTATTTTGAACTTCCTGGTGTGTATTTTTAGAGCTGCGACGCATGTTTTAAAGCCTTGCCTTTTTCCAGACTCGGTATGTTTTCGAGGATTCATATTTTTCCCTCGTTGTGCTCTAATGCTCTTATGCTGTATTTGTTTCGGGCTCCTGACGCACATTTGTGGAACCCCAGTACAACGGGGGGGGGGGGCGCCCCGGTATATTTTCGCTCCGGTATAATTTTTTTCAGTTCCGGCGACACTTTTCAAGTCCAGGCGCTTGGTTCCGAAGGAACCAGATATAGGTTTACTCGGGTCGACGAATTTTAACACGCGCCCTGGAGAGGGGAGCGAAATCCGCCCACCCCTCCGGTTTTTCGCAGATAACTTCAGATTTTACCGGCCGGTATACGCCATTGTTTGTGTACCTGCTTATAAATGACCGGCGCTTTGCTTAAAGTAAGAAAAATTAAAATCGACCAAACATGTTTCGAGTTAGGGGTCGCTAAACACAAAAAAAATTCAGCGCCAGACCAGAAATATCGGCGCTGATGCGCTTCCCGTATATTGGCATAAAGGAAGTGTTCTTGGCAAAACTAGCGACTTGTTTGGTGTACATTGTTATGCTATATTGTTTCAAAGTCATGTCAGATCACCGAGGTCAAGTCAGGTCAAGTTTATGACAGGCTAACACACGCCCTGGAGGGGGTGGCGAAATCCGCCCGCCCCTCCGATTTTTCGTACATAACTCAATCTTGTCCCGGCCGATGTACGCCACTTTTTGCGTACCTGCTTAGAAATGACCGGCGCATTGCTTAAAGTAAAAAAAACACGAATTTCTGCCGACAACTTTTCAAGTTAGGGGCCGTTAAATTAAAAGCAATTCGCAGCGCCAGACCACAAAAATCGGCGCTGATGCGCTTCCCGTATATTGGCAAAGGGGAACTGTTCTTGACAACACTAGCGACTTGTTTGATGCATTTTGTTATGCTATATAATTTAAAAGTCATGTTAGGTCGCCGAGGTCAAGCCAGGTCAAGTTCATGACGAGCTAATAGAACCAAACTTGGTCAACTAGAATGTTGTCAAGAATGCAAATGTCGGTCATGTGATTGTCACTTTGCATGTTACTCCCCACACATCCCGAAATATACTGTTTGTCATCGTGTGTCGAAGCGTTTCCATACTTCATTCATACATTTCACTCCTTTCTTTAGGAAGCCGACTGTGCCGGACCGCCCAACGAAGCAGTCGGGTGGGCAGCTCGGTTCCGGTAACTGGAGCAGGTAATGACCTGCTAAAGTGCCTTATATAGGTGACCTGAGGTCAAATGGCAGATCTGGCATCTCAATTACATCATTAGTAATGTCCAAAACATCATTAATGCAAATTTTGGAACATCGAAACACAATCACAGTGATCCATAATAATGGCAAGCCAATCCACGGAAAACCAGAAAAGTTTCCTATTTTGACCTCATTTTACCTTGAAGATATTGACCTAAGGTCATGAAATTTGCACACAATAGAGTTCACTATCGTGCCCATCCACCCTGATTTCGTTGATCTAGCTTCAGTAGGAGCCGAGATCGTGAGGGGGCGGAATCCGCCCCCCCCCCCCTCCAGTGCGCGTAATTTTCCGAGGCCCTCCAGGGCGCGTGTTAAGTGACTTCTTTAAACAAAAACTAAAATTGCGAGTCACGGTCTGATTCTTCAGGCACAAAACGCCATATTTTGGTGCCCCGTCGCGATTTTTCGAGCTCCGAGCTGTATTTTGGGACATACGTGTGATTTGAAGGAATCTGGTTGTATGTATGGGGAACCGGGCGATTTTCCTGACTCGTACATGCATTTTCCATTTTTCTGAATCTCTCCTTATTTTGGAGCGCTCCGGATTGATCTTTGGTGAGCTACGATTCGTTTTTTGAAGCCACTCTGCGCTTGTTTGGGGCCATCGACGCCAATTTTTTGGAGCCCCGAAGGAAACTTTTGATGACCCGACCAGAATGTTTGGGACAATCGACGAGAATTTTGTGTCCCGAACGCAATGTTCTGTGCTCTCGTTGCAAGCACATGGAGCGTGTTATGCTTTAGGCCCCTGTGTATTTTCGGCGGGAACCAGCGCAATGCTTCGGGCCTGACACATGTCTTGGTCTTGGTGTCAGATGCATTTATTTAGAGCCACCTACGTTAATTCTGGGACACCGACGCGCATTTATGTAGACCCAGAGCGATTTCTGGGGCCCAAGCGTGATTCTTGGATCCCACCCCTTCGGGAGGAAGGATTTATCCTTACAGTGCGCTACTGCTGCTCCTCAGCCAGCTTTTTCACCTGATGGCATCCTTAACAGTAGAAAGTCCGTTCGGATAACTTTTTTCGGGACTTGTTCCGAATTTTTCCATCGCTCAGGTTGATTCGGCGGAGTCCCCTTGTCATGTTTAAGGTCGTGTTTTTTGTTGTTGTTAGTAGGTACCAAGTATGTACCGAAGTAATTACCTAGGTAGGCAGGAGGCTTAAGCAACAATCGCCGAAGCCAAGTCCAAAGAAATAACCACAACGACGACAGTTCCCGTTGACAACCAGGATCTCCCGTTTCAAAATCTTCAGACAAGTTAGCCAGACTCATCTGCACAACGGTGAATGATCCCTCCACCACATCGGATGATCGCTTTTGTTGCGTTCCTCCAAAGGCTGTAGAATACTTGTAGCGGACCATATAAAGACCATATACGTTCCTCCAAGACCATGTACGTTCCTTGAAACCATACACGAGTTCCTCGAACGTCTTGTCTTTACCATGGGTTTAATCTCTGGTGGGGGAGCGGGTGTGGGACATATTCCCAAATTTCTGAAAAGTGGCGATTTATCCCTCTCAAGTTCTTTCTTCCCCCAGGCTCAGGTACTACCTGTGTATACCTGTGTATGATCGCCTCAAAATTATACTTAGTCATATACGAATAATTCCATATACGATTAGACCATATACGAATAGAAGACCATATACGTTCCTCCATGCATTCGATACGGATGCAATAGTCTTCACCTATTCGCTTGGCGGAGAAGGTATGGACTATTCTTTGAACTTCTTGATCTTTCAGCTCTTGGATATTACGGTCTAGAAGTTATTCATTTTGGACGTATGAAATCATTGGATGTTAAACATTTTTACTTTAAAATCTTTGGACCTTTTGAATTCGGATGTTGTTATTTTGGGATTTTGTAATTCTTTGATTTTTGTATTGTACTTTTTCTTCGGATGTTACATTCCTCGATGTTCTGAATAACCCCCAGCGAAAATAGGAGAAAGTTAAGCTTTTTGTTATTCGAGGCCTAGAAGCAAAAATGTACAACGCTTGTTGATTTAGCACTCGGAGATTTTGCAACAACAGAAAGCGTATGAGGCCCGTTGATTGGTTGAATCGGCTTCTACCATGTTTGGTGATCCTCCTGCATACATATTTTCAAGTTGCAAAGGACTAAATACAATTTTGAGGCGATCATACACAGATATTTTAGTACCTGAGCCTTGGGGGGGGGGGAACGAAAGAAATTGAGAAGGATAAATCGCCACTTTTCAGAAATTTGTGAAAATGTCCCACACACCATCCCCCCCCCCCCCACCAAAGATTAAACCCATGGTGAAAACAAGACTTTCGTCTTATTTCTAGCGTACCGATATCCAGCTGCACCCCGGCGGTATTTCCCTAATTCAGGGGAAACCTTTTTCAAAAAAGCTAATTTTGTAAATTAAACTCTTGCGGTTCATCTAGAATGATTACATTACTATACTTCTGTTAGCCTTTTCAGATACAACTTACTTTCTGCTCATGGGATATTTATTCGGAATCACTTCATAATAATATGTATGCATATCTCGAAGTTTTAACTTACAAACACACAAAGCATATGGCTTTAGCACGGCTTTAGTATAAAGGAACGGAAAAATCAAATATGGCGATGACGTATTTGTTACATTGTTAGTAGTCATGCCAGATGTGTCAAACCTTTTGTTTTCCGGAAACGTGAACGGAAGACCAAGAGTGACGACGGTAGGCGTTTGTGGTTTGGGGTAAGTTCAATTAGAATAATATATAGGATCCATTGGCCGTGGTTCATATTGAAGTAAGGAGAAATCGAAGTTAATCAGTGTTTCATTTGTCATCAAAAACTGTTTGGTGCATAATGCACACATGAAATTGTTGCAAGTTCGCTACATTGGCATGCAGCGATTGCAGTGAGGTAGGACCCAATTGACCTACATAGATTGAATTAAAACATGTTGACATGGTTGGATGTTCATTTAGGTGTTAATTGAAACAATGATGTATGTCCCAATTGTTACCCTTACTTTTATTTCCAATGTTTCTCTCTGCCTTGTATTATGCAGATCTGCCCATGGATGTCACCATTTCATAATGCTGGAGCAAACAATTATTCATTAAGAATTTTTGCCATTTAGTCGGTTTAGTCTCAGAGTAGGAAGTAGGACCTAGGTAAGCAGGGGGAAATTGTGAACCATTATTGAATGCTGTCCTACCAGACCTCTGGTCTCATAGTGAATTTCAAAGAGAAGGTGTACTGAGATGGTATTATTCAAGTATTACCCCTCACACTTAATTTATCTCAACATATCCAGGCCATCATTGGCTGACCCCAGTCAGCTGTTGGTGACATCATTCAAAGGTACCAACACACCTCCAGCTGGGTGCACTGAATGACCAGAGGGCATCAGCACAAACATTTTGAAGGGCTAGGTTATATTAGGTTAGGTTGGTTGGTTATTGGTTTTGCTACATATTGACAATTGACAATCATGTAGTGGTGCCAATCTCTCACTCTGATTGGCTGTGGGCAAAGAGTATCTGCAGGCAAGACTGGAACCTTTTGATTGTGATGTGGGCAACTTGCCCATAGACTGGGGACAAGTAGCCTAGGGGTAAGTTGCTTGTCTCACAATCCAAAGGTGAGTTTGAGTCTCACCTGTCGCTACTCTTCACCCATGACCAATCAGAGCAAGAAATTGGGGACACTACATGACTCAACTGTTGATGTGTCGTAAAACCAATAACCAACCTTACCCATAGACTACTCATCCCCTAGGTTAGGTTAGGTTAGTCTGGGTTGACACACCTCCAGTCAAGTACACTGAATGATCCCATGGTGGCACCACAAATATTTATAAGTGGTCATTGTGGTGCTTATCCATGGGCATCAGCAACAAATGTATGCCTACAACTCAGTCATGGGGGTATATATTCAGGGCTTCACAGGACATTTTCCTTTGATGGGTGGTGGTTGAGAGGGCACTTTGGATATAGCACAAGGAATTTCTTGCTTGGTGGAGGGTGTGCAGATTATATTTCATGATGGTGAAAGCCTGACCAAGCCTAACCTGACCCTTGAAAATATTCCTGGTGATGCCCTTGGGTCATTCAGTGCACCCAGCTGGGGGTCTCTATATGTTTGATTGATTGATTATGGCTTGGATACATTGTTCAGATCAAGGAGGTTTGAGGGATAATGCTTGAAGAATACCCCCTAACACATCCACAAAACACTGAGGAGAATTCACAGTTTGTGTGGATTAATATATCATGAAGAATAATGCAAAATTGCAACAACTCAAAATATAACCTAGCCTACAGGTGTTTGATTGCCCAGGACCTCCTGAGGTTCCATTCCCTATAGCTTACTTCTGTTTGATCCTCCAAAGCTTACTGATCCTGGATTGCCTGAAACCTACAGATGTTGGTTGGTTGGTTATTGGTTTCACAACACATCGACCATTGAGTCATGTATCATTGCCAATCTCTCACGCTGATTGGTCGCAGGCAAAGAGTAGCGATAGGTGAGACTCGAACCCACAACATTTTGATTGTGAGATGAGCAACATACCCCTTGACTACTCATCCCCCTAAAGATGTTGGACCACATAATAGCATTATGTCAACAAAGCATTCATTGGCATACACTGCCAATGTTATGTGATGTAATGCAATGTAGTGAATATCTTGCTTGTATCTGATTTCCCAAATAAATGGTAGAGGGAGGAGTTACCAAGGTAAACTCTAGCAAGTCCAGTTCATGCATTTTTCACTAATTGTGCTCTGGGATTCTTTTATATAAATGCTGGTTTACATTTTTTTTTGGGGGTCCCAACAGTTTTTTGGAGGGACATTGATCCAAGTTTTGAGACTGCAGAGTTACACTCCTGGTAAGAATTGATTTTGTGTGACCAGCTGCAACTTGTGTGGCCTCCTGTGTGACTTTTTGGAGCACCAATGATATTTTCAAAAACAGTGACCCAACTTTTTTTAGTCCTAGTGTATCTTTTGGGCCTCGCTGTCATTTGTTTGGATCCTTAGCATGAGTTTTAGTGGCCTCAGCATTATTTTTTGGGCCCACAGTGGCTTTTCTCAGCAGCTATGCACCACCAGCACTAACAAATGTTACTGCCTTAGGGATTGTTGGATACAATTCTAAATCTTTGGCTGGGTGAGGTCCAAATTGTTATATTCAATAAAAATGGGTGCAGTTTGACTTGGCCTGGCCTGTTACACATGCACATAGGACATGGTGAGAAAGGTGTGTTTCAGTATATTTGTGTATGTGTAAACTAATATCTAGTGCATTGTGTCCAGCTTTGGACATTACGATTGATATTGACACTTGGATGAAAAATATTCACTTCTTAAGTTGTTTTAATGTTGCATACTGCATCATAACATCATGCCAGAGGTTACACACTGTACTGTGTGGCCAGCTGCAGGTGTGTTGTGTGTTGACTTGTGACAGAGGTGACAGGCCATAAGGCTGTTGGCAGGTACAGACCAATGACTGGGTGGTGTGGTCAGCTGTTGGCGAGAGAGCGACGCTGATGACATGCCCTGCCTACCCGGCCGGGCCCCCAGCAGCACGCATGTCTCCACCTAGCAGCCACAGACGTAATGGCACCTGCAAGATACGCCTCACCAGTGAGTGACAGTAGATGGCAGCCCATCGGTGGTGCCCTGCATCCTGCATTCTGTGTCCTGCATTGTGTCCTGTGCCACAACATCTGAGCACACTGGGAAATGATGATAATCGTGGCTTAGATGGGACAGGTTTGGGGTGTAGTTTGCTTATCACTGACTGGGTGCACATGTATCCTCAGGCATATTGTATGCTCCCACAAACCACCAAGTGTATGGATGCTACACACACCTGCAGTTGTAGGCACACACAAACCAACAGATGGGTGGATGCTGTACACACCTGCAGCAGTACACACACACAAACCAACAGATGAGTGGATGCTGTGCACACCTGCAGCAGTACCCACACACAAACCAACAGGTATGTGTATGCTGCCCCCACCTGCAGATGTATTCATGCACAAAGTTGCATCACAAATGTTGTGTTTGTATTTTTCTTGCTTGTTCAGCTGTAATAGGTGGCAAGGAAATTTTTAGTATGTAAGGCTACTCATAAGCACCAAGTACATGGATTACCCAGCATTTTTGGTCCACATTGTAGCTTCTTACTGAAGTTTTGGACCTATTTTAGCTCTTAATCTAACATTTTACAGCAACAAAAATTAAAATGATATGGTGGAGGGGTAGGGGTGCTAAGAAAACCAAATGCACAATATACACCCACAACTTGTCTTGAATTGCATCACTCTGGCAGCATATTTGGCAGGGTTCTCATGTTTTTCTATTAAAAAATTTGAAGTTTGTACACCATGACTGTGGATGTGACATGTTAGTATTGAATTATATAATATTGAAGTGAGTGAAGGGTTTTGTTTCACAGTAAGGAAATTATGTAATAATGTTCACTTTTTAACACTAGTGAATCATTTGCTCATGCCATCATTTTGATGCCATTTCCGGATGGGTTTGTTCACCACTGGGCAACACTGCAGGGATGACCAACTGGTGGGTATTGTTCCAGCATGTGGCGACCATTGTCACACATTGGTGGTATGCTGACAGAACACAATGCAGATTTGACAGTGAAACTGTGCCAGTTGTGATTTTTCAACTTTTGGGAAAAAAAATATGATGGAAATTGCATGCAATGCACTTGAAGAGCACTACTGGCACATGGTTATTGGAATGTGCCAAAATACCATTTATGTAACATATTGCACATGCAGTGGACAAGGTTTTAGCTGTTGTCAAGTTTGATCCTGGAAAGTGACTTGAAACCTATTTGATGGGGTTATCTCAGCTTCCATATGTACGGGAAACCCAGTTATCACCCATCCCTGTTCATGGTTTGGTATTTCCGAAGTCCTGGTTGAGTTGGCACTTTAAGCTTCTTCTGATTACTGTGAATATGTAATGTAATTTCATACTGAACACACATTGCAGTGCAGTTTTGTGCTATAAACGTTGACACAATCGTGATGTAATTTAATGAAAGGGTCAGAATAAACAACTTTGTTTACCACACGGCAGTGCGCGACGAAGAAACCCTAATCACCCAACCCGATTGTTTCAGTTCTCTGTGCAAAGGATCTGGCGAGGAAGGACTTTTTTCGTGAGTACTCCGCACCAACAGCCTAACCAATGGAGGATAAGACAGGCCAATTATATCCTCCGCGAAGCAGTAAGACGTGCACCTGTCCCGCTGTTGATTCTGGTGCTGTCTGTGGCACGGTCAAACACGTGTTTCGTCGACTCGTCGTGTGTCTGCGAGCCTCACCTGGCACAGGCACGTTTTGGCTACACTTTTCCCCCTGCACGTCCCTATGAAACACAATAAAGTGATGGATCGTCGTCGTGCGTTCCGTGTTGCTGAAACTGCCTCGGTACTATTTTAATGCCCCTCTCTCAAACAACTTGTGCTGCTGGGGATGGCGTATGGTGTAGCTGTCTGGTGTAGCCATCTGGTGTAGCTGTCTGGTGTAGCCATCCTGTGTAGCTGTCTGGTGTAACTGTCTGTTGTAGCTGTCTGGTGTAGCCATCTGATGTAGCTGTCTTGTGTAGGTATGGTGCAGATGTCTGATGTAACTGTATGATGTAGCTGTCTGGCATAGTTGTCTGGTGTAGCTGTCTGGTGCAGCTGTCTGATGTAACTGTATGGTGTAGCTGTCTGGTGTAGCCATCTGGTGTAGCTGTCTGGTGTAGATGTCTGGTGTAGCTGTCTGGTGCAGCTGTCTGGTGTAGCCATCTAGTGTATCCATCTGGTGTAGTCGTCCTGTGTAGCTGTCTGATGTGGCTGCCACATGCTGCATGTGATCACCCTACCTCCGGTGCACTCTGGACATTGGACCAGTGAACTGGACTCGTTCACACTCAGGCTGCCTTGATTACGAGCTGTTTGTAGCCGGAAGCTAGGTGTTACTCGAGCGAAAGCCCGGTAACAGTAAGGTCCATTAGCATTGGCGATGTGCCTGAAAGGTGGTATATTCATGTCTGTTTGGTGTCGAGTAGTATCGTTCAGCTCTTGAGCCCGGAAATTGGCGCTAGATAACGAACATCCGGTCATGCGCCGTTGAGCCTAAATATTCAATAAATCGAGCTTGGACAGGTGCAAGGCTGATTTTCCAGATAGCGAACTGCTGCTAGGGGTTCAGGCGGGTGTTGCTATCGGGTGTCCCCGTAGTTGATATTTGTGACTTGGTGCCAGTGTGGGCGAAGACTGGCCGGGTGGTTTGTGACCGGGCGCCACTCTGCGGCAGGGCTGCCCGACCCGTTCGCCAAGATCAGTGTGGACGGCTCGGGCCAATGCCACTGCACTGAGACGTGTCACGCCACGCTCAGTCCAAAGTGGAACAAACACTTCGATCTGTGAGTACTCGGCGGCGACACGCTGACAGCGCTGCCGCTGAAACACGTGCACCGTGCGCGTCTCGGGCGTTACAGCCTTCCGACGTCCGGCTAAAGTGGAGTGGAAATGCGTCGGAGGATGGTGGTCGCTGCGTCCAGCTGCTCGAACTCGTGGCCGTAATGTCGTGGATTCGAATCCGATGGCCGGCGGGATTACTGAGTCCACCTTCGACCAACCGGCGTGAGAGGTTGGCGACACCATCACATGCTTCGTAAGGTGTTCACAGCAGGCACATCCGTCGTAAAGGAAGCCAAGCACCTACCTACCTACCACCGTATTCTGACCGCATTGCCTGTGCGATTGTGTGTGCTTGAGTCATGCTTCATGTTTTATCTGCACTCGGTGCGTAGCTTCAGCGGCGTTTTTGGCTTCATCCAGCCCTCAGTATCACATGTCTGGAGCCTGCGAGTTGAGCTATTACCACCCGTGCAGTGGTACTCGCAGTCCTGCCGTGGTAGTGCTGCCGCCGCCCGGTCAGACCCGGCCTGCATCGTGCTACGTCGGCTCCAGTATCGCTCGGTGCAAAGGTCACTGCTCTGCCCCGCGGGAATGTGTCCACATCCGCGCCGTGTGACCGCTGCAACATACACGCGACAAACAGAGCCGCACCCAGCCCAGCTGGCGGCGAAAACATCGCGACTTCTTACCCAACTCGTGCCAATTGTATCACTTGCTGTATTGACCTACACCGTGGACGAGAGTCTCCACTTTCCCGCCGCTCGTGGACATATTTCCGCTGGGGGATGTGGCTGCACCCAGCCATTTCCGCCATGTCCGGGCGATGGGCGCAAAGGGGGACGAGTAGCCTAGGGGTGAGTTGCTCGTCTCACAATCGAAAGGTTGTGGGTTCGAGTCTCACCCGTCGCTACTCTTCGCCCGCGACCAATCGGCGTGAGAGATTGGCGACGCTACATGACTCAACGGTCGATGCGTCGTAAAACCAATAACCAACCAATGGGCGCAAAGTGGCCAGGTAGTCGGCACGCCCTGAAGCGCCGATTCACCACCGCCACGTCAGGTCGGCAGATTGTTGTAATTCTCCAGGATCTATAGACGGGCAGTGCTAGCGAGGCGAAACAAAAACAAACACATTGCTCATGACAAGATTTAGCGATTGATGAACTTAACTGTGAGTGCTTCGTTCCAAAACATTTACTGGGGTGTTCCTGAATATTTTGCGATCCCCACAACCAAAACACGCATCTGCTGTACATCGCAGCTATCACATTGATAGCCGTCCTTTTCATCAGTTATCACATTGATCACCGTCCTCTCCATTACAGTTACCCCATTGATAACCGTCCTCCATCACAGTAGTCACATCTATGATCGTCCTAACATTTATTATATTGATAACCGTTTTCTGCATCACAGTTTTTACGTTAATAACCATCTTCTCCATCACAGTTATCACATGGATAATCGTCCTCTCCATCGCAGGGCAACCGCATCACTTTACGGTCATAATGCAGTGGTGTTCTTCAGGGCTGGAGAAAAAGGCGTATGCTGTGTGCTTATTTCATGAATTATGGGCAACAGTGGTACCCTTTTGCATCGTTGCCAACGGTGTAGATATATATATATATATATATATATATATATATATATATATATATTCAAATTTGGTAATGCAAGATTAAAGATATGTTCTCCATAGGGTTATACCTTCGCCACTATTGCACACTTTTGATACGTCCTTGTGACGCTTTAACGTATGTTGAGTTGCCTTAATGGCATGTCTGTTTTCTGTCACGGATATGTTCAGTTGGTATGCCGGTATCCCACCGCCGGTGTGTGTGTGTGTGTGTGTGCGCGCGCGCGCGCGTGCGTGTGTGCGTGCACGAGCGCCTTGTCTCACGTGTACTGAAGGGGCACCACTGACGTGTGTGTCCGTGTGTTGGCACTTGTGTCAATGTATGTGCGCATTGGCTGGCGTGTGGAGGAAGGGGATATCACTGACGTTTACGTTTGCGTGCCGTCGACAGTTACATTGGCCAGAATGACACCATCAGCATATCGGTGTGGAACAACCGGAAGGTGCACAAGCGGCAGGGCGGCGGCTTCCTGGGCTGCGTGCGCGTGCGCTCCAACGTGATCCAGCAGCTGCGAGACACTGGCTGTACGTACCGGCTGCCTCGGCTGTTTGTCGTTACTGGTTCTGACCCACCGGACATCCCGGGCCCATCACACATACCCGGACACACTGGGCAGCCCGGACCCACCGCAAACCCCCGGACCCACGACAAACCGCTGGAGGGGACGAGTAGCCTAGGGGTAAGTCGCTCGTCTCGCAATCGAAAGGTTGTGGGTTCGAATCTCACCTATCGCTACTCTTCGCCCGCAACCAATCGGCGTGAGCGATTGGCGACGCTACATGACTCAACGGTCGATGTGTCGTAAAAACCAATAACCAACCAACAAACCCCCGGACCCACCACACACACCGAACCCACCACAAACCCTCGGACCCATTACACACCCGGACCCACCGGACAGCCACGGACCCACCACACCAGGACCCACCACACCTGGACCCACCACACCCGGACCCACCACACCCGGACCCACCACGTGCCCCGGACCCACCACACCTGGACCCACCACACCTTGACCCACCACACCTGGACTCACCACACCCGGACCCACCACACCTGGACCCACCACACCAGGACCCACCACACCCGGACCCACCACGTGCCCCGGACCACTCCCACATATTCCCTTTAAGCCCAGATAGTCACCCGCTACATGACCGCTGTAACATATGCACCCTGAAGCCCTCTCCTTTTTGGGGTATGTTCACCCGGTGAAATTGGGTGAACATACCCCGATAACCTATTCAGTGTCTGTGTACCTGACCAATGTCGGTGTACTGAGGCGTCTTGCCAGGCGAGGTAGTGCTTCGCCTGATACCGAAGTGTCTGATAACACACCACAGTGTTTGAATGAAATGTTTGGCGGACGCCGGAGTGCCCGATATATATCCTAGTGCTGTGTGCGGCGAGCTTGACACGGCGTCTCGAGTGTGTGGGGAACTGTGTGATTGCGTGTCTGGTGTGGTGTCCGAGTGCGTCAGTGTCCCACTGAGTGTCTGAGACAGTATACCTGCCGGGCCACAGATCAACAGCTGGACCTGTGCAAGTCGAGCACAGCCGACTCGGAGTTCGTACGCGGCAAGATTATCTTGTCACTGCTGTCGCGCGACGGTAACGGCACCAACAGTAGCCACAACGTGGTAGTCAACACGCACGGCATGATCAGCGCCCTCTCCGTCCAGGTGAGGCAGTTGTGTGACCTGACCTTTCTATGACAGTGGTGGTGTGACGTGACCTCTTCGTAGGAGCAGTGATGTGGCCTGACCTCTGTATGACACATGGTGTGTTCTGATACTCCCTCACAACAGAGGCATGGCCAGTACTCTCCCTGGAAATAGTGCTGTGATCCGGTATTAAACTTCCCCTTGGCGACAGTGATGTGACCTGACCCCTGGCCACAGGACGAGCTGGCCGAAGGCTGGGAGGAGCGATGCGCGCCCAACGGTCGGCAGTACTACGTGAACCACGCGACGCGCAGCACGCAGTGGGAGCGGCCGGAGCGGTCCGAGCTGCCTGCAGACGCGGCGGCCGGACCGCCGCCGGTGGCGTCTGCTGGCGACGGTCCTGGCGCCGGCGACGAGTCGTGCCCCTCGCCGTGGCCGGCGGTGGAGCGGCGCTCCCAGCGGCGGCGCCACCAGCACTACCTCAGCCGCAACCAGCTGCACCAGCCGGACGACCTGCCCGACGGGTGAGGCGCCACACTGACACTCTGCCGGTGCATAGTCTGACGGGTGGGGCGCCACACTGACACTCTGGCGGTACACAGTCTGACGGGTGGAGAGCCACACTGACACTGTCGGTGCACAGTCTGACGGGTGGGGCGCCACACTGACACTCTGGCGGTACACAGTCTGACGGGTGGGGCGCCATACTGACACTCTGGCGGTACACAGTCTGACGGGTGGGGGTTACACCGACCTCTGTCGGTACACAGTCTGACGGGTGGGGCGCCACACTGACACTGGCGGTACACAGTCTGACGGGTGGGGGTTACACCGACCTCTGTCGGTACACAGTATGGCAGATCAGACATCACTGCGGCCCCCTGTCGGTACACAGTCTAACGGGTGGGGCGGCACACTGACACTCTGCCGGTACTTAGTCTGACGGGTGGGGCGCCACACTGACACTCTGGCGGTACATGGTCTGACGGGTGAGGCGCCACACTGACCTCTGTCGGTACACAGTCTGACGGGTGAGGCGCCACACCGACCCCCTGTCGGTACACAGTATGGCAGACCAGACATCACTGCGGCCCCCTGTCGGCACACACAGTCCAACAGGTGGGGCGGCCGACACCAGAGCGACCGACAGCGCCGGGAGTAGTGTCTCTGTTCTCCGAGGCCGGAGTCTGAGCCTGACGGCCCACCATCTCCGGCAGGTACGAGGTGCGCACCACGTCTCGCGGCCAGGTCTACTACTGGCACGTGCCGTCCGGCCGCGCCACGTGGCACGACCCGCGCCTGCCGCGCCACGGCTCGCCGCCGGAGGGGCCGCTCGGTCCACTCCCGGCCGGTTGGGAGATGCGCCTCACCGACTCTGGCCGGGTCTACTTTGTCGACCACGTCAAGAGGTGAGGGTGCGCACCGCCGCCGACCGGCGCACTGGCTGGTGGCCACGTCATGTGGCCGTCACTGGCTGGCCACGTCATGTGGCCGACACTGGCTGGTGGCCACGTCATGTGGCCGTCACTGGCTGGCCACGTCATGTGGCCGACACTGGCTGGTGGCCACGTCATGTGGCCGTCACTGGCTGACCACGTCATGTGGCCGTCACTGGCTGGCCACGTCATGTGGCCGACACTGGCTGGTGGCCACGTCATGTGGCCGACACTGGCTGGCCACGTCATGTGGCCGACACTGGCTGGTGGCCACGTCATGTGGCCGTCACTGGCTGACCACGTCATGTGGCCGTCACTGGCTGGCCACGTCATGTGGCCGACACTGACCGGCCGCGTCATGTGGCCGTCACTGTCTGGCCACGGCATGTGGCCGACACTGGCTGGTGGCCACGTCATGTGGCCGTCACTGTCTGGCCACGTCATGTGGCCGTCACTGGCTGGCTACGTCATGTGGCCGACACTGACTGGCCACGTCATGTGGCCGTCACTGGCTGGTGGCCACGTCATGTGGCCGTCACTGACTGGCCACGTCATGTGGCAGTCACTGGCTGGCCACGTCATGTGGCCGACACTGGCTGGTGGCCACGTCATGTGGCCGACACTGGCTGGTGGCCACGTCATGTGGCCGTCACTGGCTGGCCACGTCATGTGGCCGTCACTGGCTGGCCACGTCATGTGGCCGACACTGGCTGGCCACGTCATGTGGCCGACACTGGCTGGTGGCCACGTCATGTGGCCGTCACTGGCTGGTGGCCACGTCATGTGGCCGTCACTGGCTGGCCACGTCATGTGGCCGACACTGGCTGGCCACGTCATGTGGCCGACACTGGCTGGTGGCCACGTCATGTGGCCGACACTGGCTGGCCACGTCATGTGGCCGTCACTGACTGGCCACGTCATGTGGCCGACACTGGCTGGTGGCGACGTCATGTGGCCGACACTGACTGGCCACGTTATGTGGCCGACACTGACTGGCTACAACAATGCGTGGCATGTAGGTGTGCTAGTTTTTACCGTGCCAGTTGTATTGACTGGTAAAACCATTTACTGATGAAAAGTATAACCCCACAGCAGACCACGATGGGCTCATGCCCTTGGGATCCGGAAAGTTCGATTTTTAATCACAAACCTGTCATGGTCCCTGCACAATGTTGATGTTTAACACCATATGTTTTGCTAGGCTCATAGGCTTAACCAATTTATGCAAGTATGTATATATATATATATATATGTCAGGACCACCCTGACGTGACGTGTTGCTCTGTTGCCAGGACCACCCTGACGTGACGTGTTGCCCTGTTGCCAGGACCACCCAGTTCGCCGACCCGCGTTTGACCGCATCCCCGGCGTCCCGACACTCGCGCATCATAGAGGACGCCGGCGGACCACAGGTGAGCGCTCTGCCTGCCATAGAGGACGCCGGCGGACCACAGGTGAGCGCTCTGCCTGCCATAGAGGACGCCGGCGGACCACAGGTGAGCGCTCTGCCTGCCATAGAGGACGCCGGCGGACCACAGGTGAGCGCTCTGCCTGCCATAGAGGACGCCGGCGGACCACAGGTGAGCGCTCTGCCTGCCATAGAGGACGCCGGCGGACCGCAGGTGAGCGCTCTGCCTGCCATAGAGGACGCCGGCGGACCACAGGTGAGCGCTCTGCCTGCCATAGAGGACGCCGGCGGACCACAGGTGAGCGCTCTGCCTGCCATAGAGGACGCCGGCGGACCACAGGTGAGCGCTCTGCCTGCCATAGAGGACGCCGGCGGACCACAGGTGAGCGCTCTGCCTGCCATAGAGGACGCCGGCGGACCGCAGGTGAGCGCTCTGCCTGCCATAAAGGACGCCGGCGGACCACAGGTGAGCGCTCTGCCTGCCATAGAGGACGCCGGCGGACCACAGGTGAGCGCTCTGCCTCCCAAAATAAAGGACGCCGGCGGACCACAGGTGAGCGCTCTGCCTGCCATAGAGGACGCCGGCGGACCGCAGGTGAGCGCTCTGCCTGCCATAGAGGACGCCGGCGGACCACAGGTGAGCGCTCTGCCTGCCATAGAGGACGCCGGCGGACCGCAGGTGAGCGCTCTGCCTGCCATAGAGGACGCCGGCGGACCACAGGTGAGCGCTCTGCCTGCCATAGAGGACGCCGGCGGACCGCAGGTGAGCGCTCTGCCCATAGAGGACGCCGGCGGACCACACTGCCTGCCATAGAGGACGCCGGCGGACCACAGGTGAGCGCTCTGCCTGCCATAGAGGACGCCGGCGGACCACAGGTGAGCGCTCTGCCTGCCATAGAGGACGCCGGCGGACCACAGGTGAGCGCTCTGCCTGCCATAGAGGACGCCGGCGGACCACAGGTGAGCGCTCTGCCTGCCATAGAGGACGCCGGCGGACCACAGGTGAGCGCTCTGCCTGCCATAGAGGACGCCGGCGGACCACAGGTGAGCGCTCTGCCTGCCATAGAGGGACCCAAACGCCGGCGGACCACAGGTGAGCGCTCTGCCTGCCATAGAGGACGCCGGCGGACCACAGGTGAGCGCTCTGCCTGCCATAGAGGACGCCGGCGGACCGCAGGTGAGCGCTCTGCCTGCCATAGAGGACGCCGGCGGACCGCAGGTGAGCGCTCTGCCTGCCATAGAGGACGCCGGCGGACCGCAGGTGAGCGCTCTGCCTGCCATAGAGGACGCCGGCGGACCGCAGGTGAGCGCTCTGCCTGCCATAGAGGACGCCGGCGGACCACAGGTGAGCGCTCTGCCTGCCGGCCTCCACATGGCTGCCGCGGTCGCCGGCCGCCACAGGTGGCAGCAGCTGAAGCTGTTGCTTCGCTGTCCCTCGGTCCGGCGTGTTGGTTGGACGTCATTTGGCTGTCGGCCAGAACCACGCCAATGCCGGCTGGGGCCGTGCCAGCATCAGTTCGAGCCATCCTGGAATGCTGGATGTGGCCGCAGCGGTGCAGATGCAGTTTGGGCCCAGGTGCTGACTGGCTAGCCTGCGAGGGTGGGCTGGAGCCGTGGCGGGTTCAGTTGGAGCGAGGTTGGCTCCTTGTCAGTGTTGGCTCGAGGCGCGTCGGTGTCGGGTGAGGCTATGTCGGAGCAGCCGGTGAGACTGTGCCGTTGTGGTGCAGGAGCCGTCTCCGCCGTCGGACTCTGCCGCTGCGGCGCCGCCCTACTCGACTCTGCCCAGCTCTCCGGCGGCTGCAGCGCCCCGTCAGCAGCCCAGCCCGCCTCCGCCGCTGCCGGCGCGTAACGCGCCGCCTGCCGCCACACCTGGCGTCGCCCCCGCCACTGCTGCTGCCACTGCCGCCGCCACTGCTGCCGGACCGGTAGCCGCTGCCGCCGACCCGCCGCCACCACAGGTCAGACGTGTCCCATACCAACGCCACCACAGGTCAGACATGTCCCCATACCGCCACCACCCCAGGTCAGACATGTCCCCATACCAACGCCACCACAGGTCAGACGTGTCCCATACCAATGCCACCACAGGTCAGACATGTTCCCCATACCGCCGCCACAGGTCAGACATTTCCCCATACCGCCACCACCATAGGTCAGACATGTCCCCCATACCACCACCATAGGTCAGACATATCTCCCATACCACCACCACCACAGGTCAGACATATCTCCCATACCGCCGCCACAGGTCAGACATTTCCCCATACCGCCACCACCATAGGTCAGACATGTCTCCCATACCGCCGCCACAGGTCAGACATGTCTCCCATACCACCACCACCATAGGTCAGACATGTCTCCCATACCACCACCACCATAGGTCAGACATGTCTCCCATACCACCACCACCATAGGTCAGACATGTCTCCCATACCGCCACCACCATAGGTCAGACATGTCTCCCATACCACCACCACCATAGGTCAGACATGTCTCCCATACCGCCACCACCATAGGTCAGACATGTCTCCCATACCACCACCACCATAGGTCAGACATGTCTCCCATACCGCCGCCACAGGTCAGACATGTCTCCCATACTGCCGCCACCACAGGTCAGACATGTCTCCCATACCACCACCACCATAGGTCAGACATGTCCCCCATACCACCACCATAGGTCAGACATATCCCCCATACCACCACCATAGGTCAGACATGTCTCCCATACCGCCGCCACAGGTCAGACATGTCTCCCATACCACCACCACCATAGGTCAGACATGTCTCCCATACCACCACCACCATAGGTCAGACATGTCTCCCATACCACCACCACAACAGGTCAGACATATCTCCCATACCACCACAACAGGTCAGACATGTCTCCCATACCGCCACAACAGGTCAGACATGTCTCCCATACCGCCACAACAGGTCAGACATGTCTCCCATACCGCCACAACAGGTCAGACATGTCTCCCATACCGCCACAACAGGTCAGACATGTCTCCCATACCGCCACCACAGGTCAGACATGTCTCCCATACCGCCACCACCACAGGTCAGACATGTCTCCCATACCGCCGCCACAGGTCAGACATGTCTCCCATACCACCACCACCATAGGTCAGACATGTCTCCCATACCACCACCACCATAGGTCAGACATGTCTCCCATACCACCACCACAACAGGTCAGACATGTCTCCCATACCACCACCACAACAGGTCAGACATATCTCCCATACCACCACAACAGGTCAGACATGTCTCCCATACCGCCACAACAGGTCAGACATGTCTCCCATACCGCCACCACAGGTCAGACATGTCTCCCATACCGCCACCACAGGTCAGACATGTTCCCCATACCGCCACCACAGGTCAGACATGTCTCCCATACCGCCACCACCACAGGTCAGACGTGTCTCCAATACCGTCACCACCATAGGTCAGACATGTCCCCCATACCACCGCAAAAGGTCAGACATTTCCCTATACTGCCGCAACAGGTCAGAAATGCCCCCATACCGCCGCAACAGGTCAGACATGTACCCCATATAGCCGCTATCACAAGTCAGACATGTACCCCATATAGCCGCTATCACAAGTCAGACATGTACCCCATATCGCCGCTATCACAAGTCAGACATGTCCCCCATATCGCCGCTATCACAAGTCAGACATGTACCCCATATCACCGCTATCACAAGTCAGACATGTCCCCCATATCGCCGCTATCACAAGTCAGACATGTTCCCCATATCACCGCTATCACAAGTCAGACATGTCCTCCATATCGCCGCTATCACAAGTCAGACATGTCCCCCATATCGCCGCTATCACAAGTCAGACATGTACCCCATATCACCGCTATCACAAGTCAGACATGTCCCCCATATCGCCGCTATCACAAGTCAGACATGTTCCCCATATCACCGCTATCACAAGTCAGACATGTCCTCCATATCGCCGCTATCACAAGTCAGACATGTCCCCCATATCGCCGCTATCACAAGTCAGACATGTACCCCATATCACCGCTATCACAAGTCAGACATGTCCCCCATATCGCCGCTATCACAAGTCAGACATGTCCCCCATATCGCCGCTATCACAAGTCAGACATGTCCCCCATGCCTCGATTGTCGTACATACATGCCCGCTGTCTTGGCCAAGTAACCCAAGTCCCCTGGCTGTTGCTAACAGACAAGTTTGATAGGTTAAGCATACTTAGGGCGGGCAAAGTATTTGCAGCTGATAAGCAAGCACAGCTAAGCACTTAGTGATGGAAGTAATGGGAGCAACAGTAACATGAATGCGTAGTTGCAACATTCCATATCATGCTGAGGCCATCCCATGTTGTCGTAGGGACAGGAATGGGTGGGAATTTTTTGTTCTATGCGTCTGGTCTTTGTTCGCAGTTGGGCGTCGCCAGTAGATTATACCTGGGAGAATCATGACAGGCCTGGGTAGTAATGTTGCTGCAACCGTTCGTACCTTCGGCAGATCTGGCTCCGCCACTGCTTGCGATTTGTTGTAATATTTTGTCCTAATTTCGTTCCTCCCTTTCTTTCTCTTTGATCCGTCATTAGCAGGGCATTATGAGCACTTCAATTCCAAATAATAGTCACATGATCATATAAGCGCGGAAAGTATTCGGAAGCATGTCTTGTTCTTCAGTTTACGCAAATGAGTTTCTGAGACGCCTCCAAGTATTCGCTCCTGCAGATGCCTCTTATATGTTCACGAAAAGGAAATATTGGCAGGACGTAGAAGTATCAGAAAGTGCGGAAAAGTTGCCGAGTTTCACTTTCCTCTCAGATGGTTATGGAACGACAAGTGAAAACCTGCAGGGGCGGAATCTGCCTTCACCTTCATCGAAATTTGGCTAGCTCATGCTCTGCGTTATGGTGCCACTATCTCGTCTTGACAGAAGCTGCCGGACGTGTGTCTCCATCTCACCTTGACACCAGCTGCCGGACATGTGTCACTATCTCACCTTGACACCAGCTGCCGGACATGTGTCACTATCTCACCTTGACACCAGCTACCGGACGTGTGTCACTATCTCACCTTGACAGCAGCTGCCGGACATGTGCCACTATCTCACCTTGACAGCAGCTGCCGGACATGTGCCACTATCTCACCTTGACAGCAGCTGCCGGACATGTGTCACTATCTCACCTTGACACCAGCTGCCGGACGTGTGTCACTATCTCACCTTGACAGCAGCTGCCGGACATGTGCCACTATCTCACCTTGACAGCAGCTGCCGGACATGTGTCACTATCTCACCTTGACAGCAGCTGCCGGACATGTGCCACTATCTCACCTTGACAGCAGCTGCCGGACGTGTGTCACTATCTCACCTTGGCAGTAGCTGCCGGACATGGGTCACTATCCCACCTTGACAGCAGGTACCGGACATGTGTCACTATCTCACCTTGACAGCAGCTGCCGGACATGTGTCACTATCTCACCTTGACAGCAGGTACCGGACATGTGTCACTATCTCACCTTGACAGCAGCTGCCGGACGTGAGTCACTATCTCACCTTGGCAGCAGGTACCGGACATGTGTCACTATCTCACCTTGACAGCAGCTGCCGGACATGTGTCACTATCTCACCTTGACAGCAGGTACCGGACATGTGTCACTATCTCACCTTGACAGCAGCTTCCGGACATGTGTCACTATCTCACCTTGACAGCAGCTGCCGGACATGTGTCACTATCTCACCTTGACAGCAGGTACCGGACATGTGTCACTATCTCACCTTGACAGCAGCTGCCGGACGTGAGTCACTATCTCACCTTGGCAGCAGGTACCGGACATGTGTCACTATCTCACCTTGACACCAGCTGCCGGACATGTGTCACTATCTCACCTTGACAGCAGGTACCGGACATGTGTCACTATCTCACCTTGACAGAAGCTGCCGGACGTTTGTCACTATCTCACCTTGACACCAGCTGCCGGACATGTGTCACTATCTCACCTTGACAGCAGCTGCCGGACATGTGTCACTATCTCACCTTGACAGAAGCTGCCGGACGTGTGTCACTATCTCACCTTGACAGCAGCTGCCGGACATGTGTCACTATCTCACCTTGACAGCAGCTGCCGGACATGTGTCACTATCTCACCTTGACAGCAGGTACCGGACATGTGTCACTATCTCACCTTGACACCAGCTGCCGGACATGTGTCACTATCTCACCTTGACAGCAGGTACCGGACATGTGTCACTATCTCACCTTGACAGCAGCTGCCGGACGTGAGTCACTATCTCACCTGGACACCAGCTGCCGGACGCGTGTCACTATCTCACCTTGACAGCAGCTGCCAGACGTGTGTCACTATCTCACCTTGACAGCAGCTTCCGGACGTGTGTCACTATCTCACCTTGGCAGTAGCTTCCGGACGTGTGTCACTATCTCACCTTAGCAGTAGCTTCCAGACGTGTGTCACTATCTCACCTGGACACCAGCTGCCGGACGCGTGTCACTATCTCACCTTGACAGCAGCTGCCAGACGTGTGTCACTATCTCACCTTGACAGCAGCTTCCGGACGTGTGTCACTATCTCACCTTGGCAGTAGCTTCCGGACGTGTGTCACTATCTCACCTTAGCAGTAGCTTCCAGACGTGTGTCACTATCTCACCTGGACACCAGCTGCCGGACGCGTGTCACTATCTCACCTTGACAGCAGCTGCCAGACGTGTGTCACTATCTCACCTTGACAGCAGCTTCCGGACGTGTGTCACTATCTCACCTTGGCAGTAGCTTCCGGACGTGTGTCACTATCTCACCTTAGCAGTAGCTTCCAGACGTGTGTCACTATCTCACCTGGACACCAGCTGCCGGACGCATGTCACTATCTCACCTTGACAGAAGCTGCCGGACGTGTGTCACTATCTCACCTTGACAGCAGCTGCCGGACATGTGTCACTATCTCACCTTGACAGCAGGTACCGGACATGTGTCACTATCTCACCTTGACAGCAGCTGCCGGACGTGAGTCACTATCTCACCTTGGCAGCAGGTACCGGACATGTGTCACTATCTCACCTTGACAGCAGCTGCCGGACATGTGTCACTATCTCACCTTGACAGCAGGTACCGGACATGTGTCACTATCTCACCTTGACAGCAGCTGCCGGACATGTGTCACTATCTCACCTTGACAGCAGCTGCCGGACATGTGTCACTATCTCACCTTGACAGCAGGTACCGGACATGTGTCACTATCTCACCTTGACAGCAGCTGCCGGACGTGAGTCACTATCTCACCTTGACAGCAGGTACCGGACATGTGTCACTATCTCACCTTGACACCAGCTGCCGGACATGTGTCACTATCTCACCTTGACAGCAGGTACCGGACATGTGTCACTATCTCACCTTGACACCAGCTGCCGGACATGTGTCACTATCTCACCTTGACAGCAGGTACCGGACATGTGTCACTATCTCACCTTGACAGCAGCTGCCGGACGTGAGTCACTATCTCACCTGGACACCAGCTGCCGGACGCGTGTCACTATCTCACCTTGACAGCAGCTGCCGGACATGTGTCACTATCTCACCTTGACAGCAGGTACCGGACATGTGTCACTATCTCACCTTGACAGCAGCTGCCGGACATGTGTCACTATCTCACCTTGACAGCAGCTGCCGGACATGTGTCACTATCTCACCTTGACAGCAGGTACCGGACATGTGTCACTATCTCACCTTGACAGCAGCTGCCGGACGTGAGTCACTATCTCACCTTGGCAGCAGGTACCGGACATGTGTCACTATCTCACCTTGACACCAGCTGCCGGACATGTGTCACTATCTCACCTTGACAGCAGGTACCGGACATGTGTCACTATCTCACCTTGACACCAGCTGCCGGACATGTGTCACTATCTCACCTTGACAGCAGGTACCGGACATGTCACTATCTCACCTTGACAGCAGCTGCCGGACGTGAGTCACTATCTCACCTGGACACCAGCTGCCGGACGCGTGTCACTATCTCACCTTGACAGCAGCTGCCAGACGTGTGTCACTATCTCACCTTGACAGCAGCTTCCGGACGTGTGTCACTATCTCACCTTGGCAGTAGCTTCCGGACGTGTGTCACTATCTCACCTTAGCAGTAGCTTCCAGACGTGTGTCACTATCTCACCTGGACACCAGCTGCCGGACGCGTGTCACTATCTCACCTTGACAGCAGCTGCCAGACGTGTGTCACTATCTCACCTTGACAGCAGCTTCCGGACGTGTGTCACTATCTCACCTTGGCAGTAGCTTCCGGACGTGTGTCACTATCTCACCTTAGCAGTAGCTTCCAGACGTGTGTCACTATCTCACCTGGACACCAGCTGCCGGACGCGTGTCACTATCTCACCTTGACAGCAGCTGCCAGACGTGTGTCACTATCTCACCTTGACAGCAGCTTCCGGACGTGTGTCACTATCTCACCTTGGCAGTAGCTTCCGGACGTGTGTCACTATCTCACCTTAGCAGTAGCTTCCAGACGTGTGTCACTATCTCACCTGGACACCAGCTGCCGGACGCATGTCACTATCTCACCTTGACAGCAGCCGCCGGACATGTGTCACTATCTCACCTTGACAGAAGCTGCCGGACGTGTGTCACTATCTCACCTTGACAGCAGCTGCCGGACATGTGTCACTATCTCACCTTGACAGAAGCTGCCGGACGTGTGTCACTATCTCACCTTGACACCAGCTGCCGGACATGTGTCACTATCTCATCTTGACAGCAGGTACCGGACATGTGTCACTATCTCACCTTGACACCAGCTGCCGGACGTGTGTCACTATCTCACCTTGACAGCAGCTGCCGGACGCGTGTCACTATCTCACCTTGACAGCAGCTGCCGGACATGTGTCACTATCTCACCTTGACAGAAGCTGCCGGACGTGTGTCACTATCTCACCTTGACAGCAGCTGCCGGACATGTGTCACTATCTCACCTTGACAGCAGCTTCCGGACGTGTGTCACTATCTCACCTTGACACCAGCTGCCGGACATGTGTCACTATCTCACCTTGACAGCAGCTGCCGGACATGTGTCACTATCTCACCTTGACAGCAGCTGCCGGACATGTGTCACTATCTCACCTTGACACCAGCTGCCGGACATGTGTCACTATCTCACCTTGACAGCAGGTACCGGACATGTGTCACTATCTCACCTTGACAGCAGCTGCCGGACATGTGTCACTATCTCACCTTGACACCAGCTGCCGGACATGTGTCACTATCTCACCTTGACAGCAGGTACCAGACGTGTGTCACTATCTCACCTTGACACCAGCTGCCGGACATGTCACTATCTCACTTGGCACAGGTACCGGACATGTGTCACTATCTCACCTTGACAGCAGCTGCCGGACATGTGTCACTATCTCACCTTGACAGCAGCTGCCGGACATGTGTCACTATCTCACCTTGACAGCAGGTACCGGACATGTGTCACTATCTCACCTTGACAGCAGCTGCCGGACATGTGTCACTATCTCACCTTGACAGCAGGTACCGGACATGTGTCACTATCTCACCTTGACAGCAGCTGCCGGACATGTGTCACTATCTCACCTTGGCAGCAGCTGCCGGACATGTGTCACTATCTCACCTTGACAGCAGCTGCCGGACATGTGTCACTATCTCACCTTGACAGCAGCTGCCGGACGCGTGCCCGTGCTCGATGGTCGGTCTGTTGACGTGAGCGGCTACTCCCACAGGAGGTGCTGCCCAAGTACCGGCGCGACCTGGTGGCCAAGATGAAGGTGCTGCGTGCAGAGCTGAGCACACTCCAGCCTCAGTCGGGCCACTGTCGGCTCGAGGTCAGCCGCGACGAGGTGTTCGAGGTGGGTCACCGGTCATATGTGTCACATTAAAGTCTGGTACTCACATACCACTCATGTAGGCTGCGCGGAAAGCTCAAGCTCCTGTATTATCAGTACGCTGATTTTCTGTAGCTGTATCTGTTAGTACCGCGCCCCATTAACTGTCTCAGGCTGGCGATCCGTGCATCGTGCAAGCGAGCTCCATCGCCGCATCTTCAGGTATCTACTGCCTAATCGTATAGCATGGGCTTACTGTCTTGAAAGGTATCGTAGCGTGCAGTGCCATCGTACCCATCTACAAATTTCACTGCCACGAGTGTGTCGCTGCTACCTCATGCCAGGTCGAACTAGCAATACGCGTTGCCAGTCACTTGAATTCTGCACTTGGTCCAGCTGATGGTGTGGAAGGATTGCTCACCAGGCACCTTATCGCCAAGCCAGAGCTTGCCAAAGGTCATGGTTGTGCATGTGCACTAAGAATAGCTTCGGCAATACGTGGATCGTCAGTCGCATTTCAGACATGGCACCTGGCCGACCGCAGGTCACGGTGCACCGCGGGGGTTGCGCGCCGTGTTTCCGACCCTGACACGGCTCACTTGGGCAGGAGTCGTACCGGCTGGTGATGAAGAAGTCGCCGAAGGAGCTGCGCAAGCGTCTGATGGTGAAGTTCCGCGCCGAGGAGGGACTGGACTACGGCGGCGTGGCGCGCGAGTGGCTCTACCTGCTGTCGCACGAGATGCTCAACCCCTACTACGGCCTGTTCCAGTACAGCCGCGACGACATCTACACGCTGCAGATCAACGCCAACTCGGGCGTCAACCCGGTGAGTCTGGCCAGCTCGGGCGTCAGCCCAGTGAGTCTGTGGCCAGCTCGTCCATCAGCTCAGTGAGTCGGGCGTCAGCCCAGTGAGTCTGTGGCCGGCTCGGACGCCAGCTCAGTGAGTCTGTGTATGTGGCCAGCTCGGGCGTCAACCCAGTGAGTATGTGGTCAGCTCTGGCGTCAGCCCAGTGAGTGTGGCCAGCTCGACGTCAGCCCAGTTGGCATACAGCTATGGAGCTACAGTGGTCATACAGCTGACATAGGGTGCAACTCCTGTCATGTATCCTTCAACTTCACGTCAACTCAGGTTGAGCCAGGTAACGTGTGACAGAGACGTCAATTCAGTTCGGAAAGTCCGGTGTCGTGTAAAAAGCGAAGGAACAGCTCGAGGAGTGCTGGATGGTCATCTCAGAGGAGTGCCCGTAGATAAATCTGTGTATGGTTGTAGTTAAAATAGTTGAGAATAGCGCGGCGACGAGGAGCACATGCTGGACATGTAAATAGTACGTGGGCGACAGTGATGCGGACTCGACATGTGGTGCAAGTCTGGGGCCAACGTGATCGGTCAAAAATATTATAGCCAACTGGATAATTTTGGCTATAATTGATCACGGACAATGTACCATTAGTACCTGTTGGTACTCCGGATAAGGAATGGAATTAAGGGAAAAACCTGATGTATACATGTATATATATATGGATATTTATATGTATGTATATATATATATATATATATATATAGTATATATGCATGTATATACATATGGAAAAATCACTGGTTTTGTCTTTGGTCATGTATATACATATGATATATATATATATATATATATATATATATATATATATATATATATATATATATATATATATATATATATATATTAGGGTGACAGCTATTTGGACCCAAATTTTTTTTTCTCGAAAAACGAAAAAGGCAGTTGATTTTCTGGTTCGTATTAGCCTAAAAACACCACATAAACAGTTTCATCTCGATCAAATCATTTTAAGGCGTGCCTCATCACACTTGAATGTCAGACACCCCAGACATTTTTTTAAGGACCACCCATCCCTATTACTCCGGGTATGTGTTGGCTAAAATAGAGTCAGAACGTGTTCGTGCTGGTCGAGTGTGCCCTGAATAATCGCATTGCAACCTTATTAATTATAATTATGGTTTAATATTTAACTATAATTATAGTTTGTTCCAATTTCCCAATATTAATGCCCTTTTTGGTCCTTTCGCAAATATGGCCGCTCCGGCAACGCGGAGGAAAACGTATATACTGGTCATCGGCCTCGCCGATGAGTGATTGATGAGTGGAGGTTAACCAAAGGGCCCTCGAGCTCATCCAGATCGATGAAGACAAAGTGTTCCTCATTGCGCAACGCGAGGAAGGCCGCCGAGGAAAACTTATAGGCGCTGATCGGCAGCTTGCCGAGTTTGAGCAGCAGCAGTTGAATCGCGCCTCCCAGGCCAGCGATCGCAAGACTCGGAAAACGCAGCGCATGGCCGAGATCGACACTGTTGAGCTCGAGTCTAGCTCCAGCCCCTGTCGAAACTCTACAACGTCCAGCGCTGAGGACGAGCCTCGACCATCGACTTCCACCGCCTGCCCACCGCCGCCGAAGCGCCGCCGCGGCAGGGAGACTTTAATCTCGCCGACTGTCGCCGCTGCCCTAGACCGCACTCGCGTGACGGACCATCAGGCAGTGTACGTCTTGTCGGCGGTGGCCGACACCCTCGGGCACGACGTATCCGAGCTCACCATGAATCGGGAGTCCATCCGCCAATCCCGGCGGAACCACCGGAAGCAGGCCGTGCTGGACATCAAGGCGTCGTTTGCGCCGGACGTACCACTGGTTGTTCACTGGGACAGAAAACTGGTTCCCAACTCTACGACTGGCAGCAGGGGCAAAGTCGACAGTCTTCCGATTTTGGTCGCTGGGACCAGCGTCACCAAGCTGCTTTCCGTTCCCAAGCTCGAGATCGGCAGTGGACTGGCGATGGCAAACGCTGTCGTGGAGGCCCTGTACGATGGGGGCGCTGCAGACCCGGTCGTGGGTATGTGCTTCAACACTATGGCCTCGAACACAGGCCCGCAGTCAGGGGCGTGTGTGCACATTGAGCAGCAGCTCGGTCGTGACCTGCTCAATGTCGCCTGCAGGCACCACATGATCGAGCTCATCGCCGCGAAGGCCTACGGGGTTTGTCTCAACACCCCATCGTCCGGGCCTGAAAACCCGCTCTTCAAACGCTTCCAGGACAAATGGGATTTCATCGATCAGGACCAGTACGAGACCATGCCCGATGACCACCTCACGGAGGCCATCCAGGATTCCCGGGACAACCCCATCGCGGGTTGCAAGCTCCATCCGTCGCAGTTCCAGCCACGGGATGACTATCGCGAGCTCCCGGAGCTCTCCGTGATCGTGCTCGGCGGGATGCCGGCCAGAGGCATTCGATTCCGGCGGCCTGGGGCTCACCACCACGGGCGTTGGATGGCCAAGCTGATCTACGCTGTGAAGATCTGCATCTTCCGAGGATAGGCAAACCTGACTGCCCGGGAGAGCGCCGGCATCCTTCGGTACGTCAAGTTCACCGTCTCGGTATACGTCCCTGCGTGGTACGCCGCGCCGAGCCCCACATCGGCCCCTGCGAACGACCTCGCCCTCCTGAAGAATTTGGTCGGGTACGAGGACAAGTCCCTCGCCACTTGCGGTATTTGAGTGAGAGCCTCGTCCCGCTGGCGTTCTTCAACGAGAACTTACCGCTGGGAAGAAAGCGGGCCATGATCGAGGCTCTCAGCTCCAATGAGGGCTCGGAGGATCTCACCAAGCGGGCCGTCGTTGATCTCAAGGCCGACTTGTCGCAGAACACCCTCGCGGACTTCGTGACTAAGTCGTCGCGAATGCTCTTCGTCACCCTGGGGGTCGACGACGGCTTCCGACCCGACCGACCCGGCGGAGTAGCACGACGACCCTCGCTACGTCGCCGCAGCCCGCAAGGTCAACGGCATCCGGGTACTGAACAACTTCGCCGAGCGTGGCGTCGCCTTAATGGAAGACTACAATTTGACCCTCACCAAGGACGAGGACCAGACGCAGTACATCCTGCAGGTGGTGGAGGCGCACCGGGGAGGATTACCCGACGCCAACAAGAGCACCGTCACCCAGCCTGACTGAGGCCAGGTGACCAGGACCAAGACCAGGACCAGGACCAGGCCAGGATTAGCTTCGAAACTCATCGCAACGTTGGGTCCAGGAAGACCCATAAGACCCCCCTAATAGTGTATACATTCAAGTGCGATGAGGCATGGCTAAGCATAATTGGATCAGGATGAAACTTTTTACGTGGTGTTTTTAGGCTAATACAAACCAGAAAATCAACTGCATTTTTCATTTTTCGAAAGTCGAAAAATAAGTGTCACCCTAATATATATATATATATATATATATATATATATATATATATATATATATATATATATATATATATAATACGGATATATATGTATATATATGCAGTATAAAATAATTAATCATGTGGCCTCGAAATGCACAGTTAGTGGAGTTGTGGTATTTCATCCTCGTTTTCGGTTTTTACCATTTTGCCACATGATGTATGCGCAGTCATGCACACAACTGCTAAATAATATAAAATGCATGTGACTGAAGCGAAATGCATTCCGCTTTTTAATCCTGATGTGGCAAACCTTTATTTTCTTCCAATCATTCACTATTCCCAAGCAACTTCTTCCTTCATCCACACAGTTAATGGTGAAGTAACTTTAGGACACTATATATGTTTATTTTTATGAATATTTACTCATCGTAATTCAGACACGGATAATATTCCCTGCTATACCTGCTTATCTGTCTAGATATGAGCATTTAGATGCGGTGCCGTGATGACATTGGGCGGTGCGCCGCTGTCGGTTGGCTATCTCGTGGGAACGCTTGGTAACTGGCACTCAGTCCGATCAGCGTGGTAAGGGTGACAACAGATCTGCTGTTGGGCGCCATTCAGTCTGTCCATATTTGGTAATTAAGACGCGGTGCGACATGTAACGAGGCAGGCACACCATTGGCGGATTTTTTTTTATTTTCGCCTCTGGTTGCCTTTGTCAGTGTCTTCGTACTCTTTCTTAACATATAAAATACGCATCCTATGATTGTTCAGTGCCTGGTTCTTCATACAATGCGGCTACTGCTTATATTTGAAGTTGTATTTTTCAGTTGTATTCATGCGTGTGTGTACCATTCATTACTGTCGGATGCATCTTGCATGGTATAATTGGACAACTTATTGGCGCCTGACACACAACTGAATGGGCTTGGGCACGCCGGCGCTGTTCGTCTACTATTGCATAATTATCAAGGTTCTCGACTTACTCATTGAGGTGAAAACTGCACCATTTGTCCCGTGACCCGCGCCGCAGGCGGCCGCGATATGCACGTTACCGAGCAGTCGAAGCGGGAGTACGTGTATGACTGCTGCGGCACTGGCGGTCGCTGTCGGCGAATGACAGCCTCAGCAGCTACGTCACGCGACTCGGCGAGCTGTGTGTGACGTCACGGTCTGTGTCGCAGGAGCATCTGTCGTACTTCCACTTCGTGGGTCGGGTGATCGGCGTGGCAGTGTTCCACGGCCACTACATCGACGGCGGCTTTGCCATGCCCTTCTACAAGATGCTGCTCAACAAGCCTATCTCGCTGCCCGACATTGAACTGGTGGATCCGGATCTGCACCGCAGTCTGACGTGGATGCTGTGAGTTCTGCTCCCCCACCCCCACCCCGCCCCCTCGCGCACCTGATCCGGATCTGCACCGCAGTCTGACGTGGATGCTGTGAGTTCTGCTCCCCCACCCCCACCCCGCCCCCTCGCGCACCTGATCCGGATCTGCACCGCGGTCTGACGTGGATGCTGTGAGTTCTGCTCCCCCACCCCGCCCCCTCGCGCACCTGATCCGGATCTGCACCGCGGTCTGACGTGGATGCTGTGAGTTCTGCTCCCCCCACCCCGCCCTCTCGCGCACCTGATCCGGATCTGCACCGCAGTCTGACGTGGATGCTGTGAGTTCTGCTCCCCCCCCCCGCCCCCTCGCGCACCTGATCCGGATCTGCACCGCAGTCTGACGTGGATGCTGTGAGTTCTGCTCCCCCCACCCCGCCCCCCTCGCGCACCTGATCCGGATCTGCACCGCAGTCTGACGTGGATGCTGTGAGTTCTGCTCCCCCACCCCCACCCCGCCCCCTCGCGCACCTGATCCGGATCTGCACCGCAGTCTGACGTGGATGCTGTGAGTTCTGCTCCCCCCACCCCCACCCCCCCTCGCGCACCTGATCCAGATCTGCACCGCAGTCTGACGTGGATGCTGTGAGTTCTGCTTCTCCACCCCCACCCCGCCCCCTCGCGCACCTGATCCGGATCTGCACCGCAGTGTGACGTGGATACTGTGAGTTTTGCCCCCATCCCCATCCCCACAGGTGAAACCCTATATCTTATTATAGCATGCTGGTTGAATTACCTTACGGCACTTTTTCTTTTACCCATCAAACTATCTCGCTTCTTCTTTTTTTTAAATCCTAGCACGTTTGACAGTATTGAGTGGAGCGAATAAGAGGATTATCCTCCGTTGGGTGCCGGGCCATATCTGTATGATGGAAAATGAGCAGGTTCACGGTGTTGCTAAGCTTGCTGGGCAGTCACGTGTGACTCGGGCTCTGCCCCTCCCCGCCAGAGATTACTACCCAATAGTAAATGCTTTCATCCAAGGAAAGTGGCAAGAAAGCCGGATTTCCCACGTTTTGAACAAACTCCGATCTTTAAAGTCAGTTCTGGCACCGTGGACGTCATCCCTGCAAAATATGAGACAAGAGGTGATCCTGGCGCGAATAAGGCACATGTATGGAGCGAACGGTTGCCTTTTCAGAAGGGAGGCGATGCCACTCCTTTCCCGGTGTGGTTCGCCGATGACAGTTAAACACATTTTGTTTTCTTGTCCCAACTTTATGGTGGAACGAAGACGGCACTTCGGCTCCAATTTTCACGAATTGTCGTTCTGCGACGTTCTAGGTGACAATTCGAGGATCGTCGAGACAAGTCAAATATATTAATATTTATCGACTGTTAAGTTCAACGTAATCTATCTTTTCCCAGAATAGACACATGTCACTAAGTGTAATGTTATTTTTAAAAAGGAGATATGGGCGCTACATAACCCAGTGTCCTAAAATTACTTCACCATTAACTGTGTGGATGAAGAAATAAGTTGCTTCGGAATAGTGAAAGATTGGAAGAAAATAAAGGATCGCCACATAAGGATTAAAAAAGCGGAATGATTCACTTCAGTCAGATGCATTTTACAGTATTTCGCAGTCGTGTGCATGATAACTGCCCATACATCATGTGGCAAATTCGCAAAAACCTAAGACAAGGATGAAATAGCACAATTCCATCAATTGTGAATTTCCAGGTCACATCGTCAATTATTTTACACTGACATAACCAGTAACAGTTGATGCGCACCTAAGGCCAAATAACCAATCAATCAACCAACTCTGACAGTGGGTGTGATACCCGGACCGGCGCCTGCCTTCCGGCAGAGGTGACAGTGCGGTTGGTGGTCGTATGCACGGTGAAGAGCCAGCCGCTGTTTTCCGCAGAGATAACGACATCGAGGGCGTGATAGACACGACGTTCAGTGTGGAGCACGACAACTACGGCCACATCACTGTCCGGGACCTGAAGCCAGGTGAGAGATGTCACCGTGTGGGACTTGAAGCCAGGTGAGAGATGTCGCCGGACTTTGACCTTGATGACTAGACCTTGGTAATGTATGCTGGCCAGGCCTGGGGCCCACGTCTGACCCCGTGATCCACGTCTGACCCCGTGACCCACGTCTGACCCCGTGACCCACGTCTGACCCCGTGACCCACGTCTGACCCCGTGACCCACGCCTGACCCCGTGACCCACGTCTGACCCCGTGACCCACGTCTGACCCCGTGACCCACGCCTGACCCCGTGACTCACGCCTGACCCCATGACCCACGTCTGACCCCGTGACCCACGTCTGACCCCGTGACCCACGTCTGACCCCGTGACCCACGCCTGACCCCGTGACCCACGCCTGACCCCGTGACCCATGTCTGACCCCGTGACCCGCGCCGCAGGCGGCCGCGATATGCACGTTACCGAGCAGTCGAAGCGGGAGTACGTGAAGCTGTACGTGCAGCTGCGTTTCATGGAGGGCATCGAGCAGCAGTTCCTCAGCCTGCAGAAGGGCTTCACGGAGATCATTCCACAGACGTTGCTGAAGGTCAGTTAATGTGCCGCACACCTACATCCCAGTCTGACTGCGCTCAAGGCGTATTCGATTTTGTCTGTGGCCCTCGGCCTGTTTGGAGGTTAGCGGACGTTGATCTTCGCCATCCTGTTTGCCAATTGTATAGTTTGGATCATCATCTGAAGCGGGTGTCAACTGGATGCGAATTATGAGAAGGCGATAATCCTAATTCAAGCCGAGATCAAGCAGACAGCCTGTCCGTGGCCGCGCTGTTATTTGCGGCAGCGTGGCCCGGGTTGTCCGGAGCGGGATGGCCGTGCCGTCGATGTTCCGACTGAGTCGCCCCGTTGCCGCGCGCCCGACCACCTCAGGCCGATCACAAACTGGTCCTGCCAGCTGAAGGCAAAACAGGAGTATGTGCAGCAAATCGAGCGCTGTTCGGTGGTGATGGGAGATGACAAAGGCCAGCGAACCACCAACCTGGCTGCTGGCGGGCAGTTTTGCATGGTAACCAGTGGCGAAACTATGCGGAAGTTTTTTTTAAATAAATAAATTTAATCCGAGTTGTTGGGGTGGCTTGAGGAGCCAGGGGTTCTATTGCTAAGCAGAGCTTGTTGCGTGAACCCTGGCCCCACCACCCGATCCATGAACTCCAGTTCAACGGCAGAATTTAGACCGAAAGTTTAACGTGCCGCCAATGCACCGACACGGCCGCCCCGTAGCTCGTCCCCGGCCTTATCGGGACAGCTGCCAACTGACACTCCCGGCCGGGGGCTAAATGCGAGCGCGCGAAGCGACTCGAACCCTGTGTTGCCAGTACAGGGGAGACCAGTGCAGGCCAGCGCTCTAACCAACTGAGCTACCGAATGTCAATTGAACCACCGAATGTCAATTGTCGGTTTTCACGGTCATCACCAGAGGTTCGGTGGTGATGACCGTGACCTTGGAGCTAACACTGACCGCTTCTGACCTGACCTCTCGTGCAGCCATTCGACGAGCGAGAGTTGGAGCTGCTCATCGGCGGACTGGGGAAGATCGACGTGGACGACTGGAAACAGAACACCAGACTCAAGGTCTGCTCATGGCATCCTCTGATAGCATAAGCAGAACACGAGACTCAAGGTCTGCTCATGGCATCCTCTGATAGCATAAGCAGAACACGAGACTCAAGGTCTGCTCATGGCATCCTCTGATAGCATAAGCAGAACACGAGACTCAAGGTCTGCTCATGGCATCCTCTGATAGCATAAGCAGAACACGAAGGACTCAAGGTCTGCTCATGGCATCCTCTGATAGCATAAGCAGAACACGAGACTCAAGGTCTGCTCATGGCATCCTCTGATAGCATAAGCAGAACACGAGACTCAAGGTCTGCTCATGGCATCCTCTGATAGCATAAGCAGAACACGAGACTCAAGGTCTGCTCATGGCATCCTCTGATAGCATAAGCAGAACACGAGACTCAAGGTCTGCTCATGGCATCCTCTGATAGCATAAGCAGAACACGAGACTCAAGGTCTGCTCATGGCATCCTCTGATAGCATAAGCAGAACACGAGACTCAAGGTCTGCTCATGGCATCCTCTGATAGCATAAGCAGAACACGAGACTCAAGGTCTGCTCATGGCATCCTCTGATAGCATAAGCAGAACACGAGACTCAAGGTCTGCTCATGGCATCCTCTGATAGCATAAGCAGAACACGAGACTCAAGGTCTGCTCATGGCATCCTCTGATAGCATAAGCAGAACACGAGACTCAAGGTCTGCTCATGGCATCCTCTGATAGCATAAGCAGAACACGAGACTCAAGGTCTGCTCATGGCATCCTCTGATAGCATAAGCAGAACACGAGACTCAAGGTCTGCTCATGGCATCCTCTGATAGCATAAGCAGAACACGAGACTCAAGGTCTGCTCATGGCATCCTCTGATAGCATAAGCAGAACACGAGACTCAAGGTCTGCTCATGGCATCCTCTGATAGCATAAACAAAAGGTTCTAGGACCTCTGTAGCATAAGCAGAACACGAGACTCAAGGTCTGCTCATGGCATCCTCTGATAGCATAAGCAGAACACGAGACTCAAGGTCTGCTCATGGCATCCTCTGATAGCATAAGCAGAACACGAGACTCAAGGTCTGCTCATGGCATCCTCTGATAGCATAAGCAGAACACGAGACTCAAGGTCTGCTCATGGCATCCTCTTTGGTAGCATAAGCAGAACACGAGACTCAAGGTCTGCTCATGGCATCCTCTGATAGCATAAGCAGAACACGAGACTCAAGGTCTGCTCATGGCATCCTCTGGTAGCATAAGAAACCCCCCTTTTACGGAGACTCAAGGTCTGCTCATGGCATCCTCTGATAGCATAAGCAGAACACGAGACTCAAGGTCTGCTCATGGCATCCTCTGATAGCATAAGCAGAACACGAGACTCAAGGTCTGCTCATGGCATCCTCTGATAGCATAAGCAGAACACGAGACTCAAGGTCTGCTCATGGCATCCTCTGATAGCATAAGCAGAACACGAGACTCAAGGTCTGCTCATGGCATCCTCTGATAGCATAAGCAGAACACGAGACTCAAGGTCTGCTCATGGCATCCTCTTTGGTAGCATAAGCAGAACACGAGACTCAAGGTCTGCTCATGGCATCCTCTTGATAGCATAAGCAGAACACGAGACTCAAGGTCTGCTCATGGCATCCTCTGATAGCATAACAACCTGCATCCTCTGTAGCATAAGCAGAACACGAGACTCAAGGTCTGCTCATGGCATCCTCTGATAGCATAAGCAAAACACGAGACTCAAGGTCTGCTCATGGCATCCTCTGATAGCATAAGCAGAACACGAGACTCAAGGTCTGCTCATGGCATCCTCTATAGCATAAGAGAACACAGACTCAAGGTCTGCTCATGGCATCCTCTGATAGCATAAGCAGAACACGAGACTCAAGGTCTGCTCATGGCATCCTCTGTAGCATAAGCAGAACACGAGACTCAGGTCTGCTCATGGCATCCTCTGATAGCATAAGCAGAACACGAGACTCAAGGTCTGCTCATGGCATCCTCTGATAGCATAAGCAGAACACGAGACTCAAGGTCTGCTCATGGCATCCTCTGATAGCATAAGCAGAACACGAACTCAAGGTCTGCTCATGGCATCCTCTGATAGCATAAGCAGAACACAGACTCAAGGTCTGCTCATGGCATCCTCTGATAGCATAAGCAGAACACACAGACTCAAGGTCTGCTCATGGCATCCTCTGATAGCATAAGCAGAACACGAGACTCAAGGTCTGCTCATGGCATCCTCTGGTAGCATAAGCAGAACACGAGACTCAAGGTCTGCTCATGGCATCCTCTGATAGCATAAGCAGAACACCAGACTCAAGGTCTGCTCATGGCATCCTCTGATAGCATAAGCAGAACACGAGACTCAAGGTCTGCTCATGGCATCCTCTGATAGCATAAGCAGAACACGAGACTCAAGGTCTGCTCATGGCATCCTCTTTGATAGCATAAGCAGAACACGAGACTCAAGGTCTGCTCATGGCATCCTCTGATAGCATAAGCAGAACACGAGACTCAAGGTCTGCTCATGGCATCCTCTTTGATAGCATAAGCAGAACACGAGACTCAAGGTCTGCTCATGGCATCCTCTGATAGCATAAGCAGAACACGAGACTCAAGGTCTGCTCATGGCATCCTCTTTGATAGCATCCTCGCAATCGGTGATTATGTACATGTCCATCAAGTCAGGAGGGTAATCCAGCAGGTCCAGTCATGATAATGCCAGCCATTCAAATCCGACGTGTATAGTGGTAATAGTATCCGCTCTGTGCATCGAAATTGCCGAGGTCTAGTAAATCATACATGCATGTTAGGATGTCCAAATTCGCAATTGTAGTCGTCAAAGCAAGGATGTAAATGCAATTTAAATTTAGATGGCATGAGCATCCTGAGGAATGTGGTCATCGATAGGGAAACTTGAGTCTATGTCAGCGTGTGGAATGAGCTGAAGGTGGTTCCATTTCCAGTATCCATCGCAAATTTTCCGGGGAGAAACTTAGTTGCAGAAAAACCTAGTTGCATTCTGGCGCCGAGCGAATTTTGGCACATTGCTCCTCCCCAAATGCAAACTCTGCAGTTAGTGTAATAGCTGGCGGGGACAGAGCTACACCATTTGAGCATCTGGTGTCCTTTATAAGACATCCGATGTTCCGTTACGTCCGTCTATCTGTAGCAGGTGGAACGTACAGCTGGTACGTACCATAGGTTGGGAGGTAGGTAGGTGCGTGCTACTCTGCGGCGGATGGTACCCTCGGTGTAACTTGTGTGCAACCTCGACAGGATTGTACGGCTGGTGACCTGTGACCTGGGACAGCCTGTATTGGCAGTAATAGCCTGTATGTGACTTCAGCAGTCTGTACTGCCGATAATGACTGTGTGACCTGGCAGCATTGTTCTGACGATAATGGCCTGTGTGTGACCTGGACAGTATTCTACTGCCGACGATGACCTGCGTGTGATGCCAACAGCACTGCGCTGCCGATAATTACCTGTGTGTGACCTCTGCAGCCTGTACTGCCGGTAATGACCTGTGTGTGATCTCGACAGTATTGTACTGCCAATAATGATATGTATATGACCTGGATAGTATTGTACTACCAGTAATGCTCTGTGTGATCTCGACAGTATTGTACTGCCGGTAATTACCTGTGTGTGATCTCGACGGTATTGTACTGCTGGTAATGACCTGTGTGCGTGACCTCGACAGTATTGTACTGCCGGTACTGACCTGTGTGTGTGTGACCTCGATAGTATTGTGCTGCCGGTAATGACCTGTGTGCGTGACCTCGACAGTATTGTACTGCCGGTAATGACCTGTGTGTGTGTGTGACCTCGATAGTATTGTACTGCCGATAATTAGCTATGTGTGACACCGACAGTATTGTACTGCCGGTACCTGTGTGTGATATCCGCAGTATTGTACCACCGATAATGGCCTGCGTGTGTGCCGCCGACAGCACTGCACGGCCGACGACGACGTGGTGCGGTGGCTGTGGAAGATCGTCGACTCGTACAGTGAGGAGATGCGTGCCCGTCTGCTGCAGTTTGTCACCGGCAGCAGCAGGGTGCCGCTGCAGGGCTTTAAGGCGCTCCAGGTACCGCGCCGCCGCACCGGCCTAGGCGAGCCGGGCTCATTAGCTGTGCGAGCCAACGGTCAAGTTGTGCCGGGATAGTGCGAGCTGGGAGGGGAGCACAGGATAAGCGGTGGAGCGTGAAAGCCAGTCATGTGTGCCACTTGAGCCACCTTCGTTGTGCATTATTTCTAATGTGAAATGCACGTGCGTCATATTTACCACAGCTTTGGGAATGTTCAATGTATCGTTCTGCAGTATACGACGCATTTACGGTTATTGCTGCCAACACTTTCTATGGTGTATTTACAGTTATGGGTGACCTCGCTCTCTGTGGTGTATTTACAGTTGTGGGTGACCTCACTTTCTGTGGTGTATTTACAGCTATGGCTAACCACATTCCCCATGGTGTATTTACAGTCATGGCTGCCCACACTTTCTATGTGGGAAAGTGATGAATGCTTCAGACAAGGATGAAATAATACATGCCAATTCACTGTGTCCATGCCAATGCCCACACACACTGCGCCAATGCCCACATAGCATTGTGCATGATTTTACCTTCTGTCTTTGGAGGCCAGCTTGGCATTGGCCCTTGGTTACTGGGGTTTAGGGGCGCATCGACTTGCGTTGGCCCTGAAAATTGCTATGGGGAACAGTCTTCAACCCGACGGTTGACGTGTGCATTTATATTATGTGTTACCCACTCTGCTGTGAGTTTTTGGCATTCAGTTGAACGTTGGTGGTAGATGTGCTACGTTTAGCTGTCATGCCGGGAAGGTCAGGCAGTCGATCAGTTCCATTTTCAGTTGTTCTCGGCGTACGGCGCTCATGATGAACTGGATTTAGCCATCTCGCCCCGGTGGTGCCGGCACCTACGAGCCGCTCGGTGACGTGTTTCCCTCCGGTGGTGCTGCCATCTGTGAGCCGCTCCCTAACGTCTGGTTGGTGCGGCGGTCGGCAGGGCTCGACTGGCGCCGCCGGCCCGCGGCTCTTCACCATTCATGTGATCGACGCTCCGGCCGGCAACTTGCCCAAGGCTCACACGTGCTTCAACCGGCTGGACGTGCCCAAGTATCCCAGCTACGAGGTGCGCACACATGCTGAGTTTCCCAGCTGCCGAGCTCATGCATCGGACATGCTGCAGTTTTGGGAATGTATGCGTGTCTCGCTGCTGTCTGTCGGGTGGTCGGTGCACGCAGTCACTCTAGCCTGAGGCGTTTTCCTCCGTGTGGAAATGTCTATCGCTGGCTTAGTACGATGATATAGTTCAACACTAATTTAGGGAGTGAAGTTGATTTACTGTGGGCTCCTCACTCCCTGGATCATTGCTTAGCATGTTTAACCTTGCAATATGTATATATATATATATATATATATATATATATATATATATATATATATATATATATATATATATATAAATATATATATAACGTTTGTAAACCACTGCTAACTCTAACCCTAGCTGTAGCCTTACTACATGAGCGCAATGTGTTCGTATGGTCCCCTGTGAGTGTGGGAATCGATGTTTTCCGACTGATCTAAGAATGTTGTGCCACCTATTCAACGCCACTGATGGGGTGCTACGTCATGTCGCACCACTTGGACGCACCGGTACAGGGATGCACGCTCCGTGGGTGAGCAGGCTCCCCCTCCATAGTCAGCCTGGCTGTGTATGCTCTGATGCACACCACTCTGGACATGGCGAGGTGTCTGCTCTGAGTAGCAGTGGTGCTCAACTCTGATGACTCTGGGACGAGTAGTCTAGGGGTACGTTACCTGTCTCACAATCGAAAGGTTGCGGGTTTGAAACTCACCTGCCGCTGCTCTTCGCCCGCGACCAATCGGCGTGAGAGATGGGCGACGCTACATGACTCAACGGTCGATGTGTCGTAAAACCAATAACCAACCAACCAACTCTGATCACTCGAGCCTTCACCTGTGTGTGTGTGTGTGTGTGTGTATGTTTGGTGCTTGTGTAGACTGGCGCCGTTCGTCCTCAGATCATGTATGACAAGCTGACGCAGGCCGTCGAGGAGACGTGCGGGTTCGCCGTGGAGTGACGTCATCGGCTGGGTGGATGACGTCACTCCCGCTGCGGGGCTCCGCTGTGATACTGCCGACGGACCAGGGACCAAGAAGCGCGCTCGCCGTCCTCGGGACTTGTGCGACCGTCTATTTTTCTACCGAATGTCTGACACGAGCCGGACTTGCCCCCGGCTGCTGGCGATGTTTGGCTGCTGCCGCGGCAGTGTTGCCCAGGTCGGGCTGGGTCAGCGCGGTGGTGGTGCAGCAGAGCGGTCTGTACCCGCCCGGACGTCAGCGGGAGGTGGGCGGCGGCGGCCAGGCAGACGGTGCGCTCGCCACTGTAACCGCGCTCCGGCAGCGGCACGACTCGTGTGAGCGGCTCCTCCGGTAGCGCGTGGTGTACGAACGACCGTCCGGTCTGGAGGTGACCCCACTCACCATCGGCTCCAACGGCACCCTCAGTTGTTGCGACGGCACCGCGCGGGTGCCGACTGGCAGCTGGTGGTGGTGTCTGCGCTGCCTGGTCACGTGTCGGGCGGCAGAACGTCGCCGCGTCACGTGACCACGAGCAGGGGCCGCTCCAGTTGTGGTGGGTACCCGCGACAAGTACAGCGGTATCCGCGATGACCGAGGATATAGCGCAGCTGCAGCGTACTCGTGTCGTCCAGCTGTCTGGGCGGCAGGTTGCATGTGCCGGTCTGCGCGAGTCGTCGCTGTCGGTTTGCCGCGCCGAGCGCGCTGGGTTATCGCCGAGCCGCCGCCGCCGTCCCAGGCGGCCTGGGCGTGGTCGTGCCGTGTCTACTGCGTATCCTTCGGGGGAGATGTGTACAGGTGATAGTCGCGCGGCTCGCCGGCACTGCCGGGCCTGGTGGTGCCACTGCCAGCTCATGTCCCAGGATAGTCCGATGGCTGTCTGCGGCTCACCACTACCCTGCCTGGTGGCGCCACTACCATCTCGCGCCCCGGGTGGTGTGTTCTTAGGCACTTCAGTTGTACCGTTTTAATTCCGTGTAAAGTATCGCATGTCGAGTGATGGGTAGGGTTTTAGTTGTACGACCAGTCGGCCATGCTTCCGGGTTCACCTCATCCATAGAAGTTTCTGAAGTTGTAGAGACCTTGAATGGCTGTTGACGTTTGAATTGGGGTCAGCTTGTTAACTGGTGCTGCCGAACGCTGGGAACAGCACGTTTTAATTGAATCATTGAAACTGCAGGTTGGTCGTGCTTCATCACCCCATTTTAATGTAAACAGAAGTTATCTGTCTTGGTCCATGTGCGCTTTGAGAAGTGCACATCTAGTTCGACATCCAGCAATATGGTGTCACGCTCCGAAGGTCTATTTAGAAATGCATGTTCTACGGAATGATTGCGTCTCCGCCTGTCCAGCGACTCGGGCACGGGTGGGGTACCTGGGTTTTCCGAGTGACCCGGCACGTTGTGTCGTGGTAAGAGCCGAGTGTTCATCGTAGCCGGTCGTGCATGCCAGCTGCTTCACTTTTGCATGCGAAGTGGGTTGTTTTTAGTGCAGTTGCTACCACTGTTATATTTACGTTATTTGATTATATGGTTGCGTTGTGTTGGTAACTTCTGTGTCTGTACAGATGTTCATGGGAATCTTGTCTCGAATGTGACCATGGAAAATAACATTAAATTTGTGTTGTAATTGAACAGTTGTTCTCGAAGTGTTCGAATTTCTCTCGGTCTGTTGTAGCAATATCTGCTCTTTGTGACGCCAAAACGAGCCGTGGTTTGAATGATAATTGTGCATGTGTGTTAGCTCATAACAGTAGGTAAGCCCTGCAACGGTACCAAACATATCTGTGAACATTGGCGCTTTGAGTAGCTTCTTAATTAGTCGAGCACGCAAGGTGCCGTGGCTGAGCCGGATGTGAAGCTCGTGCCCGTTGCCGACTATGCAAGGCTGAGCCGGATGTGAAGCTCGTGCCCGTTGCCGACTATGCAAGGCTGAGCCGGATGTGAAGCTCGTGCCCGTTGCCGACTATGCAAGGCTGAGCCGGATGTGAAGCTCGTGGCCGTTGCCGACTATGCAAGGCTGAGCCGGATGTGAAGCTCGTGCCCGTTGCCGACTATGCAAGGCTGAGCCGGAGAGGTGAAGCTCGTGCCCGTTGCCGACTATGCAAGGCTGAGCCGGATGTGAAGCTCGTGCCCGTTGCCGACTATGCAAGGCTGAGCCGGATGTGAAGCTCGTGCCCGTTGCCGACTATGCAAGGCTGAGCCGGATGTGAAGCTCGTGCCCGTTGCCGACTATGCAAGGCTGAGCCGGATGTGAAGCTCGTGCCCGTTGCCGACTATGCAAGGCTGAGCCGGATGTGAGGCTTGTGACTAATTCCGGCCGTTCAGCAACTCAAATTGGTTGGCCCGTCCGCCAAGGAGAGCTTTGTGGTGTTTTGAGTACATGCTGTTCTGATTCCTTGCTCACCGCGGCACCGGCATTTATATTTTTAGTCAACCACAAATTGGCGTAAGATGCGATTGTCCGCTTGAAAATGCGATGGTTTACGGGGAAAGGTGGCTGGGACAGCTCGGTTTCACATGACCGGCCCAACAGTCGGTGATTGGATTGAGTTAGGCTGCAGTTGAAAAAAGACAAGTTGTCTATCAACGCGTAGCTGCTCTGGCCTGGTAGCTATTCCATACGTAAGTTGGGAACACTACAACTGGCGCATCGGACTGGCTGATCGGATGGCAGCTGTACTGAGCTGGGGCTGTTGGACCATATTACAGTTGGACCACATTACGCACACTACCACGTGTTCGTGCGGAGCGATACTGGAGCCTGCGCACGCAGTAGTTACTCGAATCATTCAAATACGTATACTTGCCGTGCTAGGTTAATTTGTGTGTTATGTTAATTTGTGTTACGCATGCACGCTTGTAAGAATGATGCACAGGTGTACTGGTCGTCTAATAGTACGTCATCGCTTGTATAGATCCTGCCCCCCGGGTGGATGGCGACCCTTGTCCCGGCCCTTGCTGTCCAGGACGTAGGCCGACTTTGTCCCAGCCCCTGCTGTCCCAGATGTGGGCAAACTGTTCCATCCCCTGCTGTCCCAGGTGCAGGCCGACAATTTCCAGCTTCCACTGCTCGAGATGGTGCATCCTCGTGGCTCGTACCGTTCGCGATGTGGTGGGACGACCAGTTGTTATGGCGGACGGCCGTCACGATTGCTTGCCAGCAGCCCGTTGGGACACTGGTAGTGCTTTTCGTTTCAATTGGATTATGCTCGGGACTTGGATTTGTCGGTTGTATCAGTTGGCATGCCTGCCAGCGTGTGCGTGCGTGGTTAGGTGCTGGCTGGTGCGCGTGCGTGTGCGTGGTTAGGTGCTGGCTGGTGCGCGTGCGTGCGTGGTTAGGTGCTGGCTGGTGCGCGTGCGTGCGTGGTTAGGTGCTCGCTGGTGCGCGTGCGTGTGCGTGGTTAGGTGCTGGCTGGTGCGCGTGCGTGCGTGGTTAGGTGCTGGCTGGTGCGCGTGCGTGCGTGGTTAGGTGCTGGCTGGTGCGCGTGCGTGTGCGTGGTTAGGTGCTGGCTGGTGCGCGTGCGTGCGTGGTTAGGTGCTGGCTGGCGCGCGCTGCCGTGTTTTTTACTGGGAGCCGGACGCGACTGCCAGTGGCCGTGTGATATCACCATCAGACTACTGCTGCTGGGTGCCGGGGTTAGCTGCAGGTCGCCTACTGCCCGCTCCAAATAGTCAATAAATACTAGCGTCGGTCCGATACTCGGCAGTGCTGGAATCGTCTGGCTGTGTGGGGCCGAAACGGATGTTGGATGCGAACTCGTCCGGCGTTCGAAGGTCCGGCGGTGCTCGCCATAAAAGTCCGCGGACCCGACCGGTAACGGCGAACGGCGTGACGGTAAAAAATCGAGAGAAAAATACTATAGATACACATTTGTGTATATATATACATTGATATATATATATATATATATATATATATATATATATATATATATATATATATATGTGTGTGTGTGTGTGTGTGTGTACTGCTATGAACAAAGCACTAACTGCCGGTTAAGTTATGGACTATTCCAATTTTCAGAAAATTTCAAGTTAAGTGCGCCAGCCGAGAAACGAAACCCCTATGGAAATCTGTACTGACGCCTAACGAGGAGATATAGTGAAGTTGTGACAATCGTTCACAAATCAAATCTGCCATTTTTGGAATCCTGTTACAAATTGGACCGGATTGGTATATATTTAGTCTGTTTGCAGGCATACTACTGGTTCACCAGTAGTATGTCGTACTCGACATTTATGCAGCATTGCTTGAATTATTCTTGTCTTCCAAAGTGGGCGGGGGGTGCTTTTCTATGCACCCCCGGGAGTTTCAAGTTTAGAGGCGTGGCTGGAGCCCTTCCAACTGAATAGGATCCTCTGACGCGTTGTCAAACAAAGCATGTTCGAAGCACGAACTGGTGTTTTTTGTATTACCTTACTGCTGCTCACTCACCCTTATTTCCTTATATGTCTTTCACTGCTGGTAAGTCCCATGCACCGAGGTTAGTTAGGTGTAACACATGGTTCTGTATGCCATGGCGGTCCGATGCTTTCCTGATTCTGGTGCAACAAAACGCACGTATCCTCGCATTCGAAATCGATTGTCGGCTGGTGAAGACGGAGCACGCAAACAGGACAACGCTGGGACAGTGATGAGCGTCACACGGTCTGGTGTTTCATCACGCGACAACTGGAGGAGAGCGTCATTTCTGGAGGTCACTGGCACGGACTCTGTGTCAGGAGATCACTGGCACGGACCCGGTGTCAGGAGATAACGCATGGGCTCGGTGTCAGGAGATCGCTGGCACGGGCTCGGTGTCAGGAGATCCCCGCCCGGTGTCAATCATGGCACGGACCCGGTGTCAAATGGCACGGCCGGTTAGGAGATAACTAGCACGGGCTCGGTGTCAGGAGATCACTGGCACGGACCCGGTGTCAGGAGATAACGCACGGGCTCGGTGTCAGGAGATCGCTGGCACGGGCTCGGTGTCAACGTCGAAGAGCTGCGCTATCCGGATGCCAGGTACAGCACAAAAATGGACTGACGCATCGACTATTCTCCTCCACCCACTCGTCGGTAGCGACGGCAAGCTGTGATCTCTGCACAGCTCGTAGGGTGACGGGAGAACTCCGAGCGACTCGTCACAGTGTGTCGGGAGAACTCCGAGCGGGAGAATTCCAAGCGATTCACGGCGTGTCGGGAGAATTCCGAGCGACTCGCCACAGCGTGTCGGGGAACTCCGAGCGACTCGCCACAGCGTGTCGGGAGAACTCCGAGCCACTCGCCACAGTGTGTCGGGAGAACTCCGAGCGACTCGCCACAGCGTGATGGGAGAACTCCGAGCGACTCGCCACAGCGTGATGGGAGAACTCCGAGCGACTCGCCACAGCGTGTCGGGAGAACTCCGAGCGACTCGCCACGGCGTGTCGGGAGAACTCCGAGCGACTCGCCACAGCGTGTCGGGAGAACTCCGAGCGACTCGCCACGGCGTGTCGGGAGAACTCCGAGCGACTCGCCACAGCGTGTCGGGGAACTCCGAGCGACTCGCCACAGCGTGTCGGGAGAACTCCGAGCGACTCGCCACAGCGTGTCGGGAGAACTCCGAGCGACTCGTCGGGGCGTGTCGGGGGAACCCTGACTGTATTTGTCGCTGTAGGAGCTGAATCGTTGCTTGGAATAAGCTCGGCACCAGCAGACGCCAGAATTAATGCACACAATGCCCGACGGCGGACGGCGCCCAAGGATTGCCACTGATCACAGCAGCAGGCACGCTGGCGACGCTGGGGGAGATCAGCATGCCGTCAGCGCTCAGCAGCCATGTCGACGACGCTGGAGGAGGTCAGCATGCCGTCAGCGCTCAGCAGGCACGCTGGCGACGCTGGGGAGATCAGCATGCCGTCAGCGCTCAGCAGCCATGTCGACGACGCTGGAGGAGGTCAGCATGCCGTCAGCGCTCAGCAGCCACGCTGAGACGGGTCAGCGGCCCATGATCTGCGGCTCATCGTCGAAGTCGTCCTCGGCCTCGGTCTCTGTCGTGTTGCCCTCGGGCCTCTTCTTCTTCTTAGTGGATGAGTAGATGAAGCCCACGCCGGCAGCCAAGTTGATGACGAAGCAGATCCAGCCCAACACGAAGCTGGCGCTGTGGAAACAGTCGCATAGCCTTGTCAGCCTAAGTCGAGCGGCGACAGCTGTTCTAAGCACCCTTGCCTTAGTGGAAGATTGTCCGCCAAGGATACATCTTGAGCAATTCATGAGTTGCATAGAACAAAACAACAGGTTAAGCTTTAAGCTGCTGAAATACCTTCGGCTGTAGCTGTAGCCACAGAAGTCGCAACATGACCGGCATCGCCGAGGCCAGGAAGCCGGCACCCAATCCAGACAGCAAGGACCGTCACAAACGCACATATACATATTACCATCTGTTTCATCTCTGCCGTTCACTTTTCAACAACCGAGTTTGCCAACTTCCAACACAGTAACGTTTGCGGCATGTGCTGCTCTCTGCGTCGATGCGCCAACCGTGCGGCGCTGGTACGAACCCGTAGTTCCAGTGGCACCCGCCAGGGAACACGGACGGCACGTGCAGCTCCTCGTAGTGCAGCGACGTCACCAGGACCTCGATCACCACCAGCTGGACGCCCGCTGCGGCACACAGCACACCATGGCAGGTGTTGACACAATCAGACGCCACACTGTGGCACACGTTGACATACCTACTCCGAGTATGTGCCGTAAGCATTTTCATTAGCCCCCCCCCCCTTCCGAGATGGCGTGGGCTAATGGGCCAATCGTAGCATTCACAGCTGTGAGGGGGCGATAAAAACCCATCAATTTACTCGCACATCGATATGGGACGATGCACACGTTTTTGGTAGTGAGGTCGGCTAGGCCATCTAGTCGCTGACTCTGGTGCTGCCTGTATGTTACGTCAACGGCTTGCAACAAGGTCAGATCACAGGTCACAGACTACAACACGGCAGGATCAGGACAGACTACAACATGACAGGACCAGAACAGACTACAACACGGCAGGACCAGAGCAGACTACAACACGGCAAGATCAGAGCAGTCTGCATGGCGGCAGGACCAGAGCAGACTAAAACATGACAGCACAAGAACAGACTCCAACAGAAGAACAGACTACAACACGGCAGGACCAGAACAGACTACAACACGGTAGGATCAGGGCAGACTACATACAACACGGCAGGACCAGAACAGACTACAACTGGTGACACGTTCAACAACTGCACCACACGACCACCAAACTTCGCATGGGTGGTGGACTCGGATCATGCCGTATCGAACTTTTGCTGACGCTGGGTCTCGTCGGATGATAGCTGGCGTAGCACCTCAGCCACAGTTATGGTTTTAAAGCACAGTAATGGGGTTGATACTGGTCAGACACCAGGACCATGTCGAAACAGGTTAGTGATTGTGAAACTTGTCGCCAGCGATTGTAACATCGTGCTGGAAAATTTCGACAACTCAGTGAAAGGTCAACTAGCATCTAGTGTGTTGGAGACAGTGGAGCAAACACCGAATGCACGTTCCCCAGAATTGGGCAGAGATGGGTCCAACTCACCGACAATGAAATGAAGACAGGCAGCCACGCGTTTGAACGTGTAGCGGCGCACGCGAAACGTGTATATGGAGAAGAAAATGGAGAGCGCCAGCAGCAGCAGCGAGATGACACTGAATCCCAGGCAGGTGCGCCGATACGCTGCCGGCAGAGCGCAGAATCAGACACAAGACAACCAGAACCAGACACAAGGCGACCAGAACCAGACACATGGCGACCAGAACCAGACACATGGCGACGAGAACCAGACACATGGAAACCAGAACCATACACAAGGCGACCAGAACCAGACACATGGCGACCAGAACCAGACACAAGGCGACCAGAATCAGACACAAGGCAGCCAGTATCAGACACAAGGCAGCCAGAACCAGACACATGGAAACCAGAACCAGACACATGGAAACCAGAACCAGACACATGGAAACCAGAACCAGACACAAGACGACCAGAATCAGCCACAAAGCAGCCAGAATCAGACACAAGGGAACCAGAATTAGACACAAGACAACCAGAACCAGACACATGGAAACCATAACCGGACACAAGGCAGCCAGTATCAGACACATGGAAACCATAACCGACACAAGGCAGCCAGTGCCAGACACAAGGAAACCAGAACCAGACACAATGCGACCAGAATCAGACACAAGGCAGCCAGAACCAGACACATGGAAACCAGAACCGGACACAAGGCGACCAGAACCAGACACAAGGCGACCAGAACCAGACACAAGGCGACCAGAACCAGACACAAGGCGACCAGAACCAGACACATGGCGACCAGAACCAGACACATGGAAACCAGAACCAGACACATGGTGACCAGAATCAGACACAAGAGAGGCAGAACCAGACACATGTAAACCAGAACCAGACACAAGGCGACCAGAATCAGACACAAGGCAGCCAGTATCAGACACATGGCAACCAGAACCAGACACAAGGCAACCAGAACCAGACACATGGAAACCAGAATCAGACACAAGGCAACCAGAACCAGACACGAGGCGACCAGAATCAGACACAAGGCAACCAGAATCAGATATATGGTAGCCAAATCCAGACACACGGCAACCAGAACCAGACACAAGGTAGCCAGAATCAGCCACAAAGCAGCCAGAATCAGACACAAGACAGGCAGAACTAGACACATGGCAACCAGAATTAGACACAAGGCAGGCAGAACCAGACACATGGCAACCAGAACCAGACACAAGGTAGCCAGAATCAGCCGCAAAGCAGCCAGAATCATACACAAGTGAACCAGAATCAGACACAAGACAGCCAGAACCAGACACAAGGCAGCCAGTAGCACACACAACCAGCTGAAGCCAATCAGCAATCATGATCAAGTGGCCGTGAGTAGGCCAGTCCGAGTGTACTCCATAACCGATGTCGCTTTATATCACAGCTATTCTGAGCAGCGGGGGCTGTCTAATTTTTTCTAACCACTTACCTCCATTGAATATGAGTGGAATCAGGAAACTCTTATTACTACAAAAAAAAGATGCATTAGTTAGCCTAGTAGTAAGGTCGCTGGTGCCGGTGTCAAGCTTTCAACCACCGCTTGGTTTGCCACTTGGCACTTTGTTTCTGACAAACGACATTTGTCCAACGTTAGAGATAAGCGCCTAGCGACGTCCGAAGCAGGCTTGTGTGCGGCCCCACTCGTCACACCGCGCCTAGTCTCTGACCAGTGCTGCACCCTCTCGTCTGGTCTGTGACCAGCGCTGCACCCTCTCGCCTGGTCTGTGACCAGCGCTGCACCCTCTCGTCTGGTCTGTGACCAGCGCTGCACCCTCTCGTCTGGTCTGTGACCAGCGCTGCACCCTCTCGTCTGGTCTGTGACCAGCGCTGCACCCTCTCGTCTGGTCTGTGACCAGCGCTGCACCCTCTCGCACGTTCTGTGGCTGCTCGCGAACACGTTTGTAAGGGAATAATGCACGTAAGGAAATGGAGAAAAACCATTTGGGACTGCTGGTATTTTGCGCCAATAAAATTGCGCATGTTTAGGTATAAATCATACTTAATGGTCCAAGACGCCATTTCACGTTCACACATGCACATGTAAAACAGCAAATTGCGTGGCCAGAAGCCGCAGGAGGATGGATATCAAGAGAAAGCACATGCCTACCATTGTGTGTTATGATCCGCAGCTTATCTTTTACTAATTAAGGAAAAATCATTTGTAAGTCAAGAAAAAAAATGCAGACCTCAAAATGAAATTTTTGTTCTGGGTTCACCAGATATCTGCCAATCCTTCCCCCCCCCCCGTACAACCAGAAATACATCCTTGTGACACTACAGGAGGTGAGATAATTGGGGTGGCTCAACTTGCTTTACGACGCGTTAGACTTTTAGTTCGCATAGCGCACTAACCCCTCACACTGGCTAGTCGCGGAGGCTCAGTTATGCCGTCGGTTATGGAATTCAAACTCACGACCTTCCGATCGATAACCGAATGTCCCCTACCGAGATGTCGCAATACTTCGCCTGACTACTAGTTTGCCCATCATTGCAGTGATATACCGGCCCGCGCGCCCTGCCTGGCTGGTAGACTGTGCCGCATGCCATTCCTCGGTGTAGACTGTGCCGCATGCCATTCCTCGGTGTAGACTGTGCCGCATGCCATTTCCCAGTGTAGACTGTGCCGCAATGTTTCACCGACGCCATAGACTGCGCCGCATGTCACGTCGGTGTAATTGCTGCGTACCCCGTTTGCAAAGGCACTGCCACGCAGTAAAATCTTGGTTCCCTCACACCATGATGGTGAATTCGTAGATATACCAAGACTACTATTGGGGCATTCACCAAAACCATTGCAGTACAGTTACATACCGAACATTCACATACAGTCAACCATTACAGTACAATCACATAGTCACATACAGATTCCGAGACATGAAAACATGCCCATTCCTGGAAAAAGATGCATCTGTTCAACCCTGTTCACTCGAAAATACAGTTCAGTATGGAACCTAAATTTGACAAATAATTAACTTTTACACACATGCATTGTGAAGATGGAAACATGTGTCAAGCTCAAGATACATAGCATACCGACAAACAAGGATCAGGCTAAATTCCCCACATCCCACAGTGACCTGGTGATGTCATATTTCCACACAATTTTTCTGCCATTTTTTTGCGACTACATAGTAATGGTTACCAATCTATGAAATGTCTTGCATTTATGTTCGAAGTGTAAACTTTCCATTCAATTGAGTTATAATTTTGCATTTGCCATTCAATTAATGGCAGCAATTTCCTCACGTCTCCCCAGCAATTCAATCGTCCTTTAACATACATATGTATATACATATATATATATATATATATATATATATATATATATATATATATATATATATATATATATATATATATATATATATATATATATATATATATATATATATATTTGTGTGTGTGTGTAGGTGTGTGTGTGCATGTGTGTGTCAAGGCTTAAATTATGTTTTTAACGTAGTATGTGTAACCGTGCTTTACCAAACTCATCCGTCTGATTCAAACTAGTTACTGAAAACAATTGAAAGCTTACCATAACAGGCAAGTGGTACAAAAAAACTTCCCTCTCAAGAATTCGTAAATGTCTGGCAAGTGTCTTCCCCACTAGTTTTGAAATAGCTCGACGACGTTCCTTATGTCATAAATATTTATGAACATTTACGATGCAGATGGGAGAATGCTGCCCAGTTTACCCCATTCATAAAGGGTTCAACCCTCTGACATTTATGGCAGCACAGCCGTATCCTTGAATATTGAGTACTTTCCGAATTATCGTCACTGAGTGACTTCGCCGACTCCTGGCACGATGAGCCGTACCTGTCGTCTGGGTGCCTCATCAGGGGGTCGCCTCACCTGTGGCACTCGATGGCTCTGTCACTCAGAGTGACAGAGTGACAGAGACAGTGCCACGACACGCAACCAGCACCATCTCCATCAGCGGCTCCTGTCCAGCGGTAGTGGTATAGAGGCGGGGTCACTAGAAGTGACGATGGGACAGGTATAGAGGCGGGGTCACTGGAAGTGACGATGGGGCGGGTATAGAGGCGGCGTTACAAGACACGATAATGGGGCTGGTATAGAGGCGGTGGTCACTAGAAGTGACAATGAAACGAGCATAGAGGCAGGGTCACTAGAAGTGACAATGAGACGGATAGAGAGGCGGGATCACTATAAGTGTCGATGCGGGGAGACTCATGAATATCTCACCAATGATGACGTTGAAGGGGTCGTCGTCCGCCCGGTCCGGCAGGAATTTGACCCGCATATATCGACACGTCGCTGAAACAGATCATCAGCACACCGTCACACGGCTGCTGACAGCACACTCATCCGTCACACGGCTGCTGACAGCACACTCACCCGTCACACGGCTGCTGGCAGCACACCCATCCGTCACACGGCTGCTGACAGCACATTCATCCGTCACACAGCTGCTGAGCAGCACAGCCATCCGTCACACGGTTGCTGAGCAGCACAGCCATCCGTCACACACACAGTGCCTACACAGCACACCCATCCGCCACACGGCTGCTGACAGTACACCCACCCGTCACACACACACCGGTGTGTGTGTGACGGGTGGGTGTGTACACACACACACACACACACACACACACATACACACACACACACACACACACACACACACACACACACACACACACACACACACACACACACACACACACACACACACGCACACCCACACACACACACACACACACACACACACACACACACACACACACACACACACACACACACACACACACACACACACACACACCGACTGAACAGTACACCCATCCGTCACACGCAGCGGCTGAGCACTACATCCATCCGTCACATACACAGCGGCTGAACACTACATCCATCCGTCGCACACACAGCGGCTGAATAGTACACCCATCCGTCACACGCGGCGGCTGAACACTACATCCATCTGTCACATACACAGCGGCTAAACAGCACATCAGCTGTCACACACAGCGGCTGAGCATCACAGCCGTCCGTCACACACAGCGGCTAAACAGCAGATCAGCTGTCGTCATCATCATGCATTTTATACAGTCTACATTTCAGTACTGTTCAGGCTAAGCGGCAATATCACGGACTTGCAACAGGTGTATAGCTAATCGATGAGCCGAGTGATGAAATAAAAGTACAAGTACTGCGAACTTATTCAACAAAAACTAATGCTAATTCAGGGATCCCAACCATCGTGGTGCACCCTTGTGACAGCCGCGGCCACGCACTGACTTTTCCATGTAGGCTGAAGCACGAGCCCAAATGGTTGGCGATAGGGAGCCGAAGGACCTCATGACCAGCTCCGTGTACACCTTTTGCCGGCTGCAGAAGGCCGGTGTGGACATGGCGCGTGTCCCGAGTGGTCACGCGACTCCTATGGTACACCTCACCACGCGCGGACGGTGCAGTGTGCGGTACACCATTGACAGGTCACGTTCCGATGCCAGTTCACCCGCAGTCGGCCCGCGCACTTCCGGGGGGGGGGGGCAGATATCTGCCCCCTCCGGTTTTTCATCATTTGCTGCCAAACTAATCCGGTTAGCAAGGCCAAACCTCGCATAGCTGTTCATTGGTCTTTTCCACATATCCTCATACATTCTTAATCCTGGGTCATCTCAGGTCAGGTCACCAGGTCAGGCGAAGTGACCCAACTGCACTCGGAGTTCTATGTGGCATAACATCCATAATAATTGGGTGATTGATTTCAAACTTATAACATGTCATGATCCCATCAGGAACCATAGTATGTATATCGGTTTTTTCGTGGCATTGACCTTAGGTCAGGTCGCGGCCATGGCTTCCCTATTATAGGGCTATGGTAAAATATACAAATGTTTCCTGGATACATATTTGCGCTCGGAATGATCTCAAAACGGTTGTGGCATGTAGATGGAAGCTATGCTCAGTGTTACCGCTGATATTTTTGCTCAGTGACCTCACCAAGGTGTATGAGGTCACCTGAGATCATTATACATTTCTACGCATAATAACGCACTGCATTGAGCTAGAAGGCTGAAATTACCGTAAATGTGCGTGTATCGCCAGGACGTGTCGATTGATACATCACATGACCTCCCTAGGCGATTCCAGACCTTGATCTTAGGGCATGACTTCATGACCTTCATCTGAGTTTCGGTTGACGTAACCTTAAATTACACCGCCTATTGTCGGTCGCGCATTTCAAGGACTGTCGAATAGCTTTCTATCTGTTACAGGTCCTGATATATGTGTCAATATCTGAGTCCCACCTGATCTGGTCGAATTTGACCTATGATGACCAAGTGACCTGAATGTTGACCTGAGGGAAAAGATGACCGAAACACTTTCGATAGACCCCGTCACCAGCTATCCAACGCCGTTTTCCGTTCGTCACTAGCTGGCATAGTTATAAAGATCTTAAGGTGGCAGACATCTGCCCCCCCCCGGACATGCGAAGTTGGCGCGGACCTCCGGACGTGCGAGTGTTAAGGTCACACAAGAGGGACGATGTGTGATCGGTTCGCTTACGGCAGTACAAAGTGCTGCGGACAAAGCTACTGAGCAACACACCCGCCCGTCAACAGTCTAAATAGCACGCAGATCCTTCACATACAGTTTTTTAACAACACACCGGTTCCGTCCCTCACGGAAGGGTGACACCCCTTTAATCGAAAAAGGCAGCCATCCATTAGAAAGGCTATAGCACACCCATCCCCACCGAACGTATTTTTCAGTCAAGTGCACGTCTCTAATAGGAATAGGCACCGCCTTGAGAGGAAAAGGTGTCCTCTGGAGAGGAAAAGGCGTCCCTTCAGTATGCTCCTGAACCCCTGCTCTCCCATCGGGACGAGTTTTCCATCGAAGGCACCTTTCCAGACTTTCGCAGTGGCCCCCCTGGGAGTAGATGGCGCCCATCCAGGGACTTTGGCAGTGAGAAAATGGAGCCATTCCAAGGAATTTCTCAGTGGTGCCCTTCCAGTCGCTCACGAAAATGCCTGGATCCAATCCTGGTCGTAGCAAGCGTCTGCCGCCACTCAGGACATTTCCCAATCCCGCGGCCCACCGGCGAAGCAGTGTGGGCGGCGCCATTAGCCGTGAATGTGCATAAAGTGTGTCGTGAACCAACCAATAAACAATAAACAAGCGTCTGCCACTGAATGCGTCGCGGGATGCCACTGACATGTGATACATAATGAGAGAGAGGATCCCCGTCATAAGATACGCCATGGAAGAATCGCGGTCAACGTCATACGCCACGCGATGGGGGAGGGTCTCTGTCTTCGAGCACGCGGCGGGAGTCTCCATCACCAGGCACCTGGCGGGCGATAGTTAACCTGTCGAGCTGCTCCTCGGGCGGCGTGAAGTGAGCGCCGCCACTTGGCAGAACTCAGAGATGCGTGGCAGCACCTGTTCCGCCCCGTCACCAGCGGAATCTGAGATCCTCACAAAAACACGGCCGATGCGGAGCCGCAGCGGCTGCGGCGGTCGCCGTGGCGAGCCAGCAGCGGCGCGGCAGTCACCGTGACCGACCTGCCAACGACACCGCACTCCGACAAAAGGCTGCACCTTTGATGTCTGACAGCGTGGAAGAAGATGGCAGATCGGACGGACGGAGTTGTACGGGAAGCCGGTGATGGGCATTGCCATGCGTCACCGCACACTGCGTCGACGCGAGGCCAACTGAAGTCGATCGCGGCGAGGGCTGTGGTAGACCCGATCGCGGCGAAGGCTGAGGTGAAGCCAACCGCGGCGAATGCTGGGATGAAGCAGATGACAATTGCTACCGGTTACCGCTGGAATGCCTAGGTAGCGATGGTTCCCGTCGCCACCGGAATGCCTACGTAGCAGATGGTGCAGTCTGTGGTACATCACTGACAGATCGCGCTCCGGTACCAGTTCACCAGGTACCAGTTCACCAGGTACCAGTTCACCAGGTACCAGTTCACCCGGTACCAGTTCATCCGGTACCAGTTCACCAGGTACCAGTTCATCCGGTACCAGTTCACCAGGTACCAGTTCACCCGGTACCAGTTCATCCGGTACCAGTTCATCCGGTACCAGTTCATCCGGTACCAGTTCACCAGGTACCAGTTCACCCGGTAAACGTCGTCAACACGAAGGCCTTATTTTAAAAAGCAAGATGCATCTTTGTCATTGCTATGATCACAGGGAGCTCAGAAAGGCGAAAACTTAAACTTTACTGGCCTGTCCAAGAACCTGTCCATTATCTGCCAATACATTCAAGGGGGTATCTGACGATGAAAATAATTCATGACTACAGTAGAAACCGCATTTGAGTCAACGACAACGACAATATTTCACACATTCTCGCCGACCAAGCACCATCGTTGGATGCTTAAGTGTGGCAAATCAGACAAAAATGTCCGGACATATGCAAGTATGAGACGACTCTATCAGCATGGGGTGACTATTACAGTATGGGGCTACTACGGCAGTATGGGGCGACTATGTCAGTAAGGGGCAACTATGGCAGTATGGGGCGACCATGGCACAATTGTTGGCTGTGACGAGACAACTATGGAATGCATCTCACGAGTGCTGATATGAGGCAGCAAATCCACCCCGCTGAACAGAGATTAAGAGCCATTCAGGATAAATGGTGTCGTAAAGCTGGTAGATCTGACGCTGAAAAGAGATCTGCCGCTAACTGAGATAATTAGGCCTTGAAATACTGCACTAGGACGTGGAACGCATCGAAAATTGTCCGCGATGACAAATGTTGCCGGAAATCTCCTCCTTGGAGAAAAAGGGAAAACTTCACGAAAAATACTGTGATACAACGTGGTAAATCCAAAATTGTAAAAGCATATCTGACTTCGAGTGAAGAAATAGGACGTTAAATGCATACAAACAAAAAGGCCATTAGGAATTTAAACATGTTATGGCATGGATGGGTTGTGCCGAGGAAATCGGATGAACTTTTGTGTATAACATATAGATGGCAGGACACTCTCTCGGGCTTCGTCCCCGCTCATAGCTAACCACCCGATACTGTTCATAGTATGTGACCTCGACCTTGACCGTGAAAAGCTATACTGATATCGAGTGCTTCGCGTACGGCATATTTGACGGCCTTGTGTCGCTTTGACAGAATTGGAGTAAACTGTTTTGAAATTGGGTGTCGTGATAATGGGAGGAAGGAAAATTGGCCGAATTGAGCTTTGATTTTGGCTTGCGATTTAGTTCGGGAGCGAAAATTAAAAGCGTCGCATGCATGTATATCGCACTGATGAGAACTATAGTCTGTTATTTGCCCGATGTTGCAGCATCGGGTCGCTGGTCGTCGAGACGATCTGGAGATGGAACACCCCCCACCTCCGATCCTCTCGGTATGTTTGCCGGCAGAGAAATTGAACGACCCTGATTGAAACGGCACATGAATGGAGAAAGGGGGCATTAAATGTCCTAATAACAAGAGTGTTTGACAGGCACGGAGTCTGTCTGCGCGGGCCGGGCAGTCTAGCTTACGCTTTTCCATATCTACATGCCGGAAAAAGACAGGTTTTGCACAAGCTCGAATGACCAACAATCCGCACTGGCTATGTTGTTTCAGTTCCTCACCGAGCTCGCTGAATTGCTCACCCGGGCAGTATCGCTGATCGGGTTCGAACGCGTCGGCACCGTTCCAAGAATGTGGCGCCATTAGTCTGGCCCGGAGTGGCGCGAGATAGCCGGTGGAGCGCTTCCTTCATCGTCTCAGCAAACAGGCCGGGACAAAGGTGAACAGTAGCGCGACGCGACGGCTGACCTGCTGGTACCTGTTGATGTGGATGCAGCGGAGGTTGTTGTCGCCGAAGTAGCAAACCATGTCGGGTGTTTGTCGCGTGTAGAAATTCATGTAAAGAATTTCTACACTCAAATAAAGAAATTCATGGGTGATATGAATGAGATGCTGGATAGATAAAGGGCTAGATGTCAATCTGAATAATGGTTATCAACTTATGAAATTGCATAGGGGTTACCAATTCAGGCTGGGAAAGTCAAAGTGTAGGAGAAGCTGAACGTTAGCGGGCTTTTCAGTTGAAGGGTGCTTGATCAATTGCCTATTGATTGGGGGAAGACTGCCCGTGATTCCGGGATTCCAGGCAGACTATTTTGGGAATAGTCTGCCTGGTGATGCACTGGGGAGTCCCCCACTGAATGTGCTTTAGAATAGGATGGCTAAATTCGTTTCGTTTGAGAATCCTACTTTTTATTATAGGTGTGCAGTAGCGAGATGGAAATTGGCCACGGAGTGCACTGCCACGTGCATTTGGTACTCCGGCTCTCGATGGGCTTCGATATTGAATTGTTTCAGACTATGTCATGAATGGGGAATTATGCTGGTACCATGTACACCTGGCGGTAGACTCAGGATCCACCTTCGGGCGTGCTGTTCTGAATAGATTACGCATGGTCACATGCTGGGCTGATAACTTCTTCAGAATGTTTGATGTTGTTGGTAGTGAGCTCTCAGTGTGGTTTGTCCTGGTAATGTCTGGCGATCGATTCAGAGCAAGCCATCGGGTATGTTATGCTTCAGAGCTTCATTGCATTCGGGATGCTGCATCACACATCTGGGCGCCCATGTAACTAAACCCACGCAACAAGCCAATCCGACATATGAGGCCACCTCATGTATCTTCACTGATAAAGACACGTTTGTGATTAGATATAGCTTCTCTTGGATGGCAGCAGGTAAATCCATAGGCGACCCTACAACTTCCTGACGGTAAAAGGAGCGAAGCGCGAGTCGTCACTTCCTCTGCTATGCATACACTTCCCTCCAGACCACGTCCGGCAGTATGCACCTGCCGAGTCTGGCAGACCAGCGCACCTGACCGCGACTATCCATTACCCAGCTGCTGTTCGGCGCCTATTGCTAGAGGTCTTCAGCATGCCCATAAATCAAACCGACCGAACACCAACAAACACCACCATCAGCCGGGAGTCGAGCCGGCTGGAATTACCAGCCTGTCGGCGACCGGGCTCCGACCCGTCGACTGAACACGAGGATATTGGCTCTGACGCCATCAGACACGTGGCACGTCGCCACGCGGCAGGCGACGTGCGGTGCGACGTCACACGTGGAGGGGTGGGGGAGGGAGGAGGCGCCGGCGGGACCCGGACTGACGTCATCAGACGCGTGACACGTCGCCACGCGGCAGGCGACGTGCGGTGCGACGTCACACGTGGAGGGGTGGGGGAGGGGGGAGGCGCCGGCGGGACCCGGACATGGTGCAGTCGCTGCTCGGTCGGCCGCCGCTGGTGGGGATCGCGTGTGGAGCCGCCGTCAGCGCCCGTCACGGTGACTGTCACGCTGACCGGCTCACAGACCAAGCGACGCGCAGGAGCAGTTCTCTATCGGTACGGCGGATACGGCGGTGGTGGCGGCTGGTCACTTCCACTGCAGTGGCGGCTGGTCACTTCCACTGCAGTGGTGGTGGCGGCTGGTCACTTGCACTGCAGTGGTGGTGGCGGCTGGTCACTTCCACTGCAGTGGTGGTGGCGGCTGGTCACTTCCACTGCAGTGGTGGTGGCGGCTGGTCACTTCCACTGCAGTGGTGGTGGCGGCTGGTCACTTCCACTGCAGTGGTGGTGGTGGCCGGTCACTTCCACTGCAGTGGTGGTGGCGGTTCACTGCAGTGGTGGTGGCGGTGGTCACTTCCACTGCAGTGGTGGTGGCGGATGGTCACTTCCACTGCAGTGGTGGTGGCGGCTGGTGTGGCGGCTGGTCACTTCCACTGCAGTGGTGGTGGCGGCTGGTCACTTCCACTGCAGTGGTGGTGGCGGCTGGTCACTTCCACTGCAGTGGTGGTGGCGGCTGGTCACTTCCACTGCAGTGGTGGTGGCGGCTGGTCACTTCCACTGGAGTGGTGGTGGCGGCTGGTCACTTCCACTGCAGTGGTGGTGGCGGCTGGTCACTTCCACTGCAGTGGTGGTGGCGGCTGGTCACTTCCACTGCAGTGGTGGTGGCGGCTGGTCACTTCCACTGCAGTGGTGGTGGCGGCTGGTCACTTCCACTGCAGTGGTGGTGGCGGCTGGTCACTTCCACTGCAGTGGTGGAGGCGGCTGGTCACTTCCACTGCAGTGGTGGTGGCGGCTGGTCACTTCCACTGCAGTGGTGGTGGCGGCTGGTCACTTCCACTGCAGTGGTGGTGGCGGCCGGGCCCCTCCACGAACCGGTGCGTCTTATTGTATTCGATGAAAGTTCATCTTGGCTCCGCCCCTGATGACGTCACGGCCCCGACATCACCTGCATCTTCTTTATCATGCACGAATATATGACCTCTCCTGCCTCATAGGTCATGGTGGTCTTCTATCTTCTGCAGACTATGCCTATATGTTTTACTCAATATCCCCCAAACCTAGCGGGCTCTCATTGCTGAAGTTTCGGTTTCAGGAGAATATCCAATGTCTATAGGAATAGCTCAGCACAGCTAGCCTGAAGATGAGTATGGGAAAGCGTGTTTCATCCTTTTTGCACTGAAAATTGTATCGCGATGGCTTTGAACGTTAGCCTAACGTGAATATTTGGTCTCAAGCGCGCGTTAATGTACTCGGCATTCTCTTAGGCCGACCCTGAGCTGACAAAGACATCTCCTCTATCGTCAAAGAGATATACTGCAATCCTCATATCCCTCTTCAAAATTCACTCCTCACTCCTCACCTGACATCAGGAATCTTTTGTACACTGTCCGTATCCCCGTTTTCTCCTACCACCAGCATTACTCATCTGTCCGGGCTGCTGCTGCTACCTACTACCTCAACGGCCTCCAGCAAACTGTCCACTGTTTAGTCAAGTTGGCAGCCAGTCTGCATCGCCATGAGCATGTTGCCATCGGCCCCGAGTGTCAGGCCGGGAATCAGGCCGGGCGTCAGGCCGGGCGTCAGGCCTGGCATCAAGCCGGACGTCAGGAGCGCAACAGTCCGCCGTGACGCGGTGAATGCACCCCGTATCAAGTACGACCCGACGTTGTGTCACGCTATCACGTCGCGGCGCGCTCTTCGCGCGCGAAGCAACGAGGACCTGCGAACCCGAGCGTTCTGCCCCAGCAGTGGTGAGCTGCAGCTTCCGTGGGTCCACCCGTGGAACACGCGGCGACTCCTCCCCTTGCAGGACCGCTACCGCCTGCAGTGTGGTGGCGCGGGCATACCTGTGGGTCATTCCTCCCCTACAGGGCCACTACCGCCTGGAGTGTGATGGCGCGGGCCCACCTGTGGGTCATTCCTCCCCTACAGGGCCGCTACCGCCTGGAGTGTGGTGGCGCGGGCCCACCTGTGGGTCACTCCTCCCCTACAGGGCCGCTACCGCCTGGAGTGTGGTGGCGCGAGCCCACCTGTGGGTCACTCCTCCCCTACAGGGCCGCTACCGCCTGGAGTGTGGTGGCGCGGGCCCACCTGTGGGTCATTCCTCCCCTACAGGGCCGCTACCGCCTGGAGTGTGGTGGCGCGGGCCCACCTGTGGGTCACTCCTCCCTTACAGGGCCACTACCGCCTGGAGTGTGGTGGCGCGGGCCCGCCTGTGGGTCATTCCTCCCCTACAGGGCCACTACCGCCTGGAGTGTGGTGGCGCGGGCCCACCTGTGGGTCATTCCTCCCCTACAGGGCCGCTACCGCCTGGAATGTGATTCCGTGCACTGTGATGGTCTCCATCTCTCAGCTGAAGCTGGTGCAGCGTCTCGGTGCCATTCTGACCTTAGCCAGGGATGGGTGGATGGTCGTCTGATGAGGGTCAGCTGGCAGGATATAGTGGTCACTATAGCCTGGTGAGCAGCCCGCTCACGGGTATAGTGAGTCGCTACTGCACGTCCGTCATACCTGATGAGCAGCCCTCTCACGAGTACACTGAGTCGCAACCGTAGGTCCACCATAGTCCGGTGAATGGACATCCCTGTGTACATCTTGTAACTGCATCTAAATTATTCAAGCATCCATTAGAAGCACGGGACGCGTAGTGGCCAGATGAGAAGTATGGATATTCGTGCCTCAGGCACATAATCGATATCGTACCCGCAACGGCAGAGGACTTCGGAACCGAGTACAGCCGTCCACAACTGACAAAGTACGGCAGAGAACTTTGTGGCCAAGAGCAGCCCTTCTCTATTGGCAACTAACGGCATATGATTTATGGACCGATCGCAGCCGTTCTCTAATGGCAATTCACGGCAGAGAGCTTTGTGGCCGAGGGCAGCCCCTCTCTACCAGCAATTCACGGCAGAGGACTTAGGGACCCAGCTCAACTGTTCTCAATTGGCATGGCAGAGTACTTCGTGGCAGAGAGCAGCCCTTCTCTGTTGGCAACTTACGGCAGGCTACTTTGGATCGAGCGCTGCTCTTCTCTAGTAGCAGTGATATGCATTCACCTTGTCACCGCAATGCGCTCCACTATTTATTATGCTATTGATTTTTTCGGCTGGGTTAGAGATACGTCTGACAAGGAGGAAATAATCCGGATAGGAGTCGTGTGACCCAGTCTCCTAACCATCCGTTGCTGAAAAGCCAAAAAACGTTTTGCAATAACAGTGTATGAGTGTGCCAGTAGTCAGTAGTATTGCTATGAGCGTGTGGGTAGAGCGTGTCAGTAGATTGTGTGGGTAGAGCGTGTAGACAGAGCGTGTGGGTAGAAGGTATGGGCAGAGAGTAGCCGACGACCTCGCGGATATGGTGGCAATCGCTTGGAGCCGCGCAAGATGATACTCTTGTGCCGCCTCTGGCACGGCTCCAGATCCGCTACTGACCCTGTCATGGATCCACCCTCGACGGGTCACCTGGAGCCACCATTGATGCTTGCATAGAACCGCCCATGACGATCGCCTGGAGCCGCCCCTGATATCGTCCCAGATTCGCCCCTGACATCATACCTTGACTCCACCCAAACAGCCAGGTAAGGGACGCCGGGCATTGCCGGCGGACCGACCGTCACGGTCTGGCCGCTCCGTCTGGCAGCTCCGTCTGGCAGCTCCGCCTGGCAGCTCCGTCTGGCAGCACTTATTCGGCCGTCTGCCAGACGCAAACCGGAAGCAAAGGCGCCGACTGCAGGCCTACTTCCGACCGCGCTATCACAGCATACCGTCCGCCAAGGCTCCCGATCCTGACCCTCAGACCCTGTCGCGATCTGTAGACCCTGCCGTCGGCCGCGACCACACTACACCGACCCAGCGGTGGGAGGGGGACCATAGAAGGGGAGACGCAACCCAAGGGCGGGGAACGAAGTCCAATGACGAAGAGCACAGTCCAAGGGCAAGACGCACACAGTTCAGGAATGGGTGAGACAACGACGATTTCAGAAGACCAAAGGGACGGAGCAGAAGTCGCCAGGTAGAAATCAAATTTCATTCGGATCTCGATCAGATCATAATCTGATCACTATCAGATCACAGTCATACCATTATCATATCACAATCGTACCATTATTAGATCACAATCACACCATTTTCAGCACAGAAGCAGATTACAATCCGATCACAATCGGAGCAGTCAGTCACAATCACATAGAACACTTGAGATGGCCACAATCAGTATGCCGGAATGCATGCGAGTCTGAGTAGCCACCTTGCCACCGAGCATCCCAACGTTACTGACTGGCGGTGTGGTACTGACTGGCGGTGTGGTACTGACTGGCGGTGTGGTACTGACTGGCGGTGTGCTACACTGACTGGCGGTGTGCTACACTGACTGGAGGTGTGCTACACTGACTGGGGTGTGCTACACTGACTGTCGCTGTGCTACACTGACTGTCGCTGTGCTACACTGACTGTCGCTGTGCTACACTGACTGGAAGTGTTGGTCTGCTGCCGAGGTGTCGACTGACTGTCGCTGTGCTACACTGACTGTCGCTGTGCTACACTGACTGTCGCTGTGCTACACTGATTGTCGCTGTGCTACACTGACTGTCGCTGTGCTACTGACTGGAGGTGTCGGTCTGCTGTCGAGGTGTCGACTGACTGTCGCTGTGCTACACTGACTGTCGCTGTGCTACACTGACTGTCGCTGTGCTACACTGACTGTCGCTGTGCTACTGACTGGAGGTGTCGGTCAGCTGTCGAGGTGTCGACTGACTGTCGCTATGCTACTGACTGGAGGTGTCGGTCAGCTGTCGAGGTGTCGACTGACTGTCGCTGTGCTACTGACTGGAGGTGTCGGTCAGCTGTCGAGGTGTCGACTGACTGTCGCTGTGCTATGACTGTTGCTGTGCTACTGACTGGAGGTGTCGGTCAGCTGTCGAGGTGTCGGCTGGCTGCTGTTCCGGCAGGCCGCCGATCCGTTGGACAGCACGGTGCGGCACATTCGCCACAGGCCGGCGTGCGACTTCATCAAGCAGGGTGGCTCCGGCTCCGGCTCCGGCTCCGGCTCCGGCTCCGGCTCCGGCTCCGGTAGCCAGGTGACGTTGACGGCAGCGCCGTGCGGACACGTCACCGAGACCCTGCCGTAAAGCGGTCACCGTCACACTCAGCGGCACCCGCTCCAGCATCGTCGGATTCCAGCTGGTTCCCGTGCTGTGTAATTGTCTTCTCTCCTCTGTTTATTCTGGTCTGCGTCACTGTGTGGTTGAGTTGACTTTAGCTCCATCTTAAACATTAAAAAATGGACCAAGTTGACCTGAGTACAAATAGACTTTAGGTCATAGGACCATTGGGGTCATCGGATTCAATTTTGATGGTCCCCAGTGTCATTTTCAGGGCACCCTATGCGACTTTTTGTAATCCACAATATTATTTGTTTGGTCCTGTGTGGCCATCTTGAGGCCGTCAGCGTCATTTTCAGAGGCCCTGTTTGACTTTTTGGAACTCAAAATGTGATTTTGAATGGCCCCGGTGTAATTTTTCGGGCCACAGCGTTATTTTTATGGAGCGTCGCGCAATTTTTCCGATCACGGCGCGATTTTTGGGCCTCTACAAACTCTCAGGGAGTGGGAGAGAAACTTCCCCATGCCTCCCCACCTTCGGTACGCTACCGGTTCGTGTAACTTGTTTTCTTTGGACAGCCACAAAATGCTATGACATTTCCTCCATACGTAGCACGCCATTTCCACCGACATATCATACTGGAGGTGGAGTGGCGGAGGGGGGATCGGCCCCACTCTCCACAAGCGATCGTACGACCCAGTACCTATCTCACTTGAAGTCTCTGAGACCAGTCTCTGCGGAGGTTAAGGGTGGTTACCTAAAAGGAGACGCCTGCTGGATGCCTGCGGCAGGGGCTCTTAAAAGTCGGGAGGGGTCCCATGCGCTATATGGGACTGTCCCAATCCTACCAAAGGACTGTTCTGGCTTCTCCATGGGATTATTCTAGCTCGATAAGATTTCGCTTTCCTAATGGGACAATCCAAGCAATATTATGGGATCCCATATGGCCCACGGAGAATAAATATTAATTCCATGGGATTTTTCACTAGGGCCCTGTGCGATTCTTGTGAGACCACCCCTTCCGGGATTCCAAGGGATTTGCCCCCTTGGTATGCCATTGGGGTTGCTCAACGAATTTTTAAAGCCGATGGCACCCTTCGAAGTAGAAATGGTCTTCAGATAATTGTCTCTTGGCTTTGTTCTGAATTGTCCGGTGCTCGGGTCAATTCGATGGAGTCTTGGTGTGATTTATGAGAGGTCGAGTTCTATTTTTAAATACCATCGCGCAATATTTGCGGGCCTCGCCCCTGGTGCGCTTTTTCGGGCTCCCGATGCGAATTTTTTCCATTGCCCTGATACGTATCTTTTCCGGGGCCCGACGGGTTTTGGGATCTTTTTTTGTTGCCGCAGCTTGGCATTCCGCCCAAAATTTAACTTTTGTCGGCCGGCTGTGACTTTTGGACCTCCGTCGCGACATTTTTGTCTCCCGATGTGATTTTCAAGATTGTTTTGAGGGTTCCAGCGGTATTTTCAGGAACCCTTGTATTACTTTTCGGAACACCGCGCGGCATTCTTAGGCCAAAACTGAATAATCTTTGGGCCTCAGTGTGATTTTCAGGCGTTTTGACATGATTTTGGTACCACAAAATTATTGTTTATTGGTTGGTTCACGACACACTTTATGCACATTCACGGCTAATGGCGCCGCCCACACTGTTTCGCCGGTGGGCCGCGGGACCACAAAATTATCTCCAGGGTCCCCCGCGCAACATTTTGACACCTAATATGATTTTTAGAGGAACCAGTGCGATTTATTTGAGCACGGAATGTGACATTCAGGAGCCTTCGCGCGATTCCGGAGACCCCAGCGTCATTTTCAGTGGTTCTTGCACGACGTTTGGGTCCTACAATATGATTTCTAAAGACCCCAGTGCGATTTTTAGTACCAGCATTGTGATTTTCTGTGGCCTTGGTGCGACTTTGAGCGATTTTGCGATTTGGTGCGATTTTGCTGAGAGCTCTTGCTGAACTTTTTCGGGCCCAAATGTGGTATTTATGGGCATTGGTGCGATTTTGAGGATCCAACGACATTTCAGTACCCCCTGTCGGACTTTTGTGGTAGCGGAATGATATTTTTGGCCCAGTGCGATTTTCTGAATCCCAAGATGATTTTCAGGGGCATTGGTGCGACTTCGGGGCCCGTGTCAATTTCACAGGACCCTGGCCAACTTTTTGGTGTCCGCAATGTCTAGGGTCTTTGGTGTCTAGGGGTCCCAGCGCGATGTTTGTTGGCCCAAGAAATTTTTAGGGCACCTGGTGGAATTTTTCAGAACTAAGGCAAGTTTATTGGGGGCCCCACATCCTCTCAATGGAGTGCTGTCCTCTTTCTCCCTCCCTTCGGTACGCCTCTAATCACCAGGATCACAAATCACCATGGTCATCCGAGCTGCCGGATCACCATAGTTACCAGGGTTGCCAGGGTCGCCAGTATCAACAATGTCTACAGCGTAGCCAATATCACCAGGGCCACCAGGGTCCTCAAGTCATCAGTACCACCCGGATCAGCATGGCCACATGGATCGCCAAGGTCATCGGGGCAGTTGATTTCCCCCGTTCGCCAGGAACACCAGCACCGCTATGATGCCGCCACCAGCGAGGTGCACGTCCGAAGCCACTCACCAGTACTCGGTGGATATGGAGATGACCCACAGGATGAGTCCGAACACGACGGCCATGCTGGTGGCCATCAGAAGCCGCCGCTCGAACAGCATCGCCTGGGCGGCCTGCTGGCTGTCCAGGCGGCTGCTGCCGGCGCGCATACTCATGGTGGCCGCCCTCACACGGATCCTCCACTACGGAGAAACACTGCCGTGCCGAGGCCAGGACGTGCCACTGTAAACAGAGACGTACTCATGGTCATACTCATGGTGGCCGCCCTCACACGGATCCACCACTACGGAGAAACACTGCCGTGCCGAGGCCAGGACGTGTCCCTGTAAACATAGGCGTACTCATGGCCATACTCATGGTCGCCGCCCTCACACGGATCCACCACTAAGGAGAAGCACTGCCGTGCCGAGGCCAGGACGTGCCACTGTAAACAGAGACGTACTCATGGCCATACTCATGGTGGCCGCCCTCACACGGATCCTCCACTATGGAGAAACACTGCGGTGCCGAGGCCAGGACGTGTCACTGTAAACATAGGCGTACTCATGGGCATACTCATGGTGGCCGCCTTCACACGGATTCTCCTCTATGGAGAAACACTTCCGTGCCGAAGAGCCAGGGCGTGGTGCTGTAAACATAAGCGTACTCATGGTCATACTCATGGTGGCCGCCTTCACACGGATCCTCCTCTATGGAGAAACACTTCCGTGCCGAAGAGCCAGGGCGTGGTGCTGTAAACATAGGCGTACTCATGGTCATACTCATGGTGGCCGCCTTCACACGGATCCTCCACTATGGAGAAACACTTCCGTGCCGAAGAGCCAGGGCGTGGTGCTGTACATAAAGGAGAGCTAACCATTAGTCGGGAGTCGCCAAAGAAATTAGCCCTTCTGGTCAAACGACCGTTTTATTTATTTGATGTGAACCTCTGATGTCATAGAAGACATAGCAAATTTTCAAACCGCCGGAAGTTGGATCGCACTACAACTCACGTACCGAGTAGGTCCGAGGAGTTTGGAATGTAAGCCAAACAACAGCCAGGATTACTCCGGTTCTCAAACTTCCCCGTCATGCAAATATAATTTCACGCAACATGTGAAACTATGCGCTTTTGTGGTACGCTTGGTGGAGAATCAAATAAAGGCGGTCCGATTTGCTTTCATAGCCACTTTGCCGTGTCTCATGGGTGTAACATGTACCTGAGCATGTAGTAACAGCTCAAAAACGCTCCTGAAATCAAAGTTGATAAGGCGGCTTGGTGTGACCGTGTTGATACTTTCATCACCTGTTACCACCTCACCGTCTTGGTACTTCGATCACCTATTACCAACAGCCAGTGGTATTCAGCATGTAGTTTATCTATGCCGTATAAGTGACAACATTTTATCGCGTTGCATTTGCAAAATGAGTGCAAGCTTTCGCGCTGACCGAAATTGTCTCGGAAACTACGTCAGCTTTTGCTTGTGTTGTCATAGCTCTGCGGCTTCGTTTTCCTAACCAAATATTGTTCACCACACCATGTGACACTGGTATGACACAATGTGACCAAGGCTGGAGATCCGCCACATGTGACACTGATGAGACACGATGTGACCAAGGCTGGAGATCCGCCACATGTGACACAGATGAGACACGATGTGATCAAGGCCGGAGAGCTGCCACTACGTGAGACTCATGAGTCACGATGTAACCAAGGCTGGAGATATGTCACTAAGTGTGACTGATTTGACATAATGTCAACAAGGCTGTAAATCTGTCACCATGTGACACTAATGTCACTGTGTGACCAAGAATAGAGATACGTCACTAAAGCAGGTGGGTTGGGGTCGAAAACATTAATACTAAACAGGGAAAATTACAAAGTAACATTAGTAGGGTACCCAAACCAGGAGAGGGAGTTCAGACCCCTTCCCTCTTCCTTTCCGGCCTGGATCTCCGGCCATGAATGTGATAGGCGCAGCTATCGCGAGGTGTTCTGACGCTAGCCACGAAGATCCGTGGGTCGGAGGGTGTGGGTGGGAGTAACCCAATGGTGGAAGCGAGCATGAAGTTATTTTTCTTAACCTGATGCAAGCACATATAAGGCTAATTTAGCGAAGCATGTCTTGATCCATTGGAGTACTTCCGGTCAGCTCGTCACACCCTGCCTCGGGGGTCATTATATACCCTTCCGGTCAGCTCGTCACACCCTGCCTCGGTGGTCATTATATACCCTTCCGGTCAGCTCGTCACACCCTGCCTCGGTGGTCATTATATACCCTTCCGGTCAGCTCGTCACACCCTGCCTCGGTGGTCATTATATACCCTTCCGGTCAGCTCGTCACACCCTGCCTCGGTGGTCATTATATACCCTTCCGGTCAGCTCGTCACACCCTGCCTCGGTGGTCATTATATACCCTTCCGGCGGTCATTATATACCCTTCCGGTCAGCTCGTCACACCCTGCCTCGGTGGTCATTATATACCCTTCCGGTCAGCTCGTCACACCCTGCCTCGGTGGTCATTATATACCCTTCCGGTCAGCTCGTCACACCCTGCCTCGGGGGTCATTATATACCCTTCCGGTCAGCTCGTCACACACCCTGCCTCGGTGGTCATTATATACCCTTCCGGTCAGCTCGTCACACCCTGCCTCGGGGGTCATTATATACCCTTCCGGTCAGCTCGTCACACCCTGCCTCGGGGGTCATTATATACCTTTATCTGATCTTCAAACTAAGCGTCGCACGGTAACGAAAGCGACATCATCGGAAGCCGCTCGATGAGTAGGATCCGAATGAGTAGGATCGAAAAAACCCTGGAATTGTATCCCCAAAAAGTGACAACATCATAAGCGTGCATGAGGTAACGACAGACATGTTTTTGGCTCTGGTAAGTTAATTTTTTGTAGATTAATAAAACAGCCAAACATATTTGGAATCAATTAAGTAAGACGAAATGGACCATGGTGCTAAAATGTTTTACCATCAAATTATTTAGGAACTTCCAAGATTGTGTTTTCAATTTTGTATATTTCTAATGGTTGAAATATTCCAAGAAACGTTGTTTAAGGAAAACGTTACCTCATAAAAGTGCTTACTCTATCCAGAATCTTCGCTTTTAACCCTAATGGGCACATATGCAAAGCAAAGAGGTGATGAAAAACACAAAAGCCCAAACATTCCTCTGATGTGTTTTGTTGTTTCCCTAAAGATAGGCAAAAGCTGAAAGTTTCATTCAAATATATTTCCCGTTAAATCGTGACCGCTAGTTGAACCCTTTGTCCCTTACCTCACTTGACCTGACTAGCTAAGTTACCGTAGATAACCAGACCTCAACATTTTCACACAATATGTCACATTTATACAAGAAAAGTTTCGTGAAATTTCAGTGCCCTGCCACGCGCCGTTTTTTTTCTTATTCACTATCCGTGGAAGACCTTGTGGCGGAGCGGAAAATTACCCCCGAGGCAGCGTGGATTACTTGCATGAATGCAATGACCTCAGGCGTAAGGCTCTAAATGACACTCTGCAAATTATAACGTGGATCTGTACACGACGTCACTGGAAATTGTTGCTGCTGCCTGTGATTATGCATAATGCCCTGTCAAAAAATAATGTGACAAAGAATCACTGTCAGGAGCATACTGCGTTTCTTTGTAAAACGTCATTGGTAAGCAGCTTGGTGTCGGTCACACCCTTTGGTGTCAGACCTGCCCGTGTGTCGGTCACACCCTTTGGTGTCAGACCTGCCCGTGTGCCTTGTGTCGCCGCACAGTTGCCTACTGCTCAAGTCGCAGTTTTCCTCCTGTACACGTTACCAGTTACATACTGTTCACGTTACCAGTTACCTACTGTCCACGTTACCAGCTACCTACTGTCCACGTTACCAGTACCTACTGTTCACGTTACCAGTTACCTACTGTCCACGTTACCAGTTGCCTATTGTTCACGTTACCAGTTACCTACTGTCCACGTTACCAGTTACCTACTGTTCACGTTACCAGTACCTACTGTTCACGTTATCAGCTACCTACTGTTCACGTTACCAGTACCTTCTGTTCACGTTACCAGTTGCCTACTGTTCACGTTACCAGTTACCTACTGTTCACGTTACCAGTACCTACTGTTCACGTTATCAGCTACCTACTGTTCACGTTATCAACTACCTACCGTTCACGTTACCAGTACCTACTGTTCACGTTATCAGCTACCTACTGTTCACGTTACCAGTACCTACTGTTCACGTTACCAGTTACCTACTGTTCACGTTACCAGTACCTCCTGTTCACGTTACCAGCTACCTACTGTTCACGTTACCAGTACCTTCTGTTCACGTTACCAGCTACCTACTGTTCACGTTACCAGTACCTTCTGTTCACGTTATCAGCTACCTTCTGTTCACATTACCAGTTACCTACTGTTCACGTTACCAGTACCTACTGTTCACGTTATCAGCTACCTACTGTTCACGTTACCAGTATCTACTATTCACGTCACCAGCTACCTACTGTTCACGTTACCAGTACCTCCTGTTCACGTTATCAGCTACCTACTGTTCACGTTGCTAGTACCTTCTTTTCACGTTACCAGTACCTCCTGTTCACGTTACCAGTTACCTACTGTTCACGTTACCAGTTGCTTACTGTTCACGCCACAAATTACCTACTGTTCACGTCCCAAGAGTTGCCTACTGTTTATATTCACCAAACTCTTCCTGATCCGCTCCGTTATCAATATTGACGGATATCCGTAGTGATATTCGATCCGAGTTATGTTCCAGCGTGCAGCAGGGAAGCCCCAAAGCCATGGACATGCCCTTGCTCGTCCAGTCCCATCCTCTAGTGGTGCTTTGTACTGGAATATCACAGCCTATCGGCATCTTGGAGAAACTTTCTGGATAATCAATATCTGTCCAACATTGAAGAGCAAAACGTCTGGTATTTCCTGTGTATTTTTCTTGGCTCTACTCCTAGTTTCTATGCAGAGAAATATCATTGGAAATTAAAGCCACCTAAGGCGCATTTCAAACGGGAGGGTCTCCATTCATGAATCACATGGAAGCACAGTGACGAATTTCCCCATCACAAAATACGTACAGAACAGAAGACACTTCAGCCCGTCCAATTCCTCTTCTACCCATCCGTGCTGTTTTACTTGGCCGGGGCGCTGCTGTCACTCGGATTTAAAATCATCATCAAAGGCGACGTGCGATCAAATAAACACCCGGTCGGCAGTTCCACATGGACGCCTGACCGTCTCTGCTCGCCTGCACGGCCTCCACGACCGTCGGCCCGGCGGTGGCAGACTGGAGAACAACTCCGCCAACAACAGCTCAGGTGCGCAGCGCCGGTCCGCCCGTCCGCCGAGCGTCAGGCCAACTGTTTATTGTTTGTTTATTGGTTGGTTCACGACACACTTTATGCACATTCACGGCTAATGGCGCCGCCCACACTGTTTCGCCGGTGGGCCGCGGGATTGGGAAATGTCCTGAGTGGCGCTAGAGTCGAACCCGGGACCTTTGGCACCCATAGCCCGACACCTTAACCACTCGGCCATCTCCGTCCCGTCAATCCAACTGATGTTCTCGCGTCCACATCACGTCCGCTGCGCTGCAGATGGCGCTGCTCTGTGGCGTTGCGGCCGGCTGTCGTGTGAGACGATACGTGCGCCATTCCGTCCATTCGGTAAGAACAGCACAGGCTGTTCTGAAAATTGTGGCTCTCGTTCTCGGTTGGCACGGCTGTGCGACATCTGTGTGGGCGGATTGTCGCCGCTTCTGAGGGCGGGTGGCGCCGCTTTCCTAAGTGGGTGGCTGCCGCTTCCCAAAGTAGGTGGCCGCCGCTTCTTCAGGCGGGTGGCAGCTGCGTTCGTTTACAAGTTTGTTTACAGACTGTCTGGATAAGAATGTTTTTCTTGGCTCCAGTAGCACCCTGTCGCGGAAACAGGCCTCAATTGTATCATCGGCTATTATAACGCACACCAAATGGCAGAAGTCAGCAGAACTTGAGCTGGCAGCCGGCGCCTGCGGCTGGGCGGCAGAATGGCGCCGCCTTCCCCTCTCGCCTACAGCCACTCTGTGGCGCCGCCTTCCCCTCACGGCAGCATGACACCGCCCTCTCCTCCCCCCTCCCCGCTTACAGTCACTGTATGGTTACGGCTATGACTCTGGCAACCGTTGGATCTCACTTCGCCACGTCCACGGTCAGTCTAGCGTCAACAGCCGTAATGTTGGATCTCACTTCGCCACGTCCACGGTCAGTCTAGCGTCAACAGCCGTAATGTTGGATCTCACTTCGCCACGTCCACGGTCAGTCTAGCGTCAACAGCCGTAATGTTGGATCTCACTTCGCCACGTCCACGGTCAGTCTAGCGTCAACAGCCGTAATGTTGGATCTCACTTCGCCACGTCCACGGTCAGTCTAATGTCAACAGCCGTAATGTTGGATCTCACTTCCCCATTAACTTATGGATAGTTGGTTGGTTTTTTGTGCAGTTAGGTGTGTCTCGACAGCGTTGGTCATACGGCGACCGCAACACAGACAGGTCAAAACGGACGGTTTTTCTGATTGATGCCAGCAATAGTACACGAACCTCCAGAATACAGGTAGAATACATTCCGAGCTCCTAGTGTTGCGTTTCAGTGAAGTGTATAAATCGTTCTGGAGTCGATGCGAAATGAAGCCACCAGACCCACGAACATGATGTAGGTCGTGAAAACCTAGGGCCCCTAGTAACGTCAATTTTAGGGGAATGCTTCGGGTGGTGCCTGGCCTTACTCGTCGAGCACTTTCCGATGACATCTATTTCGTGTTCGTGCGACGCTTCGTTTGGAGATTAGAGGGGGTCTCTATCGACCCCACCCCCGGGACGGGGTGTGAGGATCTGACCGGAGAGACTCTCCGGTTAAGACACCAATTTATGATGCAGTTTGGCACATATGAGGCGTCTGCTCATAGATTGTGCTCCAAATATGTCACATTCTGGTCCTGTAACCGAATATCATTGAAGTGCCAATTTATGATACATTTCTACACATATGAGGCGTCTGCTCATATGTTGCGCAACAACTTTACCATATTCCAGTTTTCTAGCCGAATATTGTTGAAGTACCAATTTATGATGCAGTTCTACACATATGAGACGTCTGCTCATACGCTGCTCTACGACTTTGCCATGATTCAGTGCTCAACACTTTGACTTTGATTGCTGTTCACGTTTTGGGGCGTCTTTTCAGCCCACATTTCTGGAGCAGTTCCCGCAGTCTCGGCAGGATGGGATGCGAGTACTGCACATGCCGAGATCCGGCAGAAATTGGTCTTCACTTCACGACACAAATATTTCCCCTGACACTGTCCCCGTGGTACCGCGTCTACATCCTTCGCGGCCTGTTACGCTCCACACCTTACGCGTTCACATATACTCCACATCAATTATATTTAAGTCCAGCAGATGGCACCGCCACCGCGAAAGGAGAACAGTGCTCCGGTCTAGTCGCATTTGGAAATGAGATGGTAGGGGACAGTTGAGGACACGCAGGCATCCCGAAACCCTGGAACCCTGGTAAGTCACCCCAGTCCGTTGATGTCTCCCTTGTGCCAGGACTGGTGTAGGTCTCCTGTATGTCATGACTGGTGTAGGTCTCCTGTGTGGCATGACTGGTGCAGGTCTCTTGTATGTCATGACTGGTGTGGGTCTCTTGTGTGGCATGACTGGTGCAGGTCTCTTGTGTGGCATGACTGGTGCAGGTCTCTTGTATGTCATGACTGGTGTGGGTCTCTTGTGTGGCATGACTGGTGCAAGTCTCCTGTATGTCATGGCTGGTGCAGGTCTCCTGTATGTCATGACTGGTGTAGGTCTCCTTTGTGGCATGACTGGTGCAGGTCTCTTGTATGGCATGACTGGTGCAGGTCTCCTGAATGTCATGACTGGTGTGGGTCTCCTGTGTGGCATGACTGGTGCAGGTCTCCCTTGTGCCAGGACTGGTGCAGGTCTCCCTTGTGCCAGGACTGGTGCAGGTCTCTTGTGTGGCATGACTGGTGCAGGTCTCCTGTATGTCATGACTGGTGCAGGTCCCTTGTGTGGCATGACTGGTGCAGGTCTCCCTTGTGCCAGGACTGGTGCAGGTCTCCCTTGTGCCAGGACTGGTGCAGGTCTCCTGTATGTCATGACTGGTGTAGGTCTCCTGTATGTCATGACTGGTACAGGTCTCCTGTGTGGCATGACTGGTGCAGGTCTCTTGTATGGCATGACTGGTGCAGGTCTCCTGAATGTCATGACTGGTGTGGGTCTCCTGTGTGGCATGACTGGTGCAGGTCTCCCTTGTGCCAGGACTGGTGCAGGTCTCTTGTGTGGCATGACTGGTGCAGGTCTCCTGTATGTCATGACTGGTGCAGGTCCATTGTGTGGCATGACTAGTGCAGGTCTCCCTTGTCCCAGGACTGGTGCAGGTCTCCCTTGTGCCAGGACTGGTGCAGGTCTCCTGTATGTCATGACTGGTGTAGGTCTCCTGTATGTCATGACTGGTGTAGGTCTCTTGTGTGGCAGGACTGGTGCAGGTCTCCTGTATGTCATGACTGGTGTGGGTCTCTTGTGTGGCATGACTGGTGCAGGTTTCCTGTATGGCATGACTGGTGCAGGTCTCCTGTGTGGCAGGACTGGTGCAGGTCTCTTGTATGTCATGACTGGTGTGGGTCTCTTGTGTGGCATGACTGGTGCAGGTTTCCTGTATGGCATGACTGGTGCAGGTCTCCTGTGTGGCATGACTGGTGCAGGTCTCTTGTATGTCATGACTGGTGTGGGTCTCTTGTGTGGCATGACTGGTGCAGGTCTCCTGTATGGCATGACTGGTGCAGGTCTCCTGTGTGGCAGGACTGGTGCAGGTCTCTTGTATGTCATGACTGGTGTAGGTCTCTTGTGTGGCATGACTGGTGCAGGTTTCCTGTATGGCATGACTGGTGCAGGTCTCCTGTGTGGCAGGACTGGTGCAGGTCTCTTGTATGTCATGACTGGTGTGGGTCTCTTGTGTGGCATGACTGGTGCAGGTCTCCTGTATGTCATGCCTGGTGCAGGTCTCCTGTGTGGCATGACTGGTGCAGGTCTCCTTTGTGGCATGACTGGTGCAGGTCTCTTGTGTGGCATGACTGGTGCAGGTCTCTTGTATGTCATGACTGGTGCAGGTCTCTTGTGTGGCATGACTGGTGCAGGTCTCCTGTGTGGCATGACTGGTGCAGGTCTCTTGTATGTCATGACTGGTGTGGGTCTCTTGTGTGGCATGACTGGTGCAAGTCTCCTGTATGTCATGGCTGGTGCAGGTCTCCTGTATGTCATGACTGGTGTAGGTCTCCTTTGTGGCATGACTGGTGCAGGTCTCCTTTGTGGCATGACTGGTGCAGGTCTCTTGTATATCATGACTGGTGCAGGTCTCCCTTGTGCCAGGACTGGTGCAGGTCTCCTGTGTGCCAGGACTGGTGCAGGTCTCCCTTGTGCCAGGACTGGTGCAGGTCTCTTGTGTGGCATGACTGGTGCAGGTCTCCTGTATGTCATGACTGGTGCAGGTCCCTTGTGTGGCATGACTGGTGCAGGTCTCCCTTGTGCCAGGACTGGTGCAGGTCTCCCTTGTGCCAGGACTGGTACAGGTTTCCTGTATGTCATGACTGGTGTAGGTCTCCTGTATGTCATGACTGGTACAGGTCTCCTGTGTGGCATCACTGGTACAGGTCTCCTGTGTGCCAGGACTGGTGCAGGTCTCCTGTGTGCCAGGACTGGTGCAGGTCTCCTGTGTGACATGACTGGTGCAGGTCTCCTGTGTGGCAGGACTGGTACAGGTCTCCTGTGTGGCATGACTGGTGCAGGTCTCCTGTATGTCATGACTGGTGCAGGTCTCTTGTGTGGCATGACTGGTACAGGTCTCCCTTGTGCCAGGACTGGTGCAGGTCTCCTGTATGTCATGACTGGTGTAGGTCTCCTGTATGTCATGACTGGTACAGGTCTCCTGTGTGGCATCACTGGTGCAGGTCTCCTGTATATCATGACTGGTGTAGGTCTCCTTTGTGGCATGACTAGTGCAGGTCTCTTGTGTGGCATGACTGGTGTAGGTCTCTTGTGTGGCATGACTGGTGCAGGTCTCTTGTGTGGCATCACTAGTGCAGGTCTCCTGTGTGGCATGACTAGTGCAGGTCTCTTGTGTGGCATGACTGGTGTAGGTCTCCTGTATGTCATGGCTGGTGCAGGTCTCCTTTGTGGCATGACTAGTGCAGGTCTCTTGTGTGGCATGACTGGTGCAGGTCTCCTGTATGTCATGGCTGGTGCAGGTCTCTTGTGTGGCATGACTGGTGCAGGTTTCCTGTATGGCATGACTGGTGCAGGTCTCCTTTGTGGCATGACTAGTGCAGGTCTCTTGTGTGGCATGACTGGTGTAGGTCTCCTGTATGTCATGGCTGGTGCAGGTCTCCTTTGTGGCATGACTAGTGCAGGTCTCTTGTGTGGCATGACTGGTGCAGGTCTCCTTTGTGCCATGACTGGTGCAGGTCTCCCTTGTGCCAGGACTGGTGCAGGTCTCCCTTGTGCCAGGACTGGTGCAGGTCTCCTGTATGTCATGACTGGTGTAGGTCTCCTGTGTGGCATGACTGGTGCAGGTATCTTGTATGGCAGGACTGGTACAGGTTTCTTGTATGGCATGACTGGTGCGGTTCTCCCGTATGGCATGACTGGTGTAGATCTCCTGTGTGGCATGACTGGTGTGGGTCTCTTGTGTGGGATGACTGGTGCAGGTCTCTAGCGTGGCAGGACGGGTCTGATTCTCGCGCTATAATGCAATGGCCGCATCAGTTGGTTTTGGCAGCGGGCGGAGGGTAGGCGAGCCATGGTCAGTCGGTGTAATCAGGGGGGTGGGGGGGGGGGCGGCCGCCAGAGGTATGCAGGGACATGGCTGCCGAAGGTGCTACTGGCAAGGCCAGCTGCAGCCCAGAGCCAACGCACCAGATGTCGGCTGCGTACCCAGTGGAAGCTGGAGGACCCGCCTGAAGGTAGCTGGTGCCACTCACGGCACGTCACTCGGACACGCATGGATGGGCGGCGGTGAGGAAAGTACTCTGCGGCCTGGACTGCGGCCTGTAGCGGGGTGATATGACATGGCAGGTCAAAGACTGACTTAACGGAGTCTCAACGGAAAAAGTCAGAGTCAATTAGCGCATATGGTAAAGGAAAACAAATCAGAAGGTCACTGCCCAAGCTGCAGTCTGCTAGCAGTGATCGGTCTCGCCCATCGGTCAGAAATCCGATATCCAGAGATAGACAGTACAACATGTGAAATATGATTATATGACTGTGTTTGTGACAGATGTTGATTCACAATCAACTACCTGAATGGTGGATTAAAAAATATAAACCACTTTAAATAGTTTAGTCACTAAGAATGTCACGTCAAGGTCTACTGTTTGAAAACCTTCTTCCAAGAAGATATTGGCATTGATATTCAGAGGCGCAGCCAAGTGTAGGGACCCTGGACCCCGCCGCTCCCTCCTACCCCTCAGGAACCAAAAATATTATACATCAAACTAAACATGTTGGGGTTTTTACAACATCAAAACAGAAGTCTTCGGCGCCCTTCGCGCGACGAAGGCCGTGGCAAATTCATGACATTTTTTTAGTCGGACACCTACCCCCTCCCCCTAAAGTAAATCGTGGCTACGCCGCTACTCAGATTGATATTTTATTATTAGTATTTATGTTGCATTGTTGTCACCTCGCAGTCAGTGGGTGAAAAGGTTTACCTTATTTACGAATAAGATGCACGAGATGGCCTGTTTCTAAGAGGAAGACAATTTACCAGCAAGGCAAGAGGACTTGATTATGTGGAACAGTAGTTTTCGGTCACATAGTACGCTGGCACGTCGATGCACAGACGATCGACCGCAGCCGCAGTCGCGCTACTAACACCCCAAACCACTCTGTCCAGCGGGTCGTGGTCAACGGATGTCAGTTCGATCGGGCACCTGATCCGCCCTGGTCCTCCCTGGACCGCCCTGGTCCGCCCTGGACCGCCCTGGTCCGCCCTGGTCCGCCCTGGTCCGCCCTGGTCCACCCTGGTCCATCCTGGCCCGCCCTGGTCCGCCCTGGACCGCCCTGATCCGCCCTGGTCCTCCCTGGACCGCCCTGATCCGCCCTGGTCTGCGCTGGTCCACTATGTTCGGGCCTGGCCCGCCCTGGTCCGCCCTGGTCCGCCCGGTCCGCCCTAGTCCGCCCTAGTCCGCCCTGGTCCGCCCTGATCCGCCCTAGTCCGCCCTAGTCCGCCCTGGTCCTCCCTGGTCCGCCCTGGTCCTCCCTGGTCCGCCCTGACCCGGCCCGGTTCGCCCTGGTCCGTCCTGGTCCGCCCTGGTACGCCCTGGTCCGCCCTGGTCCGCCCTGGTACGCCCTGGTCCGCCCTAGTCTGCCCTGGACCGTCTTGGTCCGCCCTGGCCCGCCCTGATCTACCCTGGTCCGCCCTGGTCCGCCCTGGTCCTCCCTGGTCCGCCCTGACCCGGCCCGGTTCGCCCTGGTCCGTCCTGGTCCGCCCTGATCCGCCCTGGCCCTCCCTGGACCGCCCTGATCCGCCCTGGTCTGCGCTGGTCCACTATGTTCGGGCCTGGCCCGCCCTGGTCCGCCCTGGTCCGCCCGGTCCGCCCTAGTCCGCCCTAGTCCGCCCTGGTCCGCCCTGATCCGCCCTAGTCCGCCCTAGTCCGCCCTGGTCCTCCCTGGTCCGCCCTGGTCCTCCCTGGTCCGCCCTGACCCGGCCTGGTTCGCCCTGGTCCGTCCTGGTCCGCCCTGGTACGCCCTGGTCCGCCCTGGTCCGCCCTGGTACGCCCTGGTCCGCCCTAGTCTGCCCTGGACCGTCTTGGTCCGCCCTGGCCCGCCCTGATCTACCCTGGTCCGCCCTGGTCCGCCCTGGTCCTTCCTGGTCCGCCCTGACCCGGCCCGGTTCGCCCTGGTCCGTCCTGGTCCGCCCTGGTACGCCCTGGTCCGCCCTGGTCCGCCCTGGTACGCCCTGGTCCGCCCTAGCCTGCCCTGGACCGTCTTGGTCCGCCCTGGCCCGCCCTGATCTACCCTGGTCCGCCCTGGTCCGCCCTAGTCCACCCTGATCCACCCTGGTCCGCCCTAGTCCGCCCTGGTCCGCCCTGGTCCGCCTGGTCCGCCTGGTCCGCCCTGGACCGCCCGGTCCGCCCGATCCGCCCAGATCCGCCCTGGTCCGCCCTGGTCCGCCCTGGTCCGCCCGGTCCGCCCTGGTCCGCCTGGTCAGCCCTGTTCCGCCCTGGTCCGCCCTGGTCCGCCTGGTCCGCCCTGGTCTGCCCTGGTCGGCACTGGTCCGCCCTGGTCCGCCCTGGTCCGCCCTGGTCCACACTGGTCCGCCCGGTCCGCACTGGTCCGCCCTGGTCCGGCCCGCCCCGGTCCACCCTGCCCGGCCTGGTCCGCCCTGGTCCGCCCTGGTCCGCCCTGGTCCGCCCTGGTCCGCCCGGTCCGCCCTGGTCCGCCCTGGTCCGCCCTGGTCCGCCCTGGTCCGCCCTGGTCCGCCCTGGTCCGCCCTGGTCCGCCCTGGTCCGCCCTGGTCCGCCCTGGTCTGCCCTAGTCTGCCCTGGTCCGCCCTGGTCTGCCCTAGTCTGCCCTGGTCTGCCCTGGTCTGCCCTAGTCTGCCCTGGTCCGCCCTGGTCTGCCCTAGGCTGCCCTAGTCTGCCCTGGTCCGCCCTGGTCCGCCCTGCCCGGCCTGGTCTGCCCTAGTCTGCCCTGATCCGCCCTGGTCCGCCCTGGTCCGCCCTGCCCGGCCTGGTCTGCCCTAGTCTGCCCTGGTCCGTCCTGGTCCGCCCCGGTCCACCCTGCCCGGCCTGGTCCGCCCTGGTCCGCCCTGGTCTGCCCTAGTCTGCCCTGGTCCGGCCCGCCCCGGTCCGCCCTGGTCCGCCCTGGTCCGCCCTGGTCCGCCCTGGTCCGCCCTGGTCCGCCCGGTCCGCCCTGGTCCGCCCGGTCCGGCCTGGTCCGCCCTTGACCGGCCTGGTCTGCCCTAGTCTGCCCTGGACCGCCTGGTCCGCCCTGGTCCGCCCGGTCCGTCCTGGTCTGCCCTAGTCTGTCCTGGCTCGGTCCGCCGTCTGCCGGCGCCAGAAGCCAGCTAATTAATTCCATCATGTCACCTGCAGACGGAAGTCTATTTTTTGGTGCCGCACCAGCTGGTGCTCGTGACAAATTGTTGTCACTCAGCGACAAATTTGGTTCTGTCCAGGAGTGGGGAGCTGGGAATGTGATGACCGGTGGAAAGGTGGTACCACCGATTTGGAACCAGGGGCGAGGGGGTTTTAAAATCGACTTTTGTCGTTTAAGGCCATAAGTGTACTATGAAATTTCGAAAATTCAACCATTTCCGCTTAATGGGAATTCACAGAAATCACATTTTAGCTATTTACAACATACTTTTATGTGACAAAGTTTTTCACTGATTTTTCGTGAGCGACAAATTTAACATTTATTGACATCTGTCGATAACGGATAAATGACGAAGAGATCAATTCAAATAGTTAAAGATTGATCGAAGAAGGCACACGTCACGCTCAGCGGTTGGTGGGGCGGCTAGTCTTGAGCCATGCTGCATTTCTACACAAAGACTTAGTTATGGCATTAGTCTTCATAAAGCATTACGCATTACGCATTACGAGCAGTGATATTAGTACCATTGAGTGAAGTCTTCAGCGGGTCTTTAGTGGGACCCGCAGTAATCACGATGACGCTCCGTGGTTTTGTGACAATGTGACATAGACCAGCATATAAGGGGGCACAGGAGGCGTGTCTCGCGCCCCCTGTCACCCCTCTGGCTACGAATGTCTCCGGCTTCGTGAGGGCGCCCGCCTCCCCATCAACGAGCTATTTTACTGAAGACTCTCCAACTAGGAAATGTACCCCCATAACAATTACTGGATCCACACCTGATATGGTATGGCATGCGCATTCGAGATGATCAACCGTACCTCCTTGGCAGCTGTCGTTTAGCCCAGGGCCTGTGCCTCACGTGATCTGGCAGATTCGGCACCACAAAATATCTCAGATTCTTCGCTAAAAATTATCTAAGTAGATTGAGCGTATGCACATATTTAACTGTAGTACCGACCCCACACATATAATTCGCAGCAGCACTGCCTCCGGCCTGCCGAGTTTAGAAGCATTTCCAAAAAAGACCTGCACTTTGTTTCCACTGGGTTCCAGTGTTTTACGTGATAACGGAGCTTTCACAGAACGCTTGCAACCTAATTTCCACTTGCAAAAGTATCGGCAATGCGAGTTGTCGTGGACTTTGACCCACGCCGTCTCGTGGGATGGTGGTGGATAGGCACCCACTCAGGTTTTCAGCGGATACTGAACGAACGGTGCACGGTAGCGCACCGAAACTTGGCATACCTTTCCCACATCAATTTGGCACGTTGTGTCAACATTTTGATATCAGATCATCTAGGATCAACGAGTTATTAAAGGTACGGTAAGGTCACCTCCAGATAAGTTCAACCAGTCGTCACGCTTTAACCGATTTTAATGAAGCTTCAGCATTTGCTTATATTTGGGGACGAAACAAAACGGAACAGAGGTATCTGTTATTTTTTGCTTTGGATTCCTTGCTAGTGTTGCATATTTATTAGTTTTCCACCCTCACACCCCGTCTCGGGGTGCGATATGACCAGAAAGACGGGGAGGGTAAAGCTTACCTGTTTGGAGACCCGCAGTACGCATAGCCAAAAACATTGCATTATGACCTTTTAAATAATGTATTCCGCACGGCACAGCTAGTGAATAGCCCGCTAAGTTACTGCTCAGATACCAGTTAACACATTATGGGCTCAGCTACCAATCGTTATCTGGCGGATTATACTGCCAATAATGACATAATGGACTCAGCTTAGCTGCCATATATCCGGCCCAGTTCGGGGAGTCACTTTACGCCCCTCTCCCCACAGATTGATCGTGGACAGTGAAGAAACAGCGAGCTGTAGCGCGCGGAGATTTTCCATTCCAAGATTGCAATCTGGCATAGTGATACATTTTGGCAGGTATCTGCAGCCCAGTAGACATAAACAAACAAAATATCAGGCATGAATTAGATTACCTCGTGTTTCGATGACGACACACTTTTTTCAAATGAAATACGCTGCTAAGCGAATCACAGTCGAAGGGATATAGAAACAAATACATCGTTCATATTTTCTTTGTTTTATCTCTCCAATGATTCAAGTATGTGTGTATGCACTGACAGTGGTACTCGCCAATACCTTCTCTGCGACGACGAGAGACTCCCAGTGTCCTCGCTGTCTAGAAAACCTGACAGTGCGTCATGTACGTTTCTCGTGCCGGCACTTTTCAACAGAACGAAAGCTGTCCTATGGAAATAATGCACGGCTCACCGCATATCGCGATGCCCTAGCTGATGACTCAGACATAGTTCATTCGGGAAACATATTCCGGTTTCTGATAGCTATCGGTTTTCGGGCCATCTACTCACCCGGGTAGCACCTTCTGTAGTTTTCGCAAAGCTAACTGAAATGCTGAACTGGAAGTTATGGGCGCTATATGATCACGCTTTGCTCGAAGTGCCCTTAAACTCAAATAACTAACTAAAGAGGAAGTCGTGAGCGCACGAGAGTTAATCGAAGTGCCCTTAAACTCAAATAACTAACTAAAGAGGAAGTCGTGAGCGCACGAGAGTTGATCGAAGTGCCCTTAAACTCAAATAACTAACTAAAGAAGAAGTCGTGAGCGCACGAGAGTTAATTTCCAAAATTATTGTGGGCGGTCAAAATACATGAAGGCAATGGGCAAGCCCAAATGGAATTGGGGATCAGTCCATAGGGCCCTATGTTAAAGTTCGAAGTTACTGGGGAGAAAAATCAGCATTAAGGGGCACTTCCTCCATCAAAAATATATGAAACGACACCCAGCCTGAGCGTCAACCCGTGCCCTGAAGAATGGTCGTGCCAGAGACGGATACAGGGGCACACGCCCCAATGGAATCTGGAACCAGAGCCCCTCTGGGAGGACTCGAGTGCTCCCTCATATTTTTTGTCGCCAGGAGGACGATTTCATTGTGCTCAAGTGCACGCTCCCACCAGACGGATTTTCGACCGAAATCACCCCTTCAGGTATTTTCGCCGTGGTGCACTTCCTGAGAAATGGCGCCCCGATACAAATGCCTCTCCTACATGACAATGCCTTAATCCGCCACTGATCAGGATATAGGATGTACACACAGTGCACATATGCTGTCAACCACAAACATGCCCAGCGTCACTTCGTTAGCGTTTATTGGGTATACGTGATCTTAATTCCGTGGAGAGTACCACACACATGCCGAATTCCGTACAAAGCAGGCAAAACGATGTACAGGTTAGGAACCTCACGAGCACAAGCACAATATGTCACCAGATATTTCGACATTCTATGTTTTCATCATCAACCGAGCGTCATTTTGCACTACATTTTTTAAATCAAAATCTGTTTAAAAACTTTTCATTTGACGACATTATCCCAGGGCCAAAATGCATGCGAACCGGTGGCGCGACAGACCTTTCGCCCAGATGCCGCCGCTGGGCCGCCTCCAGTCGGGAACGGCTGGAACGGGGCGCGGAGCGGGCGGCGGGCGGAGAGTCAGCTGTCTAGTTAATATGGAGGTCAATGAATTAGGCGCCAATACAGGTATGACGCGTCTGCGCCAATCGTGAAATACTACTTGCCAGCCGCCAACGGATAAGATGAACAGCAATTAGAAACGTGCGTTCGTCTCCAATTGTGCGTCATAATTTTGTCATAGGTCATTCCAAAATCTGACTGATCGAATACTAGGGAACCGCAAGCTGATTGCTGTAATGGTTGAGATAGAATACCCCATTGAAGAAAGGGATAGTCCGTTCACCCTATCCAGTCGTTTGGCCAAGACAGAGTATATCAGTTATCTAGCGATATAACATGTAGACGCATTTTGTTGAGCATGGTTTAAAAAAATAAGTCTTGAGTTTTGATTTTACAGCTGATGTGTCGGGAATTTCCACGAAATTTCGCTTCTTTTGTATTAATTGTGTTTCTTATAAATATATGCACACGTGATACACATCTGTACTAACAGGGCCGGTGGAAATGAGGTGTTCAGAACCTGCAATATTCATGTGTGATGAATTATAAATTAATTTACATTAAATAAAAAATATTCATTATAAATTCATATTGGTATGTAAAACGAGAAATTATGATTTAAATATGCAAACGTAAATATGTTTTAATCGTGTAAGGTATGAAAGCAAAACAAGAACAATAACTTCCTTCACTTCTTTCTCAAACTAACATTATTCCAAACTTGTATCATGCTGATGCCTGCTTGATGAAGCCGTGGTGCCTGCTTGGTGCAGTCGTGATGCCTGCTTGGGGTAGCCATGATGCCTGCTTGGTGTAGCCGTGATGCTAGCTTGGTGTAGCCGAGATGCCTGCTTGGTGTAGCCGTGATGCCTGCTTGGGGTAGCCAAGCAGACATTCTGCCTCTGTACCAATATATCTACCGAGCTAGCCACCGCACAGAGGACGCCGTGCTCGATTCGGCGCCCCTTCGACCAATAATATCAGCGGATTTTCGTAAAGCCCTTGACAGCATTGACCATGGTGTCCTTCAAAAACTCCGATGGTACGACCCCGACTCCACCTTCGCAGTTACCTGGGTGGCCACTAGTGGTGTCAATCGGTTACCAAACCGATCGGATACTAAAAATTACCGATACCGATTCGGTAATCGGTCGGACAAACATTAATTTTTCGGACACATTTCGGTAGTGCTACTAATGCTGCGATGGAATTAATTTCATGGACTTAGTGGCATCATAGATTGTTTGCCCGACTCTAAATTGCCTTAGCAGCTTGTGAGTAGTAACTCGTAAAGCACGGGAGCAAGAGGCGAGTGGGGGCTAACTGCCGCCCCCTGACCCGTGTTGAGGAGTCAAGCCTCATGCTGCCGGGTGTTTAGCGAAAAATCAAAGTAATAACATGTAGCTTACAGTGATAAAAACGTATTATTTTTCCGTTTGCTAATCATTACCATTCGAAGTTGAAAGTGTAGCCGTTCAGTTTGAGGAAACGAAAATGTATTCATCTAGAAGGCGAGAAATGCAACTTCTGAGCGAGTACTTAGAAAGCAGAGCGAACCACCCACATACCTATTTCCGGCCTGGTACATGATTTGGACATGATCAGGTCTTGACTTTCAGATGAAGTATTTTAAATGTTTTTTGTGTATATTTTTACCCCCAAAAAAGCATTCAAAATATTGTTCGATTTCCTGTAAATGATACTCGTATGGTAATTCATTATTTGCTTTCCCAAATATTGCTGTTTTTCACAATCGGTAATTTTTCGGACAATTTTGGTCTGATAATCCGATCGGTAATATTTCGGTCACCACGGTTATATGCAAATCGATATCGGTTCGGAATTGATTTTGGAAATTCTGAAATATGACACCACTAGTGGCCACGGACAGATGGTGAGGTAGGGCTGCAAGACCCATCCCGTCACCCATGGCGTTCCTCAAGACTCCATAGCCTGGATGTTCTTCAGCCTCTTCACCAACGACCATCCCTGCCCTTGTCTTTTTCAAACATCACCTTCTCTCGTGCGTATTCTCTCTTGTTTTATACTTTTGGTCATAACTACCGAATGGTTCGATATGTCATTATGATGAGGATATCACATACATATGTCCGGTTTTTATAATTCTGCATTGAAACATATTTGACGGTCCTTCTATGAACGACATGAATGTGCAATTAAAAAGGTCTTTTCCCTTGTTGCACTCAACTCGGCACCTGGGGTCAAGTGTAACACCATCATGGGGAAATTGGAACAACATTGCAACAACATTGTACCATTGGCCAAGATAATGCCAACTGCAACAAGTCGGCAATACTCTGATCTTGGATGTAAAGGTAAGTACCAACTCCTGCGTGCACTGGTAAATAAGAACATAATATCATACCGTAATGATCTTTCGCATCCTCTACCCTACAGATACAAATGCAAATACGTTTTTTGGTATACAGCTGCCTAGGTACAAAATACTCGTCACTTTCGTCCATCAGCTAAAAACACAATGAAGGCTGACCTGTCTGAGCCTATTCAATTTGCTTCTCTGTAATATTTCTTGCCCAGCAAATGATGGTTGTCAGCGTTTGTCAGAATTGTTTCCAAAGCACAATGAAGTTACCTTGCAAAATTTCGGGCGTGTTCGGATCCAACAATATGTTGCAAATGGACGGACTTCCTGTGTGATTGGCCCATATTTCGTGTGAACAGAAACGTTTTGAACGAATCGCAGCAGCCGCAATGCATATTCAACATCGCTATGTCGCGTATGGAAGGATTCGAAAGATGGAAAGAGTTGTTCGAGCGATGCGAAAAGTCCGTTTTCTGGGCTGGGTCAGACCACACCAAAAAAAAACCAGGTGGTGCCTGGACCCGCGGACCCCACCGCTGGCAGCGCGTGTCCTGCCAAGACGTCACAGCATAACAGCTAGCAACTCACCGCCAGGTTAACTTAGCACTGTCTCCGGTAATGGTAACGTTCTGGAGACAACGTCGGCACGGCCCATCGAGTCAGAACCCCTCACCTGGCTGTGGGGAATCTAATCATGCCAAACACGCAGCACGACTCTCACCGGCTGCCCAGTGGCGTGCGGGGCAGAACATGACCTCACGGGGCAGAGCATGACCTCGGGGGCAGAACATGACCTCAAGGGGCAGAACTTGGTCTCATGGGGCAGGACATGACATCACGGGGCAGAGCATGACCTCACAGGGCACGGCATGACCTCACGGAGCATAACATGACCTCACGGGGCAGAACGTAACCTCACGAAGCAGAACATGACCTCACGGGGGCAGGACATGACCTCATGGGGCAGGACATGACCTCACTCAGGGCTCACCTGTCGGCAGAACGTCAGCCACACAGCCGGATTGGACTTCCACCCACGCACAGACGACCACCGATCGTCCGGCAGCCGAATCGCCGGCGCGCCACCAGCGCCGGTGCCAGCACTGGCAGTGGCCGGTGTAAACCTGCCGTGCCGCGCCGGTCCCAGTGCACAATGTTGGTGCCGGGCCGGGCCGAGTGTACACTGTTAGTCAGGGGCCGGCCACACCGACGGCGGTGTCCAGTACCGAGCCGCCTGCCAGATCTCGCACCCAGCCGGCATACCAGCTGCTGCGGCATACCAGCCGGCACGCCATACCAGCTGATACGGAGTACCACCCGGCCTGCCATACCAGCTGATACGGAGTACTACTCGGCCTGCCATACCAGCTGATGCGGAGTACCACCCAGCCGGCATACCAGCTGATGAGGCATACCAGCCGGCACGCCATATACGGAGTACCAGCTGATACGGAGTACCAGCCGGCCAGCCATACCAGCTGATACGGCGTACCAGCCGGCCCGCCATACCAGCTGATGAGGCATACCAGCCGGCACGCCATATACGGAGTACCAGCTGATACGGAATACCAGCCGGCCAGCCATACCAGCTGATACGGCGTACCAGCCGGCCCGCCATACCAGCTGATGCGGCATACCAGCCGGCACGCCATACCAGCTGATACGGAGTACCAGCCGGCCCGCCATACCAGCTGATACGGCGTACCAGCCGGCCCGCCATACCAGCTGATGAGGCATACCAGCCGGCACGCCATATACGGAGTACCAGCCGGCCAGCCATACCAGCTGATGCGGCATACCAGTCCGCGGGGCATACCAGTCCGCGGGGCACGCCATCCAACACAACAATGAAGTCGGCCCGACATATCTGCTGGCTTTCTTTTTGCGTTGGGATTTCGGCTGCTGGGGAAGTTGCTCTCTTGACGCGTGCTGGATCAAATGCTGGATACATGGGTGAACACAGGGCATCGGTACTGGAGACCCTGACAGACCTGACGGTTCCCCATATGCTGATGTTACCGTGACAAGCGAATCGCGACCGGGGACCTCTGACGGACAGAGACGTGAGTGCCCCCGGCGGCGGAGCCGGGAATGTCCGGACAGAGACGTGAATGCCCCCGGCGGCGGAGCCGGGAATGTCCGTGGGGAGGGGCACCACCTTGAGTGGCGCCATTTCCTCGGAGGGGCACCATTGCGGAAGTGACTGGAGGGGAAATTCGTTGAGCCGGGGGCGGGAGGTACACTTGAGTACACTGAATGGGTGCCTTTTCCTCACAAGAGGCGCTTATTCCACTGAGGAGCGCCTTTGGCTGAAAATCCCTTCAGCGGTGAGTGGGAATGTACTTGAGCATTGCAGAAGAGGCATCTTCCCAGTTCAGGGGAGTGCCATCTTGTTCGTGATGAGTGGTATGCATAAGTTCCTAGGACTCTTCCACTCTGTCCGCCCCTGTGTGTGTCACAATGGTCTTGAATGGCGTTCTCATGGTAAGCGAGAGGCTTATAAAGCCGCCCCAATACAGCTACGAATATTCTCTCCCCACATCAGCTGATCCACGAATATTCCCCCTCACCAGCTGGTCCACGAATATTCCCCCTCACCAGCTGGTCCACAAATATTCTCCCTCACCAGCTGGTCCACGAATATTCCCCCTCACCAGCTGCTCACGAAGATTCGCTCCAACCAGCTAGTCTACGACGATTGGCGTCGACCCTTGTGAAGACAAACACGTAAAGTCAGGCCCATCGCTAAACAAACGCACTAAAACACCCGATGCCTTACATAATGTCAAACCTTGTGTCACGGCCATTTTCGTCCCACAGCCCAGTTGTTCCGTTCCGGTTCCGCTGCACACAAACACCCATTCAGCGCAACATTCTCCCTCTGGTTGGACACTGGTGCAGACTCGTTCGAGCTCATACCAAATCGCGCCTGTGAGAGAAGCACAAACATAAATGAATCCTACATCTCGACAACTCGCGATCAGGCATTTTAAGCAACAACAATATAGTGCATCCTTTTCCTATCATTCGTAAAAGCTTTATAGCTAAGCTGTAGGCGTGGAAGAAATCTATGCAAATTTGGCTGACGATGTTCTGACACTGCCATCGATTTTGGTGACACTGAACCCCAGATTGCTGCCACACTATCGATAAATGGCTGCCGCACTTCCAGACCGTCGGCCACTGTAGTGGATGATCAACGTGCGTCACGTGAACTGGACACTCGCTCCCATTATGGTGGCCGGATGCGTGCCTGCAGGCAATGCTGGTGACCTTGTGATGACCTTCCGTGCGTGCAAGTTCCCTCCAAGGAGAAAGGCAGGGAGAAAGCGATGGAGCGTTGGCTTTCCTGACTGCGACAGGACTGTGACTGTGCCTTGATCAGAAACTTAGTGCATGGTGAGGCTGGGGGTCGTGGGGGGGGGTCGGAGTGGTCATCCCTTTCTGGCGATTCACGGGTATAACAACGCTTCCGAGAATGGAAGACAAACGTTTTCCTCCGGAAAATCAATGTGATTTGATGAACGGAACATTAAATCAGAAAGCCACGCATAAAGATATCGACGGCATGATTCCATATCGTATTGCATTCATTACTAATATCGCCAACGTACATATCACCACGTCAAGGAAACAGACAGGGTTTCGTCAGCATACGCCACTGAGGTGAAATGAAAATGTCGGTTGATGAAATAATTAAACGATGAAAGCAATTCCGCCCAAAAATGTGTTTCAATTAATGGTGATGTTTGTCGATGTAATTATACAAACTGTCGGTCTTTTGATGAAAAGATCAATATTGTTTGGTTCCTACATAACAGTTTGCATTCCCGTAAGAGGTGAATGTGCAGTCATGGCACAATACTGAGCAGCATCTCGCGTTCCTATGTTTGTTTTCCTCACCTTATTATAACCAATTATGTTTTTCTTCATTTTAACTCCTTTAATCATTATTTCAGTTTCATTTGCATTTTTCAATTTTATTTTTTTCAATCCTTCATGTTCAATGTCCCTAAAAGCTATTTGAAAAATAAGTATGTGCTCATCCATGGCCCGGTGATAAAAATAAAGTGATCCTCTCAGTCGGAAACGATCAAATCACGTTTGCGTTGAACCCTCCACAGATAAAATATACACTATTCCTTGAATTAAATCGACACCATCATGTAAAGGCCTTGGACCTTCGTCACTTCCTTGCATCGAGTTACCGACCCTGTCTGAGTCAAATCGGTAGCCTTCATCAGATTTGGATCAGATTCACAGATCTTTATGGACGAAAGTCATGGCTCTCCCTGGATCTAATTGATGCATTTTCCCTGAGGTATCGTCACGACCGCATCACACCCGAATACACTCCCTCTTCCCTCTTCCCTTCCCTCGGCCAGATCCACGGTCACAGTCTTCCCTAAACCAAATTCACAGTCCTCCTTGAACTAGACCCACAGTCTTCCCTGGACCAGTTCCACAGTCCTCCTTGGACCAGTTCCACAATCTTCCCTCCGTCAGATGCACAGTCATCTCTGGACCAAATCCACGGTCTTCCCTGAACCAAATCCGCAGTCCTCCTTGGAACAAAACCGTGCTGTGTCATTAATTGTCATGGAAGGTAAGAAAATCAGCTATGCGCATTGCTCTGGGGGTGGGCTAGTCGTCATTATATTTAGCTTCTGCATACATCAAACAAAAATAAGCTGCAGGACATTGAGGTGGAACAGATGGCGATGTGGACACATTGGCGCGGTTCCCGGCGGTCGGGGTACAAATGGAAGCAGCGGCACGACTGAAGGGGCACACTGAGCTCATGTCTGTTAGGTTTGGAAGAGATGCAATGCTTTTGGGAAAATGAGAACTGCGCCCGTCCCCCCCCCCCGTCTTCTCCTCCATGAAATTTCACAGCACAATTCAACACAAACAATATCACCGAGCCCGACTCGAAGGAAGATTCGTTGAAGCCAGCTAGGGGATCCAGAAATCCAGTTCGGAAGTCAGCGGGTCGGTATAATTCTTCAACGAAAGGGAAGTGCGAGATACAATTGGTTTAGAAATCGAGGCTCACACAATTATGGATAATTTTGCTTTGCTGTGAAATCAGTTATAACTTGGGACCTCCTGCGCATGTTATTCCTGCATGGAAGTGATAAAAAACTTCGCATATGGTTGGTAGTTTCAAAAAATGCTCTCACTTCATCTGAGCGAAAGCTTGCCGCGCACATGAGTGGAGAGGGTGGTGGGCAAGAAACTACCTAACTAGCTGTTAATCGAGGAGGATCAGCACATTAAGCCATCCCAGGCTGATGCAGAGGTGTCAGTCAGCCTGCTCTCCGACTCTGACCAGCTTCCAAGGAAAACATGGGAGAGAGCACGGTAAGTGGACGGCGCGTTACGACGTGCTCAAGATGATGAGCTGACGACGCGTTCAGGGAAAAACGACCCTCACGGTACGGACGCACGCGAGCATTGGGCCTGAGGTCGAGAATAACTAGTTTCCGCGCGGTTTTCCGGGCTCCCTAAAGTGCGCGTAATTAGTGCGATAGTGATCCCCACTCGTCAAGAAACGAATCTCACCATCTGAACTTACTTGAAACTGGTCACTGACACTGCCGCATGCCAGCCCCCTTGTAGCCCAGTTCCAGCAGCATGAACTGTTTTTTTTTTCAACAAAACTTTGGAAGACATTTCCAACGTTTTGTCATGTTTTGTTCATGAACGGGAAATTCCGCTTAAATTTCATCTGTTTCTGGAAGCAAAAGAAAAACTTCCGACAGCCATTTTTACCCCATTGGAACATCCTTGACTACACCAGGGATCCATTTTTGTATACATACCACCACGCTGACGAATTATGCGCATCTCATCCACAGTAGGCACAACTTCCAGACTCTCCTTTGTTTTTGTTTTTTTGTTCCATGCGCACATGCTCCACCGGGTAGTGGGCATTGGCGAAACATAGCATACACTTGAATCTGGCTGATGGTGGAGAGATAGTTCGTCCTAACGAGAGTGAAATCAACTGGCCTGGCCGCATATTTGTTTGATGGAGAAAGCGGAAGCTATATTAGCCAATGAGTAAATAATCATCAAATTCCTCATCGAATCAATTTATCGGCAGGAATGAAAAGGTTCCGGGTATTATGCGCCAAGAGCCAAAAGAATCAAGAGCAACCAAAAAGCGCACATGCATCGAGTTGTTATTTTCTGTCGATGCTTGCCAGATCCAAAAGCAACGTTCTGTGACGCTATCTCCGATGTTCAAGTTCCAGTGAGCAGCGTCGTCAGCTTCTGCGAAACCCGTCAGCGGCGGGCAGACGAGAGGATGTGACCTGCGCCGTGCTGGTCTGAGCATCAGATCATCAGATCATCAGGCCAGCAGCGCGTCTGATCCTCTGCCGCCAGGCGTGTGATCTCACTCCGAGAATAGGCGGCCCGCGTGGCTGCCAGCAGGCGGGCTGATATTGCACTGTAAGCCCCTAGTCCACCCTGTAGGCTGGCCGTCCTCTTTTTCACCATGTGGCTGCCAGCGGGTGGGCTGGTGTTGCACTGCAAGCCTCCAGCCCATCCCATCCCACCATGACTCTCCTTTCGGTACTCGGTGCCACTTGGTGCTTGGCACTTTGTACTTGATACTTGGACTCCTTTTGGTTCTCGGGCAGCGCTGAATACACGGCGTCTGGCGTATAGCTGACTGAATAGGCTTTATATTGCGCCCAGACGGTTCAGCCCAGCGCTGCGTGTCCATTCTTGAATGCATCCACCGTAACATGGCAAATCAAAGCAAATCAAAACAAACGTGACAAGTTAGTGGTGTGTGTCCGGGTGGGTGAATGACCTGATCCGACCCGACCCGACCCACTAATCAGATGCCACTCATCAGCGCCGCAGCTGCTGATCATATATCACTAATCGGTGCCGCAGCTGCTGGTCAGATGTCACTAATCAGTGCCGCAGCTGCTGGTCAGATGTCACAATCAGTGACGCAGCTGCTGATCAAGTGTCACTAATCAGTGCCACAGCTGCTGATTACATGCTAATTTGAGGTGCTTCGGCACCGATAATGTTCTACCTTGCCACGGTATTAATTTAAGCACGTCGGAGTCGCATGTGAACTTCAGAGCTAAGTGACTTTTCGAAAGCTGAGTGCGAACTCGGGTGCTCACCGTCGCCCCGGCCGAGCTTGGTGTCGGGCACTGGTACAAACACAGCCGGTACAACAATAGAGGAGGCAGCCGTCCAAGGCCCCGTCCCCACCCGGTGCCAACGTCTCCGCCCGGCAAGTGCGCTGTGGCATTCGCGCGCAACTACATACCTACGGACAAAACGCGGTGGCATTCGCGCGCAACTACATACCTCCGGCCAGACAAAACGCGGTGGCATTCGCACACAAGTACATACCTCCGGCCAACAAGCCGAAACGCGGTGGCATTCGCGCGCAACTACATACCTCCGGCCAGACAAGACGCGGTGGCATTCGCGCGCAACATACCTCCGGCCAGACAAAGCGGTGCACCACTACATACCTCCGGCCAGACAAAGCGCACTACATACCTCCGGCCAGACAAAGCGCACTACATACCTCCGGCCAGACAAAGCGCACTACATACCTCCGACCAGACAAAGCACACTGCATACCTCCGGCCAGACAAAACGCGGTGGCATTCGCACACTACATACCTCCGGCCAGACAAAGCGCACTACATACCTCCGACCAGACAAAGCGCACGGTGGCATTCACGCACGACATACCTCCGGCCAGACAAAGCCCGCGATGGCACTCGCGCACTACATACCTCCGGCCAGACAAAACGCGATGGCACTCAAGCACAACTACATACCTCCAGCGCCTCGAGGCGCCATGCTGAACAGAGGCTGACCAGTGGGCTACGAGCTCTTATCACGGCTTCCCAGGGATCCTCAGAACTCTGCAAGATAGGCGGGTTCGTGAAGGTCGGCCTTCAAGAAGAGCTGCACGATACTTGGTGGTGGTAGCTATTGACGGATTGATTGGTCATTATTGGCAGTTATTGGTGGATATTGGTGCTGATTGATGGTCATTTGTGGTCATTGCCTTTACGACGTGTCGACTGTTTTTGATCATATGGGCCAACCTCTCACGCCGTTTGGTCTCAGGTAAAGAGTAGCGACAGGTGGAACTCGAACTCACAGCCTTTCGGTGGGAAGACTAACCCGCTGCCCGCCGCACGACATTGGAGTTCATCTGCGTGTCCGAGTGTTTTTAATTGGACCTAACTTAGCCGACCTAGCATGAGGCAACCGTGCGCTTAGTTGCTCATCTCGTGAAGAATGAGTGAGACGCAGCGAAAAGTTTTCAGTTATATTATCTCTCGCTGAGGCCTGAGGTCAACGACATTCAGAAATGAGGGTAATTATATTCGATACAATACGTATATTACATGAATACCTGAAGTACATCCAATTAATTTTATTTGTAGATATGCTTTCACCAGATAAGTTACTTTTAAAAAATCAGCTCAGGCAAGATTATGAATTCCTCAACTGAGCCTCAGTTTTTTAAACGAATTTTATGCACTGACGCGATTATTTTCATAAAGCCACAATGCGTGGAATATCTGTGGAATACAACATAATACTCCTTGAAGTTAACCTGAAACCACATCCGACATTTCCCCAGCTGTCCAGCTTCCCAACTATATATCTGCCTTGAAACCACCTTTCGACATTTCCCAGCTGCTCAGCCTCTGTGGATCATCAATAATGTCTGCCATTCAACCACAGACATTTCTCAGCTGTCCAGTGTCTGTGCCATCAATAACATTTGCCATCGGACCACAGACAGTTTCCAGCTACCCAGCCTCTGTGGATCATCAATTTTATCTATCATCAGCCCAGAGACAGTTCCCAGCTGCTCGGCCTCTGTGGATCATCAATGTTATCTGCCATCGGACCACAGACATTTGCCAGCTACCCAACGTCTGTGAATCATCAATATTATCTGCAATCGGCCCAGAGACATTTCCCAGCTGCTCAACGTCTGTGGATCGTCAATAATAGCTGCCATCGGACCACATACATTTGCCAGCTACCCCGCTTCCGTGCGGAACATCTCGGGACCAAAGCCAATAAAAGCACGGCCGCAGACCGTCTGCAGGGCTCCGACTCCCGGAAGGGCTCGCAGCTGACCTGTGGCCATTTGGCAGCTGACCTGTGGCCATTTGGCAGCTGACTTGTTTGTTTGCTTTTCCTCCGTCTTACCTGTCTAACGGGCGAGTTGCTCCCCAAGCATAAGCGCATACCTCGGAGCACTGCGTTCTGCGTCAGTCTTCGTCGCCGACTGCATTCTAGATTTGAGATGCACAGATCTCAAATCTTTGTACAGTTTTTATGGTTTTTCAACAGTTGTTGCACATACATGCACATGCACAGGTCATACTACCGATGGAAGTATAATGCCTGTGTGTTGCCATTTAGCTTATTTCTCAAGTACTCAATGCATGTTTGAAGGTTTGTAGAATTGACTGGAGAAAGAGGAAATTGTTGTTTTTGATGATTTTTTTTCTCCGGAGAGTGGCGCCATCGGCTGACAGAATACTCGTTGAGCGAAGGGAGGGTGCACTCGAGCGTTTTGAAATGGCGCATTCATGAGCTCAGTGGCTCCGCTTCGATCTGAGTGGAGGAAAAATGAATTATTGTGGGGGACAAATCAATGGTCAGGGCCAGCTGTCTCCCTTAGCTCATGCAAAGTGGCACCCCTGGTTCAGGGTTGGACTCAGTTTAAATTTGGTTACAGTATCACGGTGCAGAGGACCGGTTGTAAGCCCGGGGGCATGTGCTCCTCCACTTCGTTCCTTCTGGGTCGTTGTGGTCGGGTATGATCTACTCTTTCATCCTCTCTCGTCACAGAAACAGGACGGGTCTCTGCAGTCAGGCAGTAGAATTAGGGTGACGCAAACTCAGGGAGAAGCAATCATTGAGTTTGGGTTCCATGTGGTTATACACGCTGAAGACCACTCCACCCAGGGACTGCATGTCAACTGTCTAATGGAAGAAACTCTCTATCGCTCGCAATGTTGAAGCTAATTTGATTTTCTGCATTGCCGGGACCGGTCTGGTCTGGACGCACTGGTCAGTTTGACCCTCCACATTGTGGAGACTGGTCTGGTCTGAACACACTGGTCAGTTTGACCCTCTACGTTGTGGAGACTGGTCTGGTCTGGGTACTCTGGTCGATTTAACTAACTTTTGTTCGATGCGTTAAACCTGATGTAGCTACTACATCATTATTGTGGAGCTCCTATAGTTATTTCTAACATTATTGCCTATTTCTTTTGGTTGACCTTCCAGGTCAGGTCAATCAGAACAGTCAGTCATCCGTGTTCGCCGTAGTTGTCGAACCGGTTGAAGCACAAGCGCGATTTTGCGCTTCAGCGTTGCTGATGTGTAAGCGGACGACTTAATGTGAACTAGGTGTCGCACGAAAAGGTCAAACATCTAGAACATCGCACGATCCTGACAAAGTCAAACATCTAGAACTATGTGATGGACTGTTGATGACTATTTTTGAGCAGATGGCACCAAGGTAAAAACTATGTAGCAGACGAAATAGAAATGATACAAGGTGAGTCAATTGAAACTCCCAGACACATCGTGACTAGATTGAGTTCACACCGACACATCTACTGTGTAAAATTTACCGCTTGAACGCAGAAACCGAGGTAATATTTAGGTCATTCGAGATGACACGTATGCGTACGCTTCACACACCTCATATTCGCCTTTCGGAGGCTGTCTTGAAGCGTGGGAGATGTAGCGTACCGAGCTGTTTGGTGAAGCGAGATGTGTCCCGGGGAGCTGCATGCGATCTGTCTGTAGGCTGAGATGGGCCCTTGTGACAGCAGTGCACTGTGCAGACGGCACATGTCACGACGCGCGGAGACGTCAACGGCTGACATCCGGCAGTTGTGGGCACATCTGAGGTGTGGTCAAACCCACTACGACCCGAAATCACAAACACAGCGAAGTCGCAGATTTGTTAACTCAGGTCCTCCGCTTTTGCGTTGCACTGCCTTGCCTGGGTGTCACTTTGTGCATGTTAAGGGGTCACTGGTCTCTTCGATAATTTATTTGGCTCCCTCAAATATCGTTTCTCCCCCTACACCAGTAAGGCTCGACCATTGAGATATTAGATACAAATGGTTTTCGTGGTAGCGTTGGCCAGCACAGACATCATTTGCCCCCACCCAACTTGATGAAGTGCTAGCCACGCTGCCTGACCGCACACCTGGACGCGGCGTCCGACGCGTGACATGTCACGCGTCACTGCTCCCAGGCACCATACGGACAGGCAGACGGTGTCTGGCGTGACGCAAGCCAACCGTTGCGATGCCGCATTTCACCGCAGGCGATCTGACGCGTGCCTCCCAAGTCACCACAGAGTCCGGCTAGACGCCAGGTTTGTTTTCGCATGTTTGACAGGTACAGTGCAGTCGTCTGATTCATCACAGTCACAGTAACGGGATGTGTGACGACAATCGGGTTACGTTGCCCACCAAGTAAAGTCAGTTGGTTTTTTTTTCTGGCGTTCACCTTCATCCCGTGCTGGAGGTGCCACGTACACACTGCACGTCGCAGCTAGCACACATTCGTGAGTGACGGGAGAGGCTGGGACCTGTAGTCTCGCAGCAGCTCCTCCCTCTCGGCACACACGATGATGAGCCCCCTCCCCTCATGGGTCATCACGAACGGCAGCTGGTGAGGTAGCACTTCGGCTTGTTCGCGATTTCCATTATTTCCGTGTCACCTCGTCATTTCCGCGAGTTTGTTGCGGTCGCATGTTGTTGCCAGCTGAGTGTCGTTGGCAAAATGTACGACTGACAGTTTGAATTCGTTGCGGACTGCGGGGTTTGGCATATATCTGAAAACGTCCTGATGGCCTGATGGCCAGCTGGTGTAAGACGCAACGCGCCGAAGTCAAAGGAATCGAGGAAGGAAAACATCCTTTAACGAACGGTTATTTGGGAGAACATATATGTTTCGGCCGGAGTCTTGCCCGACGTGAATTACGTTTGCGCGGCATTATTAAGTGATATTTTCTGATCCATCCTGGTGGTCTTACTGCCAATACTGATAGCAATTAATACGTCACACTGGTTCTCGTCACAGAATTAGACATTGGCGATTATAGTCGCCAGAGTAAGAATTGCGCGAGCATTGCGAAAGCATGGCAGAAATCTTAGCGAATATGATGCAACTTACTTCGCTCACTTCCTGGGAGCAAGTTTGGAATTTTCGGCGCTTTTAGGATAGTATTATATAACAGTTTACGTCATGGATGTATCCGTACGATAGTGAATTGTCCAATGATTGCCGCACCACTTGTGTTCTTGAATGAGCTGATTCTTGCAGGCTTAATTGAAGGTGAAAACAAAAGCCATGAACTCACCGCGAACACCCACCAAAAGTTCACATACGAAGGCACCTGAAGCAATAATGACTTAGCTGTGTAAGTGCAGGACCGCGTTCGAGGAGCCTTCGGCAAAATGCACAATGAAGACGGCTGGGGAGAAACAGTCAATGTGTTTAGGCATCCCAGTGGATTGTGCGGTACATTTTAGGGTGGCGAATGTTTTGCATCACGCGACACGACAAATAAGCGTACCTTCCAATGTGTCGTGTACGGCGTATGTATTTAAATGCGTGAATGCCAAAATATCTTCATCGACCTCTTCGTAATTTCCACATACATCTGGTGTGTTCGGCGACAGATTGACCAGATATTTTCGAATTTTACACCCATTAAGTTTGTATTTGGACCAAAATTTGTGTACAAGGTAATCGCGATTTCGGAACATGCCTGAACAAATGTCAGCTTGATCCGACTAATGGTTTCGGAGTTATAGCATCCGAAATTATTTTAAGATCATACAAAGGTATCTTTGGCGATAGATGCATAATCGATAATGGAGAGGAAGTGTTGCACAGTATGCATCTTTGAGAAGAAAAATGATTATAGAAAACAAATTCGTGACAAAATATCACCATTTCTCACGTTTGACCTTGTGATCCCATGCCTTCGTGACCTCGTAAATCGTGATGTTCACGAGTGTTAAAAATCGTAACGTTTCGTTTGGTAACAGGCATCACAATCTCGATTCACCTTCATGGGCACCAGGCTGATCGCCTGAGTGACGCAAATTTGTCACCAAAGTTCGTTGCTACCGTTACAAAAAAAACAACGTCCGACTGGTCGCCCCTGTTGTCATCTTCTTAAGTCCTATTGCTACCATAATATAAATTGTCTAATCACAATAAATAACAGGAGGACTGATGCATCCAAGGAGACGTGTTGAAAGGAAAATTATAGGTTGTAAAAAGTTTGCCTATCGGTGTAAGTCAAAAACATAATTGCCCGCTCAAACGAACCGGCATCCGGATCTGCCGTTGGACCCAGAAGCACATAAGAACGCTCGTGAAAAGTAGAGGGACATCCCCTGACACTTTCCTACGCCTATGTCCGAACCACCGTTTCAGCGAGTGGAGTGGACCCTTTCAGTGGAGGGGAGGGGACGTGGTTGTAAATCTACCAGTCGGCAGCGGCGGACGGGAGCCGAGGGTATTTGGCGCCAGCTCAGACAATCTGTGCGCCGCCAACCGGCCGAGCCAGACATCCCGGGACCAGAGGCGCACCCAGGCGGCGGCCCTCCAACTGGAATGCCACAGTCCCGCTCCTTGGCATCGGACAACTTAGCACTCTTCCGTGTGAAAGTCCTCCGGATCTCCACTGAGGATACCAGATGGAAGATTGTCCTGATCTGAAGCTGTTCATCCTTGAAGGTCTCAACCACCTGGCACATGTCTGGATGCGCCCCTACCTTGGTCCTGCCAGCGCCGTTCTCAAGGGCTGAGGTTGAGCCGCAATGGTGGCCGCTCCTCCGTCACCGTCAACATTATGTTTGTGTTCCAGCCGGGACTGGACTGCACCTCTTGTTTCAACTGTGTTCTGTCGGTGTAATGGCTGCGCTTTATTAAAGATAAAAAGATCAGTGCAACTCTGAGCCACAAGGGCCCTTCTTGAAAATATTGCCACGTGATATCTGTGGTGGAGAGGAAGGCATTGGTAGGTGTTATGCCAACACTTTGGCCAGGTTGCCATTCATGCAAGGATCTCACTGTCAACAATGTGTAAAGGTCAGGAGCCAAATCGTATTTTTGTTCGTCCTCCATTACGGAGAGGGGAAGCAGTCTCACCTGCTCCCCATCTCACCCGGCTTTTTATCTGCAGATCTCGGAATGTTTGAGTCGTCATTCCGAAACCAGGGTGAATCCAGGGTGAAATCAATAATTTTCATTGTGGCCACATTTCCCCGGAGAGATGCCTTTGGAGGATGTTGAGTGGAAGCGAGGTGGTCGCATGCACTCGGATATACTGAAGGAGAACGCCCTCGGCCTTTCCGGTGGGGCTCCATTCCTAGTCGGAGGGGGCCACCTTTTCATAAGGGGAGCGAGCACATGCCTTCAGTTCCTCCTGCTCGTATCCGCCCCTTCCAGAAATTTGGTGACCTTCCCTCATAATTTTTGTATGTGAGATACACTTCCAACTTATGGCAGAGGTAGCTCCAGGAATGAGTTCTCGAGGGTGTAAGTCGCCTCCGATATTTTTCTTTAATTTAATTTTCTAAGCCTTTGTCGCGTCGTAACATCCTAAGCTTCTGACGTCCGCATCTTCGAAAGTACGTGACCATTATTCATTGAGCTCGCAGGGAATGTTGAACAGCCATGTTCTACATCACTTGATATATATAGTAGTTCGCATACTCACCAGAAGCGCGTCCAGGGTGGGTAAGTTAGGGGTAGACAGTGTACTACTGAGCTGAGGTTCACGTGATTGATGACATCGAGGCATACCGCAGTGCTACATGTTAGAATGTCATGGTACATGGTCAGCATGCAAATGCAAGTTGTGCTTCTGGTTCCCCATGTCCAGCACTTTGTAACGGTGTTTTGCTTTTGATCTAAGCTTACATAGATCGAACGTTCGTATGGTAAGCTTCAAAGACATCCCCTCCCCCTCAAGGTCCAGCGAAGTGTACTTGCTAACCAACTCGACGAAGGCGGATTTACTGGTTGGCCCGGCGAAGGTGGATTTGCTGACTAGTTCGACGTAGGTGGATATGTCGCCTGTCTGGGGCTAGGCTGATGACACGTGAACGCATGGGGTACACCTGGGCGAGCAGCACTGCAACAACTGCGATGGACGCGGGAGTTGAGTACATGGTGTTTCAGATTCGGGGTGCGTGATCCATGCGCTTCCATCGTCATTTCGCGCTCAAGAATGTATTGTTGAGACGTCATGTAGCGTGTATAGACGTAGGATTGGGGAAGGAGTATAGGGTCGCATAGGGTCCTGATTGAAATGTAAATTGTCCTACAAATTGTGATTATTGAAGAGGTAGCCGACATTGGGGAGAGGCAGGTACATACAAATCTACACCTGCGGCCACGCTCTTAAAAAAGTAAATATATGGTTGTTGCATTTACGGTTGGCCATACGATTGTATTTGTGCCATTGTAGGACGTACCTGTGCCATTGTATGACGGCAGATGGCGTTGAAGGCTTGCAGTATCCACGACCGGAACTTTGGTAAATATGGGTGCACTACGTTAAAGCCAGTCATGTCATCTGGCTCGACATTGATGCTTCTTATTTCTTGGGCCAATGGTGCTGAGCTTCATGCCGAATGTTCCGACTCGCCGAGAACGGGACCGGAGTGTGGTTAAGCACCTGTCAGATCGCACTAGCACTCTCATCAAACTGGAGGATAATCGCTTGCGCGACAATCGAAACCAGCTCCGGGCAGTTTTCACTAAATCGATGAGCACGGAAAGTTGGTCCTAGCCCCTTACGGGATATCAATATCTGCTAGCGAATGGCATCAAGTCTTACATACCTTTAAGTCAAGAAGTACCCCACCAGTGTTGGTCCTCCAATAATTTTAACTTTAGCATGGACCCCGCGGGGCGTCACGTGTTCACTAGGGCTCGCACATCTCCTTCACGTGTTCACTGGGGCTCGCATATCTCCTTCACGTGTTCACTAGGGCTCGCACATCTCCTTCACGTGTTCACTAGGGCTCGCACATCTCCTTCACGTGTTCACTGGGGCTCGCATATCTCCTTCACGTGTTCACTAGGGCTCGCACATCTCCTTCACGTGTTCACTGGGGCTCGCATATCTCCTTCACGTGTTCACTAGGGCTCGCACATCTCCTTCACGTGTTCACTAGGGCTCCATATCTCCTTCACGTGTTCACTGGGGCTCGCATATCTCCTTCACGTGTTCACTGGGGCTCGCATATCTCCTTCACGTGTTCACTGGGGCTCGCACATCTCCTTCACGTGTTCACTGGGGCTCGCATATCTCCTTCACGTGTCACTGGGCTCGCACATCTCCTTCACGTGTTCACTGGGGCTCGCACATCTCCTTCACGTGTTCACTGGGGCTCGCACATCTCCTTCACGTGTTCACTAGGGCTCGCACATCTCCTTCACGTGTTCACTAGGGTTCGCACATCTCCTTCACGTGTTCACTGGGGCTCGCACATCTCCTTCACGTGTTCACTAGGGCTCGCACATCTCCTTCACGTGTTCACTAGGGCTCGCACATCTCCTTCACGTGTTCACTAGGGCTCGCACATCTCCTTCACGCATTTTTACCATGCATCAATAATCTTCAATTCACCACCTGTGTAGCAGCCTATTGTAGAACCATTGAACAGGCTGTTGCGGGTGATTTGAAATAGTTATCCGGAAAAAAATAACGCTCAATATTGTCCACATCAGCCCTTCGTAGATTTCTCACACAACTTGCATGTGTCTGGTATGCCTATGCTCATTCGTCAAGAAATTGCTAATAGTTCCTAAGTGCTTGATATATTCAAATACTCGACTTGCCACTCAATGGTCCCTCAATTTCATCATCCAAGTACGAGATGAGATATCTTCTAGGATATAAATGATTGCCAACAATTTTTTAAAGTCAGAAATCCCCAATAATTGCATGGATAAAGGATAAGACGATAACGTCTAAGAGAAGATATCCTCCACACGCATATCAATGTGAATTCAAAACCAAGTCAGAGCATGAAAAGATTGTATTCACAGCAGTATTCGCACACGCAGATGTCATCTCGAAAAGTAACATTTCGATCACCATGCAGTAACATTTGAACACCAGTGCACGAGTACTTCCGCAGACACACGACAGTCGGCAGACAACCGCATGTCACCACGCTCAACGGGACAGACCAGTAGCACTGCACTGCCTTCAACTCCCCACCTACCCGGCAACAAGCGCCCTCAGCAGGCAGATGTTTAACAGACTGCACGCCAAGGCCTGTCAGGTTAACGCGTGTCTGATAGCCGGCAGCCTTTCGAGTGTTGCCTCCAATGCCTAACGTACCCCCAGGACCCCATCGCCCCACACGTGTGGCCCTCAGGTCACCTGCGCCCTGCACGTTCCTCAGCATTGGCGGTATCTCCGGGCGTTCCCCATCCACGCAACAAATTCGAAGACACCTCGGGCCCCATACTCCCAGTTCTATGGCTGGGAGATCATACACGTCGAGCATGTCAGTGTCTCCATCCCGTGATCTCGCCCCAGGAGACCGTCCGCAGGAGGGAGATCATGCAGTCTCCATTTTGCTGCCCTCTACAGCGGTTTTAGTGCGATCTTTCGCGCAAAGAAGCTCTCGCCTGCAATACGGGGACAATGTTACACGGACAGAGGCGTAACGGTCGGATAACGCAGCTGAACACCGATACAAAACAATTAGTAACGGAAATATCGGCACCGACGTTAAAAAAAATATCCTGGTACGTCCCAGCTATCCCGCCTCGCCATGTCAGAGGTACCTGAGGAAGACGTATGTGCAGTCTACGTTTCTTCCCATGTGAGTGGCTGTTGGTTGGTTATTGGTTTTTAGGACACATCGACCGTTGAGTCATACAGCATCGCCAATCTCTCACGCCAATTGGTCGCGGGCGAAGAGTAGCGAGAGGTGAGGCTCGAACCCACAACCTTTCGATTGTGAGACGAGCAACTTACCCCTAGGCTACTCGTCCCCGAGAGTGGCTGTTGAAAAGAAGCCCGTGAAGTACGTTTCTTTGGCGACCATGACATAGGCTACCCTAAATGTTTTCAAATGCCAAATTTCGTGATGAAGCTATTTTCTCATTTGGCGGCTGCGCAGCGGAAGGGCGGTCGGTGATGATCGCCGCAAGTATAGGAAAGCAAAATCATGCTCGTAATCTGACGAATTTATTGTGGTATGCCCACAAATATAGCATTGCAAGATTCAAAGTGCTTGTTTTGCCCTTACATTTTAATGCTATAAGTGTGTTTGTGTTTGCGCCCAGAGTTTGACATTGCAAGTACCGGGCAGGCGCCGACAGCCGACACGCGCTGTGTTGCTGTGTTGTCCATGTGCTGTGTTGTGTTCTTCGGTTCTTTATTTCAAGTGCCACGCATTGCGTGCGACCAGCTGCACCATGATACCTGTACCGCCAGCTGCACCATGATACCTGTACCGCCAGCTGCACCATGATACCTGTACCGTCAGCTGTACCATGATACCCATACTGCCAGCTGCACCATGATACCCATACTGCCAGCTGCACCATGATATCCATACCGCCAGCTGCACCATGATACCTATACTGCCAGCTGCACCATGAACCTGTACCGCCAGCTGCACCATGATACCTGTACCGCCAGCTGCACCATGATACCCATACTGCCAGCTGCACCATGATACCTGTACCGCCAGCTGCACCATGATACCCATACTGTCAGCTGCACCATGAACCTGTACCGCCAGCTGCACCATGAACCTGTACCGCCAGCTGCACCATGATACCCATACTGCCAGCTGCACCATGATACACATACCGCCAGCTGCACCATGATACCTGTACCGCCAGCTGCACCATGATACCTGTACCGCCAGCTGCACCATGAACCTGTACCGCCAGCTGCACCATGATACCTGTACCGCCAGCTGCACCATGATACCTGTACCGCCAGCTGCACCATGATACCCATACTGCCAGTTGCACTAAACTACCCGTACCGCTGGAAATGTTCCACACGCAATGGGTCATGTTAGAGTCTTGCCATCATCTACCGTTGAGCCACGGAAACGTACTTCGTACCCACACTTACCAGCCTAATCCCGCATCAGCCTTACGCAGCACGAAGCCATTTCTACGCAGCTTCCCACCCATCAAGAATGGAGTAATTCTAGAGCATGTTTAGACCGGATGGCTGACCGCACCGTCCACCGGCACCACCTGCAGTTCGTCTCATCATCCTCCAGCGCTGGCAAGCACGGTGCGCTTAGTTCATCAGCCTCCACCCAGCAACATTGCTAGCCATGAATTAGCTTCCACTCAGTCATGCTATCTCTCGACGTCTGCACGTACTTAAAGTGTACTGACGGGTGGCGTCGGCACGTATCCGACTTCAGGTGTGGCGACGTGGTGACGTCAGTACGTACCTGACTTCAGGGGCGATCACGTGGTGTCGGCAGCACGTACCTGACTTCAGGTGTACTGATGGGGCGTCGGCACGTACCTGACCTCAGGTGCACCGGCGTGGTGACGTCGGCACGTACCTGACTTCAGGTGTGATGACGTGGTGATGTCGGCACGTACCTGACCTCAGGTGCACCGGCGTGGTGACGTCGGCACGTACCTGACTTCAGGTGTGATGACAGGGTGGCGCTTACTGTTGCAGACCACGTACCTGACCTCAGGTGCACCGGCGTGGTGACGTCAGCACGTACCTGACTTCAAGTGTATGGGCGCTAAATGACCTATGCTGGTCGATGCGCCCAAAACCCCCAATTATCATCTTCATCTGACTTCAGGTGTGATGACGTGGTGATGTCTTCACGTACATGACTTCAGGCGTGATGACGTGGTGATGTCGGCACGTACCTGACTTCAGGTGTGATGACGGGGTGGCGCTGACTGTTGCAGAGCTCCAGCAGCATGTCTCGCTGCTCAGCCGACATGTCGTTCTTGTAGCGCTGCACCAGGGTCAGCAGCGCCTGGTGCCACAGCACCGGGTACTGCAGCGGGGCCATGTGGAACCTGGGCACACAGTCCGGGTCACCATTACAGGGGTACTGCAGAGGGTTCAGGTCGTCGCAACAGAGGTGCTGTAGTGGGGTCGGGTCATCACAACAGGGACGCCCCAGTAGGGCCAGGCCATCCAAAATCGGGTACAGTCTGCGTTAAGACTTGACAAAGACTGTCATCAAGATAAGAACTTCAATGGCATAAAACAAAGCTGAGCATCAGTTCACACGCCCCGACCAAACAACGGTGGGCGAGTAATTATCGGCGGTGACGTTATCTCAGTGTTAAATTATTCGTGAAATAGGGTGGAATATACCACCTATTGAACACTCCATCGACATCTTTCTCCAATAATCATCAACATCCTGCTTCTTGATGCATACCTATGAAGCCTCAATGTCTCCTTTCTAGCAGTGTCTCGCTTGTATGTAGCATATCCATGCTCTTCATAAGAAATGGTTCAGGTAAAGAGATTATCTATAATGTGATATGGCATACACTGCCAGTCTATAGTATACGATTATTCTCCCTATCCCAAAATGTAGCACTTCTTAAATTATGAATCTCAAAACAAATAATAAAGGTGTAGTCATAAGCACCTACACCATTGGCTTAAGTGAGTCTGAAAGACATTAAAAATATTTTAAATAGGACTAGTTCCATTGCAAATTTCCACATCCTACTGTACTCTTTTCAACATTTCACACCTAATGAAAAACTAGTATTTAACCCTGCGTTATCCGGCTGGTGAACCGCTCGCCCCGCCACCGCCGCACTCGCCTCATGAAATGTGCGTGCACAGCGTCGATCACCCGGAACGGCAGGGCGTACTTCTTGTCGAGCAGCACCCTCAGGAACAGACTGCTGGCGCCCGTGTAGGGCATCTCGGCGACCTTCAGCATGGCCGCCGCCGAGTGCAGCACCGGCACCGAGTTCTTGGCCAGCACCGAGCCGACGATGATGGCCTCGCGGAGCAGACAGTCGCCCGACTGTGGCGCGGCAGGTGTTACAACACGGAGCACACAGCCGCCCCGCTGTGGTTATAGCATGGAGCAGACAGTCGCCCGACTGTGGTTATAACGTGGAGCAGACAGTCGCCAGACTATGACACAGCAGGTGTCACAACACGGAGCACACAGCCGCCCGACTGTGGCGCGGCAGGTGTCACAACACGGAGCACACAGCCACCCCACTGTGGTTATAACACGGAGCACACAGCCGCCCCACTGTGGTTATAACATGGAGCAGACAGCCGCCCCACTGTGGTTATAACATGGAGCAGACAGCCGCCCCGCTGTGGTCATAACATGGAGCACACAGCCGCCCCACTGTGGTTATAACATGGAGCAGACAGCCGCCCCGCTGTGGTCATAACATGGAGCACACAGCCGCCCCACTGTGGTTATAACATGGAGCGGACAGTCGCCAGACTGTGGTTATAGCATGGAGCACACAGCCGCCCCACTGTGGTCATAACACGGAGCACACAGCCGCCCCACTGTGGTCATAACACGGAGCACACAGCCGCCCCGCTGTGGTTATAACACGGAGCACACAGCCGCCCCACTGTGGTTATAACACGGAGCACACAGCCGCCCCACTGTGGTTATAACACGGAGCACACAGCCGCCCCACTGTGGTTATAACATGGAGCAGACAGTCGCCCCACTGTGGTTATAACATGGAGCACACAGCCGCCCCACTGTGGTTATAACATGGAGCAGACAGTCGCCCCACTGTGGTTATAACATGGAGCAGACAGCCGCCCCGCTGTGGTTATAACATGGAGCAGACAGCCGCCCCGCTGTGGTTATAACATGGAGCAGACAGTCGCCAGACTATGGCGCGGCAGGTGTTACAACACGGAGCACACAGCCGCCCCACTGTGGTTATAACATGGAGTAGACAGTCGCCAGACTATGGCGCGGCAGGTGTTACAGCACGGAGCACACAGCCGCCCCACTGTGGTTATAACGTGGAGCAAACAGTCGTTTGATTTGATTGATTATTTGGGTTTACGGGCGCGCCGACTACTAGACCATTTAGCGCCCAGAGCAAACAGTCGCCAGACTATGACACGGCAGGTGTCACAACATCTGGGTACTACCGAGTGGTATCACTTGAGGAAATTAGTACTGCAGCGGACAATTTGTGGCGCAGTAAACGACCCCCCGACGTCACAAACGTCGAGCGCCGAGGCGAGATTCTGCCGGAATTCTTCCAGGCGTAAACAGGCCTCTGCATCTGGTGGCTACCAGTTGCCACATTGCATTACGTCTAATACCTGCTACACACCACATACCATCATACCTGGTGGCTGCTACACACCATCACATCTGTGTGTGTGTGATTAGGATTTTACGGTGCATCGACCATGGTAGATCATACCACATACCATTACGTCTGGTACCCGTCACACACCACATACCATTACGTCTAGAACCCGCCACACCCCACATACCATTACGTCTGGTACGCGCCACATACCACATACCATTACGTCTGATACCCGCCACATACCACATACCATTACGTCTAGTACCCGCCACACACCACATACCATTACGTCTGATACCCGCCACATACCACATACCATTACGTCTGATACCCGCCACACACCATATACCATTACGTCTGATACCCGCCACATACCACACACCATTACGTCTGATACCCGCCACATACCACATACCATTACGTCTAGTACCCGCCACATACCACATACCATTACGTCTGATACCCGCCACATACCACATACCATTACGTCTGGTACCCGCCACATACCATTACGTCTGATACACGCCACACACCACATACCATTACGTCTGATACCCGCCACACCACACACCACATACCATTACGTCTGATACCCGCCACACCACACACCACATACCATTACGTCTGATACCCGCCACATACCACACACCATTACGTCTGATACCCGCCACATACCACATACCATTACGTCTAGTACCCGCCACACACCACATACCATTACGTCTGATACCCGCCACATACCACATACCATTACGTCTGATACCCGCCACACACCACATACCATTACGTCTGATACCCGCCACATACCACACACCATTACGTCTGATACCCGCCACATACCACATACCATTACGTCTAGTACCCGCCACATACCACATACCATTACGTCTGATACCCGCCACATACCACATACCATTACGTCTGGTACCCGCCACATACCACATACCATTACGTCTGATACACACCACACACCACATACCATTACGTCTGATACCCGCCACACCACACACCACATACCATTACGTCTGATACCCGCCACATACCACACACCATTACGTCTGATACCCGCCACATACCACATACCATTACGTCTAGTACCCGCCACATACCACATACCATTACGTCTGATACCAGCCGCATACCACATACCATTACGTCTGGTACCCGCCACATACCACATACCATTACGTCTAGTACCCGCCACATACCACATACCATTACGTCTGATACCCGCCACATACCACATACCATTACGTCTGGTACCCGCCACATACCACATACCATTACGTCTGATACACACCACACACTACATACCATTACGTCTGATACCCGCCACACCACACACCACATACCATTACGTCTGATACCCGCCACATACCACACACCATTACGTCTGATACCCGCCACATACCACATACCATTACGTCTAGTACCCGCCACATACCACATACCATTACGTCTGATACCCGCCACATACCACATACCATTACGTCTGATACCCGCCACATACCACATACCATTACGTCTGATACACGCCACACACCACATACCATTACGTCTGATACCCACCACACACCACATACCATTACGTCTGATACCAGCCACACACCACATACCATTACGTCTGGTACCCGCCACATACCATTACGTCTGGTACCCGCCACATACCATTACGTCTGGTACCCGCCACACACCACATACCATTACATCTGGTACCCACCACACACCACATACCATTACGTCTGATACCAGCCACACACCACATACCATTACGTCTGGTACCCGCCACATACCACATACCATTACGTCTGATACCCGCCACACACCACATACCATTACGTCTGATATCCGCCACACACCACATACCATTACGTATAATACCCGCCACATACCACATACCATTACGTCTGATACCCGCCACACACCACATACCATTACGTCTGATACTCGCCACATACCACATACCATTACGGCTGGTACCCGCCACATACCACATGCCATAACGTCTGATACCCGCCACACACAACATACCATTACGTCCGATACCCGCCACACACAACATACCATTACGTCTGGTACACGCCACACACCACATACCATTACGTCTGATACCCGCCACATACCACATACCATTACGTCTGGTACCAGCCACATACCACATACCATTACGTCTGGTACCAGCCACATACCACATACCATTACGTCTGGTACCCGCCACACACCACATACCATTACGTCTGATACCCGCCATATACCACATACTATCACATTCGGTGACCACCACATACCTCACACAGTGGCAGCAGGATGCCCTTCATGAAGGCGCCCGGCTTGAACAGGGCCTTGCGCAGCGCCAGGTACAGGTGCGGGTTCAGCTTCTTGTAGAAGTGGATGTCGTCGCGCACGCGCGGCAGCAGCACCAGGTGGTAGAACCGCTGCGCCATCTTGTCCTTGAGGTTGGAGGCGAAGATGCGCGTCGCCTGGTACATGGCGGCCGCCGACCACTTGTCGGGCTCTGCCGGAGGTGCAGGCTGGCTGTAGCTTTATCACGCTCCAGCAGGTGAGGTCCGATGGCGCCGCCTCCCACACCGACGGGAGGGGTGGTCACTGCGGCTCGCAGAGGAAAGGGTGGACATATAGCAGAAAAATAATAATTTTTTCGACCGTACGCGATGTCGGAAAGAGCAGTGTAGCGGGATGTAAAAACCTTCGGTGAAAACCAAGTCATTTAAAATTTAACTCAGTTCCAGTAAAACATATACAGAAACTATGCGATGATGAAAACGGTGCTTAACCAAACTGCCCTTATTTTGCTATCAAAGCGGTTGTTGCAAACGGTAATTATCACGTGGAATTATTACATTACCTGGATTAGTATTACGGTATGTGCTTCCACCACAACCGTGATAGTGATCACGTGCATGCTACTTGACAACGCACCATTGTTAGCAGCGAAACGTGAAGGGTGCCCAAGTGGACATCTAGAAGCACTAACACTTTTTTGCGGTGGAAATATGCTGGTCCGGCATGGAATGCTTCACACATGTTCACACACCATGCAGAATCACTCGTACAGCTTTTGGAGGTGGGCGTGGAGCGTCGTCACACTGCACCCCGTAATAGACTCGCGTGATGAAAAGTCTACAGGGAGTCTAAGGGTGATGAACACATATTACAGATGATAACAGAGCTCTAACAAATAGCATGAAAGATAGCGTGCCACGACAAACGTGTAGATAATTCCACCAAGAAAAGCACACAAAGGAACAGCAGGACGTTTACTATCACGCTAGTATTACCTGAACGAATGTGACCGGGAAATACATTGTAGAGCATGCGACCATAGTGAATACGCGAGCCAAGTGGGTACATCTGCCCCGAACACACCCTGTAGAGCATTCGACCATGGCGTGCCCACACGTCAGGTGGGTACACCTGCCCCGGACATGACCGGGACATACCCTGCAGAACATGCGACCATGGCGTACCCACACGTCAGGTGAGTACACCTGCCCCGGACATGACCGGGACACACCCTGCAGAACGTGCGACCATGGCGTACTCACACGTCAGGTGGGTACACCTGCCCCGAACATGACCGGGACACACCCTGCAGAGCATGCGACCATGGCGTACCCACACGTCAGGTGGGTACACCTGCCCCGAACATGACCGGGACACACCCTGCAGAACATGCGACCATGGCGTACTCACACGTCAGGTGGGTACACCTGCCCCGAACATGACCGGGACACACCCTGCAGAGCATTCGACCATGGCGTACCCACACGTCAGATCGTATCCACACGTCAGGTGGGTACACCTGCCCCGGACATGACCGGGACACACCCTGCAGAACATGCGACCATGGCGTACTCACACGTCAGGTGGGTACACCTGCCCCGAACATGACCGGGACACACCCTGCAGAGCATTCGACCATGGCGTACCCACACGTCAGGTGGGTACACCTGCCCCGGACATGACCGGGACACACCCTGCAGAACATGCGACCATGGCGTACTCACACGTCAGGTGGGTACACCTGCCCCGAACATGACCGGGACACACCCTGCAGAACATTCGACCATGGCGTACCCACACGTCAGGTGGGTACACCTGCCCCGGACATGACCGGAACACACCCTGCAGAGCATGCGACCATGGCGTACCCACACGTCAGGTGGGTACACCTGCCCCGGACATGACCGGGACACACCCTATAGAACATGCGACCATGGCGTACCCACACGTCAGGTGGGTACACCTGCCCCGGATATGACCGGGACACACCCTGCAGAACATGCGACCATGGCGTACCCACACGTCAGGTGGGTACACCTGCCCCGGACATGACCGGGACACACCCTGCAGAACATGCGACCATGGCGTACCCACACGTCAGGTGGGTACACCTGCCCCGGACATGGCCGGGACACACCCTGTAGAGCATTCGACCATGGCGTACCCACACGTTAGGTGGGTACACCTGCCCCGGACATGGCCGGGACACACCCTGTTGAACATGCGACCATGGCGTACCCACACGTCAGGTGGGTACACCTGCCCCGGACATGACCGGGACACACCCTGTAGAACATTCGACCGTGGCGTACCCACACGTCAGGTGGGTACACCAGCTCTCAGCCCAGCGTGTGTGAGATCACACCCAGACCGTGGTACACCCCTGCGTCTTCAGGTCAACACAGATCAGGTCACGCCCCAGCCACACTGTACTCACGTGTGAGCTGCAGCACCTGCTCCCAGTTCTGCATGTGCGGGATTACTTTGAACGCCTTGGGCACTTTGCCGCTGCGATATTTTGCCATCACCACGCGAATACCTTCGTACATCTCCTTGACTTTCGGATGCAGGTCCTGCATCACCACCACACCTGCAATCATGAGAACACTACAGTGGCAGCTGGCACAGATGTGGGAGCAGTCCCGCACCGACACCACTCCCGGTTACGGTGGTAGCGATAGTGACAGCGACAACGACCACAGATGTGATAACAGTTCCATACCACCACCACACCTGCAGTCATGATGGCGCTCACAGCAACAACACCACATATGTGACAGCGATCGATCAAAATTCGGAGACTTCAGTGGAATGCTGTATGCACAGGGACATATTCTTACATCTCAAGTCACATAATTTTTTATAGGAGACATATTTGTGAAAATTGTGGAATGATCAGCTCAAAATTATAAATAAATTGAGAGAGAAGTTATTAAATCGGACGAAATGATTTGTTAAATATATTTCCCGAGGCTTCCGAACATGCTGTCTTCATTAAGGAAACACATCAAACCATGGGTAGGCAGAAACTGAAAATATTCCGTAAGTATTTATACAATCATACTGAGATGAACTCCCTGTATTTCCGATCAGAAACCCACTTGCAATATAACGAAGTTGTCGACATAAAGCATGTCAAACACATGGACTAGGATGCCAAACATGGAACACGAGTTCAAGATAGCAAAACAACAATCCTAGGCCTGGCTATATGCATGTACATATATAGATATATATATATATTACATATATGTACACATATGTTCATATATATAAATACATATTATGGTGTGCTATAATGCATCCCAATAAAATAATTTTCGGCTGCTTGGTCGTATGAAAACTAATGTCTAAATCGAACAAAAGTGAGCGTGCAGCGCCGGCGTAAGCAGTGCCACACTCCGTGTACGTCGGATGCCGTAAGCAGCGCCACCCACCGTGTACGTCGGATGCCGTAAGCAGCGCCACCCACCGTGTACGTCGGATGTCGTAAGCAGCGCCACCCACCGTGTACGTTGGATGCCGTAAACAGTGCCACCCACCGTGTACGTCGGATGTCGTAAGCAGCGCCACCCACCGTGTACGTCGGATGCCGTAAACAGTCGCTCACTTTGTACGTCGGAGGTCGCCGTCTGGATCTCCGCTTCCTTCTGCCGCACCTTCTCCATAATGAGGTCTGCCAGGACGCGGCGCGGCTTGGGATCTCGTGACATAAACTGCTGCATGGCGCGCTCATCCGCCTCATCCACCACCTGCGGCAATGTCACTGTCATCCACCGCCCGCGGCAATGTCACTGTCATCCACCACCTGTGGCAATGCCACTGTCATCCACCACCTGTGGCAATGTCACTGTCATCCACCACCTGTGGCAATGTCACTGCCATCCACCACCTGTGGCAATGCCACTGTCATCCACCACCTGTGGCAATGTTACTGTCATCCACCACCTGCGGCAATGTCACTGTCATCCACCACCTGTGGCAATGTTACTGTCATCCACCACCTGCGGCAATGTCACTGTCATCCACCACCTGCGGCAATGTTACTGTCATCCACCACCTGCGGCAATGTCACTGTCATCCACCACCTGCGGCAATGTCACTGTCATCCACCACCTGTGGCAATGTTACTGTCATCCACCACCTGCGGCAATGTCACTGCCATCCACCACCTGCGGCAATGTTACTGTCATCCACCACCTGCGGCAATGTCACTGTCATCCACCACCTGCGGCAATGTCACTGTCATCCACCACCTGTGGCAATGTCACTGTCATCCACCACCTGCGGCAATGTCACTGTCATCCACCACCTGTGGCAATGTCACTGTCATCCACCACCTGCGGCAATGTCACTGTCATCCACCACCTGCAGCAATGATACTGTCATCCCCCACCTGAAGTGGTCAGGACCATCCACCACCTGCAGCAATGATACTGTCATCAGCCAGCTGAGGAAATGTCACCATCATCCTCCACCTGAAATGGTCAGGGCCATCCACCACCTCAGGCGGTCAAGCCATCCTCCACCGGAGGAAATGTCACGATCACTCTTCACCTGAGGAAACGCCAAGGGAAACACCGTCTGAGGAGTGGCTATGGTCATCGAACGTGGTTCTGTGGAATGGTGTCCTGCTTGTAACACAGTTGCGATCGAAGTGACTCTGGGCTATGGCAGGCGATGGAGTTATTCGACTTTCTTTGCTCAGCCATATTACACGGTGAAGCGAAATGACGATAATACCCGCTCTCCACCCCAGCTTTTCATTTAATGATGCCAACTAGAGCTGTACAGCCGAGCAGATTTCCATGGTAGCCACAGCGGAACACTGTGTCAAAATTCGGAGCACTTGGCTCTGGGCCTTTCCACGCCAACTCGCTGTTCCACATCACCCCACCTACTCAGATCTTGCTTTTACTTTGTCTGGAGGATCATAATAGTCCCTGAACACGATTCTTGAGGTTCTGGGTCCCTCTGACCAGGTTTGCTCCGTACGGTGGCGAAAAAAATGACGTCATACCACGAACTAATCAATATAAATTCATGTATCTAGGGGAAGGCAGAAGATTTTTCACAACCAACAACTGTTACGGGTGGCAAAATATAAACAACTCAGATTGCTCTACTTATTGTCTGATATGTTGAGCATGCAATCGACGCAACGACTCCAGCGGATACGGCGCAACACCAGCGGATACAGTGCAACAACACCAGTGGATATAGTGCAACAACACCAGCGGATACAGCGCAACAACACCAGTGGATACAGTGCAACAACACCAGTGGATACAGTGCAACAACACCAGCGGATACAGTGCAACAACACCAGCGGATACAGTGCAACAACACTGGTGGATACAGTGCAACAACACCAGTGGATACAGTGCAACAACGACAGCGGACGCAGCGCAACAACACCAGTGGATACAGCGCAACAACACCAGTGGATACAGTGCAACAACGACAGCGGACGCAGCGCAACAACACCAGTGGATACAGTGCAACAACGACAGCGGACGCAGTGCAACATCACCAGTGGGTACAGTGCAACAACACCAGTGGATACAGTGCAACATCACCAGTGGATACAGTGCAACAACGACAGCGGACGCAGTGCAACATCACCAGTGGATACAGCGCAACAACACCAGTGGATACAGTGCAACAACGACAGCGGACGCAGCGCAACAACACCAGTGGATACAGCGCAACAACACCAGTGGATACAGTGCAACAACGACAGCGGACGCAGCGCAACAACACCAGTGGATACAGTGCAACAACGACAGCGGACGCAGTGCAACATCACCAGTGGGTACAGCGCAACAACACCAGTGGATACAGTGCAACAACACCAGCGGACACAGTGCAACATCACCAGTGGATACAGCGCAACAACACCAGTGGATACAGTGCAACAACACCGACAGAAACACCGGACGCAGCGCAACAACACCAGTGGATACAGTGCAACAACGACAGCGGACGCAGTGCAACATCACCAGTGGGTACAGCGCAACAACACCAGTGGATACAGTGCAACAACACCAGCGGACGCAGTGCAACATCACCAGTGGATACAGCGCAACAACAACAACAGTGAATACAGTGTAACAACACTGGTGGATGCAGTAAAACAACACCAGCGGATACAGTACAACACCAGCGGACGCAGTGCAACATCACCAGTGGATACAGCGCAACAACACCAGTGGATACAGTGCAACAACGACAGCGGACGCAGCGCAACAACACCAGTGGATACAGCGCAACAACACCAGCGGACGCAGTGCAACATCACCAGTGGATACAGCGCAACAACACCAGTGGATACAGTGCAACAACGACAGCGGACGCAGCGCAACAACACCAGTGGATACAGTGCAACAACACCAGCGGACGCAGTGCAACATCACCAGTGGATACAGCGCAACAACACCAGTGGATACAGTGCAACAACGACAGCGGACGCAGTGCAACATCACCAGTGGGTACAGCGCAACAACACCAGTGGATACAGTGCAAAATCACCAGTGGATACAGGGCAAAAACAACAGTGAATACAGTGCAACAACACTGGTGGATGCAGTAAAACAACACCAGCGGATACAGTGCAACAACACCAGCGGACACAGTGCAACATCACCAGTGGATACAGTGCAACAACACCAGTGGATACAGTGCAACAACACCAGTGAATACAGTGCAACAACACCAGACCCCGGCTGCCGCTGCGCCGTCACACCTGGACAGCAAACCCGCTCACCAGCTGCTCGCAGATATCCTCCTCCGGTCCGTCATCCTCCTCGTCGGCGTCGTCCTCATCTGAGGAGTCGGCTGCGCTCAGTGTAGTGGCGCGAGGCGTGCGGGTGGCGGCGGTGGTGGGCTCGGCTCGCGTCGACGAGCCGTCGTGTTCCCGCTGCAGCTGCAGCTGCTGGCGGCGCGCCTCCGACAGGATGCGCCGCGACAGCTTACTGTCGACAAACTGCCGCACCGCGCACCGTCAGCTTACTGTCCACAAACCGTCAGCTTCAGCTTACTGTCGATAAACTGCCGCACCGCGCACCCTCAGCTTACTGTCCATAAACCGTCAGCTTCAGCTTACTGTTGACAAACTACCACACCATACGCCGTCAGATTACCGCCCACGAACAGCAGCACCACCCAGTCAGCTTACTGTTAACAAACTGCCGCACCGTGCACCATCAGCTTACTGTCGACAAACTGCCACACCACACGCCGTCAGCTTACTGTCCACAAACTGCCGCACCATACACCATCAGCTTACTGTCGAAAACTGTCACACCACACAGAGTCAGCTTACTGGCCACAAACTGCTGCACTGTAAACCGTCAGCTTACTGTTGACAAACTGCCGTACCACAAACCATCAGCTTACTGTCGACAGACTGACGCACCGGGCACCGTCAGCTTACTGTCTTCAAACTACCACACCATCAGCTTACTGTCGACAAACTGCCACACCACACACTGTAAGCTTATTGTCCACAAACTACCACACCACACATGGTTAGCTTACTGTCAACAGAAGGTAAAACGTGTCAGGCATATGTGGGAACCTTTCCTGACTGAATAAATGTGTCTATCTCGACATGTTTAGAGGGAAAAGGACATCGCTCGATCGTAATGTCCATAGTGCCGTGCCCTGGAAGCAAGTCCAAATCAAGAATCAATGCATGCGTGAAGAGCACTTTGGTGGGCTGAAAACAAGCATTGAAGAGAAACTTGCTTTGTCATGGAAAACACATCATATGAGCCTAGACACCACTAACCGCCAGATCCTAACACCGTGAGTCGCGGAGCGGGGGGCATAGCAGAGCCGAACGCAGGTAGACACTAAAGTCATTCAGGTGCGTCCAGGTGGTGTGACTGGGGCGAGGTAGGGGGGTAAAGTGCCGCCTCCCAAGGAGACAGTGAAACATGGTCATAATGAGCTGCCATTAGGTGTATAATGTCAAAGAGGCAGTATTAGGTGTACAATGCAGGACGGCGCAGAACTTCGCCAATAACCATGCCATTCACAAGATGTTTTTATGTGCATGGGTTTTTGGAGCAGAATGAGCACATACACTCTTTCCAGTACCATGGTAATAGTGGTGCCAGTACATACTTGAGCATTGGAAACATGGCAATTGTGGCTATCTAAGAATGTAGAGATGACGGACGTTGTTGGTGAAGTGCTGTCACAGCTTTGTTGATCTTATTGATTGCTTTCTCAAGTTTGTTTATCTTAAAGCTCAGGTCTACCCAATATGCTACTATACAGCATTGGGCACTTGTGGTTGGTGGCAACATGTAGAAATTTGTCTGCTCACGTGTCAGACAGTTTTGATGGTAGTAATGCACCTGAAACTGCACCTGCTTTTTCTGACTTGCCAGACAAGGGCCTACATATGCTCCTGCAAGCACCACCAGAAAACGGACACTTCTCACATATTTTTTTTCGTTGTGTCTGGAGGCAATTGTATAGCAACCGCACAATATGTAGGTGCAGTATCTGGAAATACATCATGAGATGTGGATGCCTCACTGTCAATACTGGTGCGAATGTGCATGCTATTTCTAAAGCAACAAGCAACAACACTGTTTCAATCACGAAATGCAGATTGTAAAAGCATGAATCTAAAATCACGATGGGAACATTCGGTGACAACAGACTATCGATCCTGTATTTGGCGAATGGCATGTCCCACATATTTCCACGAAAAGCTCTCCGTGGACTGGGTGGCCATTTGGGATTCGAGGCGCATCGACAGCGCTGGTCACACAGCGCCTACATCGGTGTACTGACGTCGTCGTCGCCGCGCTGGTCGCGCTCCTTGTTGCGCGCCGACGGCCGCGCGAACCGGTCGGCCTCGATCTGCTGGTGCAGACTGGCGGCGGCGCCCGCCTCCGCGCCTCCGGACACGTGCATCTTCTTGGCCTTGCCCATGGCCGTCACTGGCTGCTGGCGGTGCGGCGCCACCTGCCGAGCCAGACAGCCGACGGTCGGTTGGTTATTGGGGTTTAAGGGCACATCGACTGCAGAGGTCATGCAGCGCCCACAGCCGACAGTCGGTCGCGCGTCAGGCGTGACATCCTGCTCAGATACACCCACTCAATCGCAGAGTAGCCATACCACCCTGTTAGGATACTCTCACTCGGCCATACAGTAAATACACCACACTGTTCTGATACACCCATTCAGTCATAAAGTAAGCACACTACTCTGTCCAGATACTGGTGGTGCATTGGAGTTTAGGGGCATGTCAACATCAAGGGTCACTTTGTGCCCATTCTGTCCATACTCCCACACAACCATAAACAAGGTGCACCACTCAGTCAGATGCACCCACTCAGTTCTAAACTAAGCACACCACTCTGTTGAGATACACCCACCTGGCCATAAAGTAAGCACCTCACTCAGTCCAGATACACCCACTCAGTCATGAAGTAACACAGCACTCTGTTGTGCTATGACCATGCAATGGTAAAATGAGCACACAACATTGTTGGGATACATCCACTGATCACAAGTTAGTTGTTAGGGCTTAAGGGCACATTGACTACATTGGTCATGTAGCGCCCATCCACTGATCACAAAACAAACATAAGATGCACCCATTCAGGGGCATGAGGAGCACTCTATGCTCCCTGAGCACAACCCTGGAGTGTGGAGTGGAAGTTAGCACACCTCTTCATGTATTTTATGCCTGAAATCATGTTTCTATTCAAGTTTAGAAACTGGATAATAAAATCAGCTTCACATGTCGTCTACCACAGAAAGGCAGAAAGAATGAAAATGTCTCTAAATGGAACATTTATCTCCTGAATCTATAAAATGCATTGGCCATCCTAAATATATAATATTTTACTCATGTTCTATCTCTCATGGAGATTTCATGAAACATTTGGAACACAAGATGTCTTTAGCATAATCATAATTAAACCATTTTATATTGCAAAACCTACACCTCAATATGTGGCAAGAAATTAATAATATGCTACATGAGCATTCTACTGTTGAGCTGTGTTGTAGTTGTTTGGTTTGTTGGTAACTGGAGCCCAGGGATCGACCACAGTGGTCATGCAGCATCCATTAGCTGTGTTTTGAATATTTACGATTTTTGCTGTGTGAGCATGACAGGAGTATCAGGTATGGAAGTATGAAGTTTGTCGGCATCAAAAGTATACTTTTGTTGTCATTTTATCCAATGTTGCTCAGAAAATTGGCATATAACCACATCATTTGCTAATTTAACAATAGCACCAATCAGCAATCAGTCACCTGGTAGTCATATGTTGGCTGTCAGATACTGTAGTGCTGTGGTCTTGACATCAGAAAGAATGTTGACATTTGCTGATATCCATAAGTTGGAAAATACAATGATATGGTTAAATGTTGATTTTTGTGATTTTTTTCAAATGCAATGGTTTGACATGATTAAGCTGATGTGACCACTTATTTTCTCTGCAAATGATTACTTTTAAGTCAACAGTGGTTCATATAATTGTTGACAACATAGGCACAGGTCTGTGGTTTATACCCTGACACTTAGAGAAGGAACTTTTGAATTCTGTGGCAGTGGAATTCTAGCAACAATTGTATATGTATATGTGTATATATAGCAACAAATGTATATATATGTATATGTACCTATGTAGCATAACATATAAAATGAATTATTACATGATATAATCCATCCTGTCCTAACCAAACTGTAAAACCAGAATCATCTGAAACATATTTTTCAGCCACAACATCATGAAGTATGTGATATTAACAGTGCTGCCTTCATCAATAAGAGCATAGCAATGAACTCCCAGCCTTGCAGATGAATGGGGCTGTAAGTATTCCTTCTTGGAAATATATTTCCATTGAATTGGGTCCAAGCATAGTAAGTTGAGTGCATTTAAGTGTTAAATTTCTTCATCAACTCTGTGACACCAGGTGCAGATAATTATACATGATGGCTATATTTGTGGAGTGAAGTTTAAGTGAGAAACTACTTCAAAATTAAAACTGATGTGAGAATTACAATTAGTGACTGCTTCTAATTTATGCAGATTTATCTTGTTCCTGAGCCCACATGATCTGGGAGCAAAAAGATACTGAAAACCCACCTACTGGCTTAAAAGTAAGAACTTGCAGAAGAAATGAGTGGCTGCAACATTTTAATCATGTTAAAAAGCCTGGCATTATAAAATAAATAAATTAAAAAACCAATCTTAAATTTCAAGTTGCAGAACATCAGGATAGATCAAAGTCATTGCAAGTCAGGATTGCTCAGCATACTTTGGGATTGCAAATGCACAGCATCCTTCAGGATTGCATGGCATTTTTAGGATGGCACAATATCCTTCAGAATTGTGCAGCATCCTTCCAACTTGTTCACCATTATTCGGAAATACACAGCTCTCAATTTGGCACAACAGCTGCAAAAATATATTCGGTTTCCATCCAACGGCTTCGATACCCACCTGTTTGTAAAATCCTTTGACACAAAAACCAATTTCTACCAGCCACGAAGACTCAGGTATGGGCTAACGGTATATGTCTGCATACTAACTGCATACCTGGGTACTAATACTAAATGGCTGATGGCTGTATACGCTCGCCTGGCCAACAAAGGCGATATATATCCCGCTAACATAGCAACCACGTGTACCAAAGCTGCTTTACATTGCCCAAGGTCTATGACCACGCGTAACACATGCTGCCATATGCACGGCTCTGAAGGGGTCCGTATCACAAGTAGCCAATGTCATAAGTACCAAGATTCATAAGTTCCAAAGCTGCCAGATAACTTCTAGAATATCTGCGGGTAGGACGAATTCACAAGTACCCGGTGTCATAAGTTCCAAAAATAGTTCTGAATTCTACCGCTAGATGACAACGTAAGTATTATGCACCAGAGCTTACTTGCGTGCCGACAGATGGCAGGCCGCATTTGCTGTGTGCTTCAAAAAGGCTACCAAATTCTTGAGCCGGGAAATTCTCAACAAATTATAGAGATTTTGTGTCTAGAAAAACCAAGTGTCCCCAAACAAAGGAATGCCGCTGGTTTAGTTCCAGCCTGCCGTAAATTCGTCAAAGTGACGACATATTCATATTCATATTCATTTCGCAAATCCGCCGAATATCTAAGAAATACAGACTCTTCAGAATTCCTTCAAAATTGGTACACATGCAGTACTGGATGAACTGATCATCATGACTATAAAAGCTAAGCAGGGCGCCCTTAAACAGCTGAGATATTCCAGGTAAAACGTCTGGGTCATTTAGGTCGTGAACTCCTCATAATTCCTTCAAAATGGGCACAAATGTACTCTTGAATGCATTGATGACCATGAGCATAAAACCTGAAGGGACGTTCATGAAAGCAAAATTATGTGTATCAAAACCTCTCCTGGAAAAATTATCCTGTACCAAGGCAGCGATTCAAAGCACAAAGCTTTTCTCTTTTAACTTGCACGTCAAGGTAGATTGATATTCGATCCCTACATGTGGAACATCGTGGAAACGAGCATGCTGGTGGACCTCGGTACACTGATTATCGTGAGCACAATCAAGAAGCCGCATTGCTGGTTGGTTATAGGTTTTACGACACATCGGGGCCCCACCCGGCGGGCCCAGGTAACACCCAGGCCCCCCCAACCCAGCAAACGAGGAAGAAGTCAGACCCGAAGCAAGGGGTACCAACACCAATACAGGCAAAAGCTAAGGGGCATCAGCAGAGTAAGTAGTAGTAGCGGTGGACGATTCCGAAAAGGGGAAGTCAAAACAAAAAAAGGGCGAAGCACGGCCCCCGGGAAGGCGCCGTCTGGTGGTGGGGGCGGGTCCGCTGGCCGCGACAGCCGAAGCTGCCCGAAGCGGACTTTTCAGATTTAGAAGCCAGTACCAGCAAATTTGAGGACTACCTACTTCGGTTCTCGTATAAGGTGATCTCAACTGTGATTTCTCAAAGATAACAATGATAATGCAAAGAAACGCCTATGTGAATTTTCTCGGATTTTGATCTCTCACAATATGTACTGTCTACTCTACCATGCCGGCTCGCTTCTTGATGTTCTGATGTGCAATGATGACGATCTGGTCCGATGCTGCGGTGTGAAACATTGTCATTTTAGCCCTCACAAATTTGTACGTGCTTATTTATCTGTGCCGAAGTGGCGGCAGGAGGCCGAAGTTACTGTTCAGACCCGCTGTTTTCGCGGCATTGATACCCAGTCGACTTCATCACGATTTGGTGTCCATCGATTGGAGTGGGGTGTATTTGTCACCAACTGTTTCCGAAAAGTGGGACCAATTTTTTGGGAAATTGTATGCCGGTACTCGACTCCCACGCCCCCTTGCGCTCCGGTTAAAATCAGAAACCCCAGCGCTTCGAAGCTCTCTGATACTACCAGCCCTTATGGCCCGGCGCAGAAGCCCTGACAGAGGGGTGGGACATGGATCAATACGCTATAGCATCCTAAATAAAGCGGTGAAACGCGAGATTCTCCGTGATAATCGAGAGGAGTATAGCAGGAGAATAGAGGAGGGTGGCGCGCGGTCTGTATTTAAGCACTGGACACCGCAGTTGGTCGAAACAATTTGGACAAACGCGTCATCCCTACCGCGTCCCCAGATGACCTCAACACTTACTTTGTGGGGATAGGTCCCCGTGTAGCGCGGAGGTGGCTGAGCAGGGTAGTTCCCCCAACCTACCATGCTTGCTACCCCGTGTGGGTGCCTGCGCGTTCAGCCCCCTCCCCCTCTCACTGGCGGATTTTCAATTACTGGTCCTGGGGATGCGGTGCTCTGCCTCCGCAGGAGCAGACGGGGATTTGCATGCGGATCGTGCGTCTGACCCTCGACGTGTTAGGAGATATATATCTTCACCTGGTCAATTCCTGTCTCTGCGAACTCCGACTTCCCCCCGCTTGAAACATTCCCTCGTTTTTCCGGTTTATAAATCAGGCGATTCGTCCTTGGCTTCCTCTTTCCGTCCAATTTCCATAGTTCCCACCATCGCTAAAATTGTAGAGCGTGCTGTACACCAGCAGCTCTACATCTACCTGTCCTACAATCGCCTCCTCTCCCCTACCCAGCACGGCTTTCGTCCCAATCACTCTTGCGAAACCGCACTCCTGTCCCAATCCGACCGTAACCTTTCCGCCAACGACCGTGGGGATGTATCTCTTCTGTGTCTCCTCGACCTCAGCAAGGCATTCGATGTGATAAACCATGAGAAGCTCCTCGCCAAATTAAGCATCCACGGCATTGAAATATCCTGGTTTTCGGCCTACCTGAGTGATCACACCCAGAGCGTCAAAATTACCGATCGTTTAGGCAACACAAAAATATCTTCCCGGCTTCCCAACAACGTCGGTGTGTTCCAGGGTAGTTGTTTGGGACCGCTCCTGTACAGCGTGTTCAGCAATGACCTCAGCCTCTTTGTCGAAGAGGCAGAGGTCACTCAATTCGCAGACGACACGTCCTTACTCGTCAGCGGCAAAAAACGGGATCTAATATCCACTTCAACCACCGATACCCCACCCCTGATCGCCCGTCTCGAGCGCGTCCTGGAATGCCTTGATCAGTGGTTTCGTGCGAATGGCCTAAAAGTGAACGCTGCCAAGTCGCAACTTCTTCTTTTGGGCGGACCTCAAAATTTGCGCAACATTCCCGACTTTTCTGTAAAATTCCGTGATCAAAATCTCGTCCCCTGTTCTCAAGCCAAAAACCTCGGTGTCATTTTTGACCGCACGCTGTCCTGGACGCCCCATGTTACCCAGCTCACCGGCCGTTGTTTCGGCACCCTCATTGGTTTGTCACATGTGAGGCACAGCCTACCGTCCGAGATTCTCACTACCCTCGTTACAGCCCTGGTCATCTCCCAGATCCGGTACTGTATTTCGGTTTATGGAAACTCCACCCAAGAAAACACCAACCGGGTACAAAAAAATTATCAACTTCGCTGCTAAGATGATTTTCGGCCGCAAAAAAATTCAATCACGCCTCGGATCTGATAGAGGAACTGGGCTGGCTGAGGGCGGATGAGTTAGCCAGCTACCACACACTCACCACGCTCCATAAGATCCGTAGGCAGGGAGTCCCTGAAGAGCTGGCAGATTTGTTTCGAACGGTGGGTGAGCTGAGGGAGAGAGAGGTACCGCGTCGAGGCGATGACATCCATGTCACTCGGTGGCGCACCGAGATGGGCAGGCGCAGATTTCGGGTCAGGGCTCCCATACTGCACAATGCATTGCCTCCGGAGATCAGAGAGCTACCTGTGTCGAGGTTCGGCCGAGCTTTGAAGCGCCATATTGTTAGCGGCAGGGAATGATTTATGCTATATGACCCATGTGTGTATACGGTTTTGTTTTTAACATCTCATTTATCATATAGGCATGTATGCTAGTTTCACCTTTTAGCCTTTTATACCTGCATGCAGTTTTTAATTCTTGACTTTGAGCCGTAATAACCATGTCTTTATTGGATGGTTCAATAAACAGTCTGAGTCTGAGTCTGAGAACACAAAGGCTAAGAGGGCCGTTCATAAACAGCTGAGTTATTCAAGATCAAAGGTCGAGATCATTGTGGTCGGACCACTGATATATATTGTTAATGGCACACATGTAGTCAAGGACTAACTGACGACCATGGGCATGAATGATAAAGCGGCGTTGCTAAACAGTTGAGCTATTCAGTGTCAAGGGTCAGGGTCAATGAGGTCGGACTATTAAGATTTTCTTCAAAGTTTGTACACGCGGAGTAATTGATGCAATGACCATCATCAGCATAAAATCTCAGAGGGCGGGGTCATTGGGGTGGGACTTCTTATAATTCATTCAAAATAGGCACACATTTATTCTAGGATGAACTAACCCTCATGAGCATACAAGCCAAGATGGTCGATCATAAACGGCTGGATTATTTGTGTCCAAACATTTCTGGGTGTGTGCATATGTAGCGATTAATAGCACAAAACGAATATCAATATGCACATCAAGCAACATTGAAATTTCATTTTTACAGGGGGAGCATCGTGAAAACTAGCATACTGGTAGGGTAAACGGACAAATGTACGTAAAGCAAATGTATGCGTGACAGATGTCCATACTGAAATGTACCGAAGCAAATGTACGTAGGCATAGATGTATGTATGGTAATCGTTCGTCAGCGCATATGTACGTATGACAAATGTAGTTAAGCGCAAATGTACGTATACGCAAATGTACGGAAGTGCAAAAGTGTGTATGCTCTAATGTTCGGAGACGCAAATATACGTATGCATAACATGTTCGTAATTATACGCAAGCGCAAAAGTACAGATGGCAAATGTACGTATGCGCAAATGACGCATGTAAATGTACGCATGCGTAGATGTACGCAAGCGCAAATGTACGGATGTGCAACTGTACGTATGCGTAAAATGTACGTACGCAGAAGTACGAATGAACAAAGGCACGTCGAGCAAAGTACGTATACGCAAATGTGCGCATGTACAAATGTATGTATGCGCAGATGTACGTAAGCACAAATGTACCTAAGAGCAAATACAGACATGTGCAATTATGCGCATGTCTCAAATGTACGTAAGCGAAATGTACATAATCTCCAAAAGCACCTATGCGTAAAGGAGCGTATGTGCAAAGGTACATATGCGCAAATGTACGTAAGTGCAAATGTATGTAAGAATAAAGGCATATAAGAGCAAATGTACGTAAACGTACAAGTATGTAAACGCACATGTACGTAAAGTAAATGTATGTATAAGCCAATGCGCGTACAGTTACGCATACGTATCTTTACGTTTTCATACGTTTGGCTGGATACGTATGCCATACGCACATTTGCGCTTACGTATATTCACTTATGGACCTTTACCATGCGCATAATTGTTCTTGTGTACATCTGCCATTCATCTATTTCTCATGAGTATTTTTGCGCCTTCGTACATCTGCACTTACGTTCATCTGCCTCATGTAAGTTTGCGCATACGTCCATATGTGCCTGTATGCATTTGCTCTGACATACTTTTGCGCTGACGCATATTCGCAAACACGCGTACATGCATTTGAGATTACGTACTTCTGCGCATTCGTATATCTGCTCTGATATATAATTGCGCATACGTACATTTGCGCTTACATACATTTATGCTAACGTACTTTTGCGTTTACGTACACTTACGCATACTTATGATTGCGCTTACGTCCATTTGCGCTTACGCATATCTGCGATGATGTATTTTTGGATCACGTACATATATTAAAATAACAGCAGTGATATATATCGGTTACACGGACGTCCATTTGCGCGTACGTACGTTTGCGCTGACGTATCTTGCGTACATTTGTCATACGTACCTTTATGCATACGTGCATTTGCTTACTTACATTTACTTGGGTGTATCGTCATGCGTACATTTGTCCGAGAATCTACCAGTTGAGCTTGGTGCACTGATTATCATGAGCATATTTAAGAAGCCCTATCACAAAAATCTACGGAGATTTCCGGAGCCAAGGGCCAAGGGGCCATCGAGACCGGCCTCGTCTAGATTTCCTTCCAAAATTGCTGCACGGGGTAGTACTTGATGCACTGAACATCATGAGTATACAGGCTAAGAGGGCGTTCGTAAACGGCTGAAATACTCAAGGTCGAAGTCGGGATCATTAAGGTCGATCTCTCATAATCGTTTCAAGATTGCCACACATATAGTCAAGATGCGCTGACGGTCCTGAGCATGAAGGCTGACAAAGGCCTTCATGAACAGCTGGATTATTGGGCCAAAATATTTCCCGGTGTGTTCATGCAGCGATTCAAAACAAAACACCAATGGCAAACTGCACGTCAAGCTAAATCAATACTTGATGCTTCCCAGTGGAACATCATGAAAGCCAGCATACTGGTAGAGCTCGGCATCCTGATTAACATGAGCAAACACAAGAAGACGTATTACACAACACCACAGATATATTTAGGGTCAAAAGTAAAATGTCATCGAGGTTGGACGCCTCCGATTTCTTTCAAAATTGGTTCTCGGGAAGCACCCCTTGCAGAAGGGCAGAAATCGAAAGTTATAGAATTGATTGACCCGTGCCAAAGCATGCAAAATAAACGTTCATTCCATTCGGGTCCAAGTTTTAGGAACGTAACGTGAAGAGTTACTGCCCAATTGGGGAACGGGTGGCATATTCCCTTTTTAATTGAATATATGATGCTATTGTTTTTGCGATCTGTCTGTCTGTCTGGCTGTCTGTCTATCTGTCTGTCTGTCTGTCTGTCTGTCTGTCTGTCTGTCTGTCTGTCTGTCTGTCTGTCTGTCTGTCTGTCTGTCTGTCTCTCTGTCTCTCTGTCTCTCTCTCTCTCTGTCTCTCTCTCTCTCTCTCTCTCTCTCTCTCTCTCTCTCTCTCTCTCTCTCTCTCTCTCTCTCTCTCTCACTCTCTCTCTCTCTCTCTTGAAATCAGCTCTCTGGACAACAGCATTCCCCCCCCCCCCCCCCCCCCCCCCCCCCCCCCCCCCCCCCCCCCCCCCCCCCCCCCCCCCCCCCCCCCCCCCCCCCCCCCCCCCCCCCCCCCCCCCCCCCCCCCCCCCCCCCCCCCCCCCCCCCCCCCCTCTCTCTCTCTCTCTCTCTCTCTCTCTCTCTCTCTTCTCTCTCTCTCTCTCTCTCTCTCTCTCTCTCTCTCTCTCTCTCTCTCTCTCTCTCTCTCTCTCTCTCTCTCTCTCTTCTTGAAATCAGCTGTGCTTATCGGCGAAAATTCATTTGTGAGTCAAAACAGTACGTGGGCCGCTAGTACGTCGGTCAAGTCGTTGACGCGCAAGCCGTTACATTGCGCGCCAAGTAACCAATTCAAATGTCAACCGGCTCGCATGACGGCCTGTATAATTCGCGCAGCGAGAGGTGGGCAGTGATTGGATTAACGGATGCGGGCAGTTACTCCAGAGTACATTTTAGTAACAGAATATCACGAATGCATATGACTTTCCATTGGTCTCCGGAAGAGCATAGGAGTGGCATCAATGTCCTTGTCTGTAATACCTATAGTTATTGCGGTTGTGCATAGGCTTCGCCGCCACTGAGTTCCGAGGCCCGAATCCTCCTGGGATGTTGGAAAACTTCGGGAAAATATGTCATCTTCCGGCAGTTTCACAGTTTCTGTACCAGGCAACATCTCACTCTGGTGGGAGAATTCGTCAGACGGTGCCATCACGGGTCTGCCGTATCAATGCTACCATGGCCCGCGGCGTGCCGCCCGACTGAACCAGTCTGCCGTCGGCTGGATGTCAGCTAGGTGTCGGCTGCATGTCGAAATTGGCGAGCATTCCACTCACCAGCTGACAGCGAGCCGCTGTCGGCATGTTTACTAGGAATATGTATATACATATATATCCACATGCACACACACACACACACACACACACACATATATATATATATATATATATATATATATATATATATATATATATACAAGTATATGCTATCCGTGGGAGGTACCTCTAGCAAAGGCAGACATATGCGTCAATGGCATCAACGCTGTTAGCAACAGCAAAGGCGTCCAGTGTCATATCTTCTGCTATGCAATGTCTTGCATTATCGGATAATATCCTTCATGCAATTTACTATCTTCTGCCCCCTCTTCATGCTAATAAAAACCAGATTGATGCCACTTTGGCATTGGCATCAGAATGATGGCTAAAAACCGAGGTGAAGTTAAACCTTAACTAAATCGGACAGGTGATGAAGTTAGACGGCGACTATTGGTCGGACATCCAAAGCCGAGAGGGGCCTTTTAACTTTCTCAAATGCCGTGTATAGCTTGTGGTGGCCTGATATAAGCGTGTGACAGATCGCTAGAAGTTCGTTCTACCATCTAATACGGTTACATAATGACATTAAAATTAGCCATAGAGTCATAAATTCCAACACCCAGACAGGGTCCCAGTAATAAACCGAGCTAATTCGGAAAGAAGCCGTATGCGGTCGCATGTGGCCGTGAGACATTAGTACGTGGCCTACCCGTGTGCAATTTTGATGGATATGTGAGTAGTCCAACCTCAGTGTCAGTGTCCTGTAATAACAATATAATAACAAATGATAAGTATATATGTATATACATATATATACACACATATATATATATATATATATATATATATATATATATATATATATATATATATATATACACATATATACATATATATATATATATATATATATATACATATATATATATATATATATATATATATATATATATATATATATATATATATATATATATATATATATGACGTCCTGGTCATCATCTAAGTACCAGTTAAGAGGGGCGTTCATAAATAGCTGGGCTATTTGAGTCGGGATTTCTTCATACATTCTCGGTGCAGATATGATGGACAGCGATGCAAACGAAAAAAATCTGGAAGTAAGGTTATGTTGCTTTTTGAGTATTGCGCGTGGATCATAGAGCATGATACTCTAATCATGATGAACACCATATATAATCGTACTACAATACGCAGCGAAGATATGCTGGGTTAAAGTACAAGTGTCACCGTCGTCGGACTACTCAGATTTCGTTAAAATTGACATGCAGATACTCCTCCATATCCTGATAAAGGCACATAATACACATAAAGACTAAGAAGAGTGCTCATAAATAGCCGTTAACAGACGCCAAAGGCCAGGGTCACGGAAATCGGAGTGCTCATATTTCCTTAAAACACACAGGTAGATCTTGATGTGCTGATCGCATGAGCATGGAACCAAAGAGTTCATAAACACATGAGTCATTCAAAGTCAAATGACAGGGTCAGACTACCCAGATTTCCTTCAAAATTGGCACGCAGGTGGCCTTTGACGCGCTAACCAGCATGACCCTACACGCTAAGAGGGACGTTCATAAGCAGCCGTGTTAGTTAGTTATTTGGGCTTTAGGGCGCTTCGAACAGAATTGATAATTCACACCCAAGCTGAGTTATTCAGTCAAAACTTCGTCTTGCATTGACGGTATAGATATAACTTACGGCGATAAAACTAATGTGAATCTGTACGTCAACGACTTCTTCAACCGTTGGCGCTCTCCAAGAGGAGAAAAGGCTTTCTTTTCCGCAGACAATTCCTCTCCACCTGCCGATCACTATTCCAAGATCTCCTTTATGGTGCCGTTATTGCGGTGTGATGTGTCCTGATCCCAGAAGTGTTCAGTGCATGCACTTTCTTTCTTCACGTCTGGTGGGATGCCCTGCCACGATCAACATTAATAGACCCGCCTCTGCCAACAACAGTTGAGGCCTGGAACCCTGACAGAACCTGGGTCGCATCCGCTGCTCTAAGACTCATCCATGCGGGTATTACGTGTGACTCGCGCTCGTGTTACTAGACCACTCGTGTTGCGCGATATCGGGGGGATGTGGTGTGGATGTACTCGGGTAGATAGTGCCTGTGGAACTCGCGATGTAATCTTGATTGGGTGTTTTTTTTTCGGTGTACGTTTTTCCTGTTTCACATAATCTTGTATATATAGGCTTAACCCAGATACGCCCGTGTTGATCTCACTTGACCTCAACACTTTATGACTTCATCCCACGATTTTCCCGACGATGCCCTATTGAATTATAGTACCGTGACGTCACACGAGCGCCTTATTTGCTCACGTATTTTATCAACATATTTTCGGGACGTTTCCACTAGACACAGATTCGGCGGTAGCACTGGGTAAACGACAGTACCACTGCTGGGACCTGCAGGAGTCTACTCGCTCGTTTTTCTGTTTACGTTCCATGCTGCCCGGAAGGCAATTCATTTTCAAGAATCTATGCCCTGTCCCAAAGGTGTCACTTTACATACGATGGGCACTGATCCCCCATCCAATCATTAGTTTGCCCTCCCCAATGATTGATTTCCCCCCTCTCCCAATCAGACATATTCTTAACTATGGGGCCTGTAGAGCCGAAAATTAAGAAAGTTCGGAATATGCCCCTTCTGCGCTCAACGATTTTTGTTTAGCCTATCCGGAGACACATGCTGTATGAAAGGTAAATTGGCCCCTTAGCCAATATCACAAAGTGACACCCATATCCCGCCCGAAAGTTTGCTTCCTGTTAGCCGTTCGGAGCTGTCCGGATGACCAAGAATCCTTCCGACACCATATATATTTATTATCCCAAAGGGTAAAGCAAATATTCTCCCGGACGGACAGAATATTATAATATTTAATTATTCAATATTCTAAGTTACTTGGTAGATCGACGCTATCATTGCGCTTATCACTTCAATTAGGTGCATGGTTCGAGGAAGCGCCCCCCGGTAATCGATAAGCGTTGAGGTTACAGGGATATTATAGCAAAGTCAAAGTAGAAAATCGTCTTTGTTCCGCGCCGTAGTCACATAGTGTATATGTTCTATCCCTTCCTTCCTCTTCCGATCGGTCAGACACGCACCAGCGGCGGGCAAGACACTTAGTATTACATCCACGCGAAGCACGATCCAACGCTCCGACAACAGTCCGCTCTCGGCTCCTCACGCCACACCACTGCCGCCGGCCGGCTGGGCGTGAAATCCCGAGTTTCTCACTCGGCCGCTAGGTGGGCTGTGCTCAGGACACAACAGTATATGTATATATTTGCCGCGAATTTGACACACCAACACTTAAGCCGACGCATGGACAAAACATGGTTGACGCTCTCCGAACGCGTGGATAAGGACTCTATCGGACGTTCGATAGATTCCGGACACCTATTTTCGCCCGGGAGTCCTGTGAAGCACGCTTTACCTGGCTTTCGGGGCGAGGAATCGACCATAATTAGTTTAAGGCTACATAAAAGGTGTAGGTCGAAGCCCTTGGATGCTGCCACGATTATTGTTTATTGCAATACGGCATATTTATGACGCATGTTGAGGGTTTCCCCCTATCCGTTTGCGAGATATTTTTTGTATGATGATACACGCGCAATAATCGAAGATCAATATAACATGGCCAGCGGCGGATCTAAGATTTAGTAAGAGGTTGGCACCCATAATTTATGTGCACCGTCTGTAGGTGGAAGTGTTCCTATAATGAAAATATGGCCTCACAAGGATGGGATGCGCTCCGAAAACTGCGTGTAGTCTCTGACGGCATAGCACCATAGCAGGTATTAGTCTTTGTGACATTTATCAAGGTAGTTTGGAGCGCATATCTCCGAAAACATTACACCGCCTGAGAGTTCATCTCGTTTCCTCTCCGATGATTTATAATTCGTCACATCGGCCACCATGTGGAGATGTGGCCCCACATGTCAGTCCAGGGATTCTCACATTGGTCCGAGGCCTCTCGTGTCGGTTTAGGGGCCCCATCACGATTGCCCTGCCGTTGGATTTAGCGATGAATGGTGTGGTAGAATGTCAACCGAGAAGTTCCGCGTATCGGATGTGCATTCAAAACCTTCTGAGAAATGCGAAACATGTCTGCGTCTTTTCATACCGTGATGCACTTCATATATTGCATTCGATATGTCTTAGTCAAATAATGCGGCTTATAATCAACACGCAATAGCATTTTACGTGCTTATGTGCTCAGTGTGTTTGCGAGGACACCGTCCATATCTTCGGACACTTGAGCCACCCCAATCATTTTCATAAAACGACATACCTGGGTGAAGGTCACGGATTGTTTTGTTTGTGTAGATATCCAGCTTTATTAGCCTGACACATGGATATACGATAGCAACCCGAAGCATCACAGGTTGGTGTGAACAGCAGGGTATCGTGAAGTGCAACACACTAATATTCGGTACATGTCCCCCTTGGTGTTAAAGCTTCGCGGAGTTGTTGCAGCTCACGTTATACGCACAAATACGGCGAAATGCTCTAGTCCCTTCACGGCTACGGCAACATTCCATCATAACTAGTATATATATATATATATATATATATATATATATATATATATAAAAAAAAGCCATGTGATCACCGAAGCTGGCATCATATGACTGTGCCAAATGTTCCTGCAGTCGCATGCCGTGTGACGGCAGACGCGGACACCGCATTGTGCGCACGAGCTGCACACCTGCCGGGCACTGTTCAGCTGTATAAGCTAGGTCACAAGGTCAAGAAAAAGACACAAGACACAGTATTATTCAGCTTGACACGATGGGTGGTGGAAATAAATATATAATGGAACAGCGGATATGGACATAATATCGAGCATATGGACACCAACATTGTTCCATATCAACTAGATCACTCTCTGGATAGCACATGGATGCTGATTGTATCGCTGCCGAAAGCCGGAATAAATTGTCCACAGGTACGGCACATCACGAACGAATCAAATCAAATACATTGCCAAGGTAACCATTTCATTTCGCAATGGGTGTGATCTGTGGTAGACGAAAATACTACTGTATTTCACGCCACAGGTAACCCTAGCTCAGCACGTGCGATCATGTTCACCGTGTTTGTTGCGACATGACGGGTCGATCGCTATCAGCCACATGGTCATGTTCCACAATGCTAGGACCTTACAGCGCATCTCCCTGATGCCACCACCAATGTGACTTGCACTCAATAACGCTTTGAGTACTTGACGACGGATTCTGACGCTACGGTTTATACATCTACTGACGCTGCGGGTACAGCGTCCTCGTTCGCTCACTAATGTTGCAACCGTACAACGATGGCTCCTGTCACTGGCATTGCGATGGTGTTCCACAACGCTTCCGTCAGGTGGCGTGCGATCACGGAGACATCAGCCGTGCGACGTGTGATCCAATCGATTCAGTCCCAGGGCTCGCTCTCATCGACGCCGCGTCAGAAGACGCTTCTTGGCACTGCCGACCTTTTGACACACCATCAGTGACGATGCATCCGCATCATGTTGGCTAACTGACCGTGCGAACGTTAAGCGTACGCCCTGTGACGATTCGCTTGTAGGATGTCAGCGCATTGCTGGTGCAGCCACGTTATTTCCTCTCACTGCCAATATGACTGTATGACATGCGTTCACTGAAGCTGGCATCATATGATTGTGCCAATGATCCTGCAGCCGCATACCGCGTGACAGCAGTCGCGGACACCGTATAGCGCATACGGGCTGCACACCTGCCGGGCACGGTTCAGCTGTATAAGTTATGTCACAATGTCAAGAAGACACAATACGCAGCATTATTCAGTTTGACACGAGGGATTGTGAAAATAAATATACAATAGGATAGCGGATATGGACATAATATCGAACATATGGACATCAACATTCTTCAATGTTAACTGCATCCACCTTTGGATAGCACAGCACGGATGCTGATTGCATCGCTTGCCGAAAGTCGGAAGAAAAACTTTTTTTTGGGAAAGGGAGATGAACGTATGAAACACTATAATTATCCTGCCCATGAGTATGCAGAAGACAGGTGACCTTAGTTGACACCATACAGCATTTCGGATTATGCTAAGACACACAGAGACGAATCACATGGAAACACTGGTCTCTGAGGGTGATCTAAGTGAAGAATAGTTTGTGGATTTAAAAAAAGGCGAATAAACAATAAGCCGTAAATCACATACACATGCACACACATGCATACACACATATACATACATATATATAAGCACGCATATGTATATATATAAGCATGTGTGAGTGTGCATGTGTATGTAATTTAGGGCTTATTTGTGTTGCTCTGTGACTCGTCTTTGTGTGTCTTAGCATAACCCCAAATGCCATATGATATCAACTAAGGTCACCTGTCTACTTCATACCTATGGGTATACACATGCATGCATGTATTTATGCATGTATATATGCGGGTATGTACATATGTATGCATTTTGGAATTTTGCTTGCATACACAGAGACGAATCACAGTGCATCACTGCAGTTAAAAAAGGATGGATTAAGCAAACCCATGGACAGGTGGTGCCATTCTCATGAGCATCGGCACTTCTCTAGAAGGCTTCAGTGCATCCTCTCCCCAGTCAACTGATTTCAGCCTAAAGATACCAAAAGGCACCCTGCCCTCACACAAATTTATGGATCAACCTCTGTAGAAAGCCAAGGCATCAGCAACAGCCTGAGATTGGACCAACAGTCATGGGCACAGAAGTATAACCTTGGGTTCTTTTACGACACATTCAGCTGGTAGGTCATATAGCATCACCAACTTGTCACTGTGCATTACATGATCCCATCTAAACGCTTTGCAACCGACCTTCATAGTCATGGGCTAGGTCTGACATTGTCTGGTGATCAATTCTCTCATTTTTCCCTTGCATCTGATGTTCGTTTTTATCTTAATATATTTTTTTATTCCATTCTCTCAAATTGCCCACATTCATCCCATTGGCATTTTGTATGTGTTGGATGTGGTCATTATGCGTGACCACCAGGTACGTAGTGTTATATGTTGTTGGGGGAAATGAGTTATATAATGACTTACAATTGCCACAATGTTGGCTTTGTTCCCCCATAAATAAAACTATCAAAATGGGCCATATGGAGTGTGCCCCAAATCCATTTGGACCAGATCATTTCCTTCATGTATTCTGACCCTCCCCTCACCCCAATAGTACTCCCGATGTGAAATAGTTGGAAGAATTGTGGGTTTTATGATATGAGCACGACTTTTTATGCCTGAGCACTAAAGTACATATCACAAATGCACTCATGGTAAATATACGTAATATCAAATGTACATACAGTATATGCACCTAAGCAATGTGTTTAAACGCAGACACGTATGCTCAAATGTACGTACATTTGCTGTTGCATCTTTTACGCTTACGTACTGATGCATATGTACGTTTGTCCATGCATACATTTGCGCTTACATTCTTTGGCGCCAACGTACGTTTGTGCTTAGGTAAAATTACGCTTACGTGCATTTGCACATACGTACATTTTCACTTACATACATTTGTGCACATGACATTTTGTACTTTCGCACTTTTGCGCTCATATACATTTGCGCAAATCAGACTTTTGCGCTTACGTACATTTGCGCATACGTACCTTTGTGAATACGTACATTTGCGCTTACGTACACTTCCACATACCTACATTTTCCAGAGCATTTACGTTCACGTACATTTGTCATGCGTACATTTGTGCTTACGTACAATTGCCGTACATACATCTGCGCTTATGTACATTTGCATACGCATATTTGCGTATTCATATCCGCCATGCGTACCTAGATACGTGCTAGGCTACTAAACATATATTAATCATGACCTAGCCCACCACCATTTTTGTCCTGAGGTAAATTAATTCTTGATGCAATTATAACACATGTATAGACACAACTATACATACATGAACCTGAAGCAATTATGTCCCAAAATGTAGTTACAATTTGAAAATAAAAGCATCAAATTAATTCAAACCACATTAGAAAACAACGAAATATATCTGACAAAATCAGCTACTTTGTTTGCACTTATGTATCAAAACATATTTAGATAGGTCTCGATATACATGTCTTATAATTACTGTACTTTGAAGCCTAAATAGCAACCTCGGTACCACATTCATAAACACTGCATCATAAAAATAAATTTCAAGAAATCAGAAGTTACCAGTAACTACAGATGTGCCACCTTTTCAAGGTATAATTCAGACATAATAATTTTAGTCTTAAAAAAGCAGGTCAGGCTAGGTTATGTTGGTGTTTTTAACTTTACAATTGTTCTGGTGGTGGTGGTGGATTGGAGTGTACGGGCGCGTCGACATCTAGGGTCATTTTTATCTATCATTTTTTAAATCTATCTAGGGTTTAGGGTCAATTATCCAGTCTTATAAGTAATGTGTGATTTAACATTGCACATTTGTTTCGTTTCCTTGCAAGTCATCATGACTTGGCAGTAGGTACATACCTAGAAGAGGGTGGTTCTGAACACTTGAGGCATTATGTAACAAATAGCTCTACTGCCACTTCTGTACAGCTGAACCAGTAATTGTACTGTGTGTACTGAACACAACAATGAATAATCTAGCCATATTCAAACAGTTCCTTTCAATGAAAATCCTCTAGACACTTGCAAAGAGAAACTTTAAAAGGGATCATCATGTTTGTAGTGGTGTGCCATATTCTGGACACCAAAATGCTGTTGTGCAAGATTACCTCATTGTAGTTGTTGGTGCAAGCTATTAGTAGCCACTAAAAAATGCTGGTGTAATTGCAATTTTTTAAAATAAAATGAACATCACTTCCTTATGGTTTCCTTAAGCACTGCTCCTGGAAGATTAGGTGCAGTGCAGCACTCTCTACCAGCATATCTGAAGTGCTGGAGCTCATCCTTGTAGAATGGCTGGAGCCATTTTTCCATACGAATGATGCTCAGTTTGGCTTCAAAGCCGGACACTCCACCACCCAGGCTACATATGTTCTGAAGGAAACTATTCACCACTATGCCAGGCAGGGTAGCCCAGTCTATGCCTGCTTCTTAGATGCCAGCAAGGCATTTGACAGTTTGTCATGCAAAGCTTTTTCAAATACTAGCTGACAGGTGTCCCGACAGCATACCTCAGACTTCTAATTACATGGTATCGGTCCCAACAGATGGGAGTGAGGTGGGCTGACAGTAGATCAGAATCATTTTCTATTAAGAATGGTGTCAGACAAGGGGGAAATACCTGACCTCTGCTGTTTAATGTGTGCATAAATAAGCTTTTATATGATTTGCAGAAGACTCATGTGGGTTGTCATGTTGGACTGCATGCTGTAAATGTTCTGGCATATGCTGATGACATTGTTCTGCTGGCCCCCACTAGGGCAGGACTTCAGGTACTAGTTAGGTCATGTGAGACCTTTGTGGCCTCAATGGATGTGAAACTTAATGTTGAAAAGACTGTCTGTATGGTGTTTTGCCCTCAAAGACCATACTCATCATCACATCTGATGTGTTGCCAAGGGCCACAAGTACTCCTCTGTGGAAAACTGCTTACATGGGTCCAGAAGTTCAGATATCTGGGGCACAAAATTGAATGCAACATGAGTGATTGTGCAGATATAAAGACATAAAGACATAAAAGATTAGTGCAACTATGAGCCACAAGGGCCATTCTTGGTTGCACTCTGTACACTGAACCAGTTGCACACAAAATCCGCCAATCAGCCCTCCCTGTAATACTGACAAGCAAGCCCTGTATTCCTATAATGATTGTCTGCTGTTTTTAAAGATGTTCAATGTGCTGCTACTGACAATGTTTTCTGGCAGCTGGTTCCAATGTTCTACTACCCTGTTGGTGAAGAAAGTCTGCCTTAACCTTGTTCTGCTGTGGTTAACTTTAATTTTGAATTGATGACCTCTAATTGCATCATTTCTGTTCAATTCAAACACTTCCCCAAGATATCCCCTCTCCAGACCATGGACAAATTTAAAGACCTTGATTAGATCTCCTCTCAGCCTTCTATATCTAAGTGAAAACATATTCAATTTCTTTAATCTTTCATCATATACCAGGTTGCTTATACCATTAACCATTTTTGTAGCCCTCTTTTATACTCTCTCTAAAAGCCAACAATCTTTTCACGGCTAGGAGACCAAGCTTGGATACAGTATTCCAAATGTGGCCTGACATATGCACAGTAAAGCTTCCTGAAGACTTCCTCACTCCTGTATGATACATTCCTATTTATTGCCCTGATCATTATCAGTGCTTTCTTCCTGGCTTCCTTGATCTGTTCTGATGCCCAAATTTTGTGTTTAGAATAATACCTAAATCCTTCTTTGCAGAGATATGCAGAGGACCAGACATGCATTGTATTACCAGGTAAACATGCTCTGTGCTGCTAGGATGTGCAGACAAGCTCATGCTAGTTAGGCTGTTTAAGATATACTGTCCCCTCTATGGGTGTGAATTGTGGAACACTGTGGATGTGAAACGAGTTTCCGCTAAGTCTGTATAGCCCATCACTCCTGCTTGAAAAGGCTAGTCAAGGTTCCTAGGTACTCTCGCAATCATGAAGTGTGTTGAAAGCAGGGTGGGAATTAAGGCTCTTCTTTAGCGATTTCATCCCTTAAAACATTTTTTGCACTCCATGTTCATACTGGATAGAATGGATTCCTCATGTACTCTGACAAAAACATGCAGAAGGAAGACAAATTCCACTAAAAAGGAATACAAGATTAAAGAAAACATCCACCAAACATGTTATTCTACTTATGATTACCAAATAAACTAACCACTTTTTGTACCATCAAGCACACAGATAACATCCAAACACACACCACATCAAACCACAATCAACAGAAATGCCAACAACATGTCGAACCTTGCACATGCTCACTGAACAGTGCCCTCCAGACTACAAATTTGGTGATGTGTCTCCAGAAACCTGCATCTGAACCACCTTGTAGTGGGAAAAATTGTTGACTGATCCTTTGCTTTGCATTCAGCTATCACATCCAACTGGCATGTGCTGTACTGGTGCAGTAGTGGTATTGGGTCTGTATCAAATAGGCTGCATATGTAGGTAGGTGTGTGCTCTGAGCTGAGGGTGGAGTGTGAATTATTTGTTTGTTTTTCATTTAGCTAGCCTTGCACTGGACCAACAGTGAAAGGAAAGCACATTGCTCCTGTGAATTATAAGAGGTGAAGCTGAGCTGATCATCACAACTCCCTGTCTTGTGGTGCCATCCATCATCCACTTCTTTGTTTCTGCATGCTGATGTGACCAAAAATGACAATGTACATTACTTATTACATAGGTAAGTCTACTGACTAGGTACATATTATTTTCCTTCGGTTACTGGTAAATAGATTCCATGCATGAAAAAATATTATGTCCATGAAAACATAGTTGAAAATGTACTGAGGAAATCTGTTTGCATGCTGACTCCAAACCTGAAAAGTAGGTTTCCCATTGGGAAACCTACTTGGGAAACCTAACTTGGAAATTGGGAAACCTAACTGGGAAATTCCAAATCTGGTTGAGTTTGGATTTTGGAATGCTCCCATGCCACATGCTGGTGGCAAGTAGACATCTTTTATTTGTACATAGCCTCATGGGCAGCAGCAATGCCATTATAAAAGCACTATGTAAGAGTGAGATAGCTTGGTTGGGTATTATTGCACAAAATCATGCTCAAATTAGGTATGAATATGAACTTGCATCTATGGATTTATTGGTGGCCAGTAAAGCCGACATCAAACACACATTTAGGTCACAGCTGGAATAAATTGTACTGGAAAGAGCTGATCAGGCTTATGTGAATTACCCAGGGTTGAAGTGAGCAGATGTGGTAGTGGTTGCTGTCTCTGTTTGGTTGTGTTGCTGGTCTGTATGCATGAAGGCATTGTGTGTTGTATGGTAGCCCAGATATGTACTGAGAAAGGTGCAAAATACAGGTCATTATTATTATTGTTATTGCTAGCACATACACAAAGAATAGGTAGAGCTGTGATCAGGCCTTAATATTTGGATTGTAAACAGGTCCAACAAAGAATAGGTAGAGCTGTGTGATCAGGCCTTAATATTTGGATTGTAAACAGGTTCATTGTTCATTTATGAATATCACCTTATTTTTCTTATTTATGCGCTGAACATCATGTGGGAGATATTCAAAGGTATTTGCCTCAAATAAGGTGTCCATTAAACAGAAAATGTTCAGATATCTACTTTTTCCCTAACCAATGTAAGCAGGTAGGTGGTCATCTATATCCTTTTGGCCTTGTGAAATACCAGCAGAAATACATCCTCACCGAACTCACTTGTCTGTGGCAGAACCTCATGAAAGGGCTGAGCACCATCCCTGCAAGAACTTGATCATGATGCAACTGCAGGTGCGCTTCCACGTGTCCAATTACCAACGGCTTTTCCTTTTCCAAAAAGACGTCAGGAATTGTGGTGACTTCTTAGCTCACAATAAATGGCAACAATTTTGAAGCCGTTTGTTATTGTTTATGTGCTGCCGTCTGCCGGCACGCATGTAAGCTCTTGTGCCGCTGAGCGTTTACGGTGTCATCTAGCGGTCGAATTCAGAACTATTTTTGGAACTTATGAAACCGGGTACTTATGACTTTGGGTACTTGTGAATTTACCCTGTCTGGAGTATTTTGGAAGTTATCTGGCAACTTTTGGAACTTATGAAACCAAATCTGGCATATTTTGGAACTTATGACTCTTGGTACTTGTGACACTTGGTACTTATGAAGGTCCCCCAAAAATACACACTGGTTTAAAAAAAGTGGAATGTGGTGTTTGAAATACGTCATTTAGATGTGATGAGGAACTAATACATGATAAATTTGTTAGTGTTACACGCTTCTACCCCAAGAAAAAAAAATGAAGACTCTTCGTGTGTTGTTGGGCTGTGTTGTTGTTCGATATCCGTCCGTTGGTTTTAATGGAGTGGGTTACTCGATCTGTAGTTATGCTAGGCTGTGCATCTCGTTAAGGTAAGATCCTACATTCTGTAGCATCGTTGCAATATCTGGCAAAAGTGGAGAAATTCAAAACATTTAATTTACCTAGGGGAAGAGGGGGGTTTCTGAACACTTAAGGCACCATGCAACAAATAGCTCTACTGCTGCTTTTGTATGGCTGAACCAGAATTCTACTGTGTTTACTGAACACGAAATTGAACAAGCTATCCATATTCCAACAATTTCTTTCAATGAAAATCCCATAACCACTTGTAAAGAGCCACTTTAAAGGATATTTTTTTTTTGTAGTGGTGTGTTGTATTCTTAACAGGAAAATGTTGTGCAGGAATACCTCACTGTATTAATTGTGGTACAAGCCAATAGTAATGACTAAAATATGCTGGTGTAATTGCAAAAAAAGTAAATCACTTCCCTATGGTTTTCTTAAGCCAAATGCTCCTTGAAGCCTAAAATCATGCCTGTGAACTTTGCCTGTTCCATGCACAAAGAATTCATAGAACTATGTAATCAGACATTCATATTTAGGTAGAAACATGTCAATCATTTCTGAATTCCATAATATTTTTGTTATTTATGCACTGAGCATTATGTGGGAGGTATCAAAGGGTAGGTGTTCAGGAAACAGAACATGTTCAGATACCCCCTCTTCCCCTAGGTAGGTACCTACCTACCTAGGTATGTCTGACCTACCTATCTACCTCCCTACCTATGTACCTACCTAGGTAGGTTAGGTAAAGTTATGCATATATGTAATTAAGCATAATTCAAAATTGCCAAATATATAACCTAGCACAACCTGCTGATGTTTGGTAACAAAGAACTTACTCATGTGGGATCACCTATAACCTACTGATGTTGGATCCCCTAATAATACCAGGGGCATTACTACCATGTGTGTGGGGGGGGCAGGGGCAGTGCCCCACCTACAGTGAAACTGGTGATATCCCCTCCCCACTAAATTTTAGGAGGCCCCTATCTGGAAATGCACAGGGAAGAAGGTGAGCAAGGAGGCCAACAGGACAAAACAGTATGCTGTGAAGGGGACCACAAGGCTGGTGCCAAATGGGTGCCAAATTACTTCGCAGTTGGTGTGCCTTAAGCCCAAATAACCAATCAATGAAGGCTGGCAACAAGGTTCCCAGGGAAATAAATCAGGTCCCTGTAAGAGATGTAGGACAGAAAGTGGGGGGAGGCCCAAGGATTAAAAGAATGCCATTGAGATGGAAAGAAGCCACCCAGGTTAGAAAAGAAGGCTTCCGATGCACAGCAGGATAATTTGGAAAATGAGGCCCAAAGATGGAAGAGGAGCCACTACAATATAAAATAAGGACATGTGATAGGATATATTTTGTAGATATTTTATTATATTAGTATATTTGCCAGTTGAGTGGTGGGATTTGAAATATTGAATATCTTGCATATATGTGATTTCCCAAAGAAATGGTAGGGAGGAAGTCTAGGCAAGCCCCAACGAGTTCAGTGCATGCATTTTTCTCCAATTTGTGTTTAGGTATTTCTCAAATTTGTGTTCAGTGTCTTCTATATAAATACCCCCCAAAAGCCTATTGCAAGCCTAGCCTAATCAAACCTAATTCCTTTGCTTGCTTTGTGAAGGTAAAATATGTGTAGAAAATGTTGTGTGAATACCTTAAACCACAATAATACCATGAATGCTATATTATGTTTAGGCTACAGTGGGACTACAATATATGTTTACTGACCACTAGACTACCTTATCACTGCATTTAATGTGCATGGAGACAGCTACTGTCAACTAACCCCTTGACTGTCCCCACCTTCCTCAGCATCGCTGGAGATCCTGAGTTGGTCAGTAGGGGGACACCCTGGTTTGGTACACTTCTATTGTTGGTTTGCATTTTCTCCATTAAATCTAAGCACATGTCTTGGAAATAAGGACTTGGACCCATCTGGCCCCATTAGCGATCTCCAGCCCTGATCTTCAGCCTTCCCTGAATTGACATCTCCAGCTATTCCACCGATGATCTCCCAAATCTTATCCCTGGACTGTTTTTGCCATGGTTGGGAAAACAGTCTGTACCAGGATTTTTGTCATCCAGAACATTATCCTCCAGAAGCTATCTTTATTTTTCTCCTTTAGAGGTTGAATGATATTGTTTGACAATTAACTGCTCTTTGACAAAGTGTTGAAGGATCACTGGAAAGTGCAAGCTGAGATTTTTATGTGGCAGGTTTGAAAAGAGGTATCATGTATTTGATCACCCATCAATTTTTATCTCCACATCCAGGATTACAAAGCAGAACTCTAGCCCTAGTCCCTGCTCTCTTCAGGTTCCCCTGAGTTGGCAGTCCCCCTCAAATGTCCATGGCCCTCATTGTCTCATGAGTCAGCAGTCCTCCAGGCATTCAATCAGCTGTCTCTCTAAGCTTACCCCTCAATTGTCCCCACTTTCCTCAGCTTCTTCTAGGAGAAGCTGAATGAGAGGAGAGGTGGTGGTCCCTTAAAAAAAATCGACTATCTCCATAATCTTACCCCTAACCTGTCCTTGCCCTCTTCAGCCTTCCCTGAGTTGTTCTTGACCCTGAGTCGTTCGTCGTCTTCCTTGACCTTGAGTCGTCCTCTGCATCCCCTGAGTCATCCTCCTCGGACTCCCTTAATCGTCCTCGGACTTCCTTAGTCCTCGGATTTCCTTAGTCCTCGTACTTCCTTAGTCGTCCTCTTCGGCCTCCCCTGTGTCGTCCTTGGCCTCACTTAGTTGTGCTTTTCGACCTCCCATGAGTCATCCCCCTCGCCCTCCCTCAGTCGTCCTTGACCCTGAGTTGTCCTGGGCCTCCCCTGAGTCGCGTTCCCCGGCCTGGACAGGATGGCTGACAGGTGACACGGGCATGATGCTCACGTCACTGTGGGCTATCTGTCCAGTATCTGATATCTCAGCACTGGGTCCAAGGCTATTTCATACTATGGTGGCCAAGTGCTATCAGTGACTCAACAGGAGAAGGATTTAGGTGTTATTCTAAACACAAAACTGGGGGCATCAGAACAGACCAAGGAAGCCAGGAAGAAGGCACTGAGAATGCTCGGGGCAATAAATAGGAATGTATCATACAGAAGTGAGGAAGTGATCAGGAAGATTTACTGTGCATACTTCAGGCCACATTTGGAATACTGCATCCAAGCTTGGTCTCTTAGCTATGAAAAAGATTGTTGGCTTTTAGAGAGAGTACAAAAGAGGGCTACAAAAATGGTTAATGGCATAAGCAACCTGGCATATGAGGAAAGATTGAAGAAATTGAATATGTTTTCACTTAGATATAGAAGGCTGAGAGGAGATCTCATAGAGGTCTTTAAATTTGTCAATGGTCTGGAGAGGGGATACCTTGGGGAAATGTTTGAATTTAACAGAAATGATGCAATTAGAGGTCATCAATTCAAAATTAAAGTTAACCACAGCAGAACAAGGTTAAGGCAAACTTTCTTCACCAACAAGGTAGTGGAACACTGGAACCAGCTGCCAGAAAACATCGTCAGTAGCAGCACATTGAACATCTTTAAAAACAGCATAGACAATCATTATAAGAATAGAGGGCTTGCTTTTCAGTATTACACGGAGGGCTGATTGACAGATTTGGTGGGCAACTGGTTCAGTGTACAGAGTGCAACCAAGAAGGGCCCTTGTGGCTCATAGTTGCACTAATCTTTTATGTCTTTATGTCTTTATGTCATACCCAAGGCACTGGTCCGTCGCAGCGCGGGAGCGCCGACGCGATGGCGTGTGGTCAGCTGTGTGCGGTTTCGACAGATGACACCAGGCGGCAGCAGTGGTCAGCCACAGCTCGGCGCCGGATGCGGCCGTCAGTCGGCGGCCGGCTGGTGACGCGGTGACGGCCGCTCGCGGGTCGGCCAGCGGCGAGCGGTGGCGCAGAAGGTGCGGCGAAGACTGTGCGGTGCGCTGCCGGAACGCCGCGATGATGCCAGGTGGCCCAGCGGGTCGGGGCCAGGTGGCCGGCCGGCTCAGGCCGCGTCGGTCGCACTCGATGCGCGAGTTCAGGACTGGTGCGGGACCGGTGCGGGTGAGTACCGGGCACCGTGTTGACGTGCACACGGAACTGTACGGCACGACGTGCGTGCATGGACAGTGGTCCGGCGTCCGTTGCCGTGCTCACCTGTGTGTGCGGATGGGGAAGGACTTAATCATTGGAAGTGTTATGCATAGGTGGGTGCCTGGCAGGCGCTGCGTGAGAAGGAATGTCTTCAAGGTGGGGCCTCGCCTGTCGCACATCGGGTTGAGTTCCACTTCGTCCGCGCTTGTTTCTTTCGTGTCTGGTCAGAACATGTGGGCAGAGGTTAGCCGAGTTTGACCTGTTCTCTGTAAATCGACATATCGACGCCCGGTGCATACGGTGCAAGGGAAAGATCCTACCCTGAAGAGGAAAGGGATGTTTGCTTCACGCAAGCGTAACTCACGCGCGACTGCGGCCGACGTTTGCGCGCGTCGTGCCATTCCCGCAGCACGCGTGAGCGCCTGTCCAGCTGCTGCCGCCACGCAGCCTGGGGTGGTTCAGTTCACCCTTCACCGGAGACGGTGCCGACACACGGCCGCCGGTGCGACTGGCGCTGCCACGTTCGTGACCGGTGATCTGCCGGGCGCTCCGCCTGTCTGCCCGGCTGATCCGTGTGGCGTGACGGGAGCAGCCAGCTGGGGTCGGCCGGTCGTACCCCGGAATGCCTATCTGTGCCGGTCGGCAGCCGCCCTCCGGACGACGGACGGCGCGGCGGTGGACCGGCCAGCCCGTGATCCCGCCCACACTAGCGCGCGGCGGTGGACAGGCCGGCCTCTGATCCCGCCCACACCAGGATACGGGGCCGTGCCACGTTTTTTGCGGTCGATAATTGCAGTACAATCTGCAGCAGTTCCAATAGTTGTCAGTGCTGCTCTCGGGATACAAGAGGGGAATGGTACAGGAGCAGGGGCGGATACAAGGGGGGACACTGGGGGAATGTGCCCCCCCCCCCGCATGGAGGTGACGCCACTGCGGCCGGATGGTCGAAGCGCCCTTAAACTCAACTATCCACTGCGGCCAAGAGCCCCTCCAGGAAAGCTCGGGTGCACCACTATCCATTTTTTTTTCCAGCCAGAGGCGCCACTCCAGGTGCTTTCGAAATGGCGCCACTCCGGAAGGCATGTGCTCCCGTTACAATTCATGAATCCGCTTCGGCACAGCGATGTTTAGCAGAGCAGCTCTGCGGTGAGCAGTGGTCACTGGAAGATCTCCAGTCCGAATAAGTACCAGGTACCGAGGATAGCCGTGAAGTGCATGCCTCTCGAAAGTGCTTTGCTCCATGTGTTCAGGCAAGGCGCCATCAGAATACTGGCTATGTTCGAGTTGAAATCAGAGGCTCGTTCTCCGTTTCTTTACGAAATATCTGATATATTTTGCGCCTCGACTGGGTAAAATGGAATAGGGGTACTGTTGTACGAACATACGATAATTATGTATATGTGCATAGGATCTCGCACCATTGCCAGATATCTATGTTGTCTGCTTTCATATTTGTAGGCAATTGCGGTTACATGGAGGCATGCTCAACACTGCAGTTAGTTAAGCAGTATTGGAGCTGATCAGCCCACAAAAAGTACATGTTCGTCACCACGGGGCGACTGCTCGAATATCGCTGCATTGCATGTGATGCATTCGAAGCCTGTCCTGTGGTTCTGGAATACGTCAATCGGTTTATTGCAATTGGGAGCCGCACCTCTATCGCCGGTTCATCGTATTTTATTAGCGATCAGCCGCCGACTGCCAAGAGGGTGGCCGTTCGGCTTTCAGCTGGGCTGTCGTCAGCTGGCGGGGCCGCCGCCGCCGCCACCACCACCGTGGGCACTTGATCTGCTGTGTCGCCGGCCGTCGCGCCCGTTTAAATGTGGGCGCAACGGGTGCCGCTGCTGCGCGAGCGCGGTCGGTGCCGCCACATGTGATGCGTCGACGGTCGGACAACGACGATCGGACAACGACGGTCGGACGACGACGGTCGGACAATGACGGTCGGACAACGACGGTCGGACAACGACGGTCGGACAACGACGGTCGGACAACGACGGTCGGACAACGACGGTCGGACAACGACGGTCGGACAACGACGGTCGGACAACGACGGTCGAACAACGACGGTCGGACAACGACGGTCGGACAACGACGGTCGGACAACGACGGTCGGACAACGACGGTCGGACAACGACGGTCGGACAACGACGGTCGGACGACGGCGACCGGACGGCCGCTGACCGGCCCGCGTCGTGATGGTCTCTATTGGCAGCGGCGGCGCCTTTGTCCAGGTCGGACGGCGCGGTGATTTGGTGCTGGTCACGGCCGCCCTCCACCGGTCGCGGCCGCCCCCCAATGGTCACGGCCGCCCACCCACCGGTTGCGGCCACCCTCCACCGGTCGCGGCCGCCCTCCATCAGTCGCGGCCGCCCTCCACCTGTCACTGCCACCCTCCACCGGTCGCGGCCGCCCCCCAATGGTCACGGCCGCCCACCCACCGGTCGCGGCCACCCTCCACCGGTCGCGGCCGCCCTCCATCAGTCGCGGCCGCCCTCCACCTGTCACTGCCACCCTCCACCGGTCGCGGCCGCCTCCACCGGTCACGGCCGCCCTCCACCGGTCGCGACCGCCCTCCACCGGTCACGGCCGCCTTCCCATCGGTCACTGCCATCCTCCACCGCTCTCGGCCGCCCTTCACCTGTCACGGCCGCCCTCCACCGGTCGCGGGCGCCCTCCACCGGTCGCGGGCGCCCTCCACCGGTCGCGGCCGCCTCCACCGGTCACGGCCGCCCTCCACCGGTCGCGGCCGCCCTCCACCGGTCGCGACCGCCCTCCACCGGTCACGGCCGCCTTCCCATCGGTCACTGCCATCCTCCACCGCTCTCGGCCGCCCTTCACCTGTCACGGCCACCCTCCACCGGTCGCGGCCGCCCTCCACCGGTCGCGACCGCCCTCCACCGGTCACGGCCGCCTTCCCATCGGTCACTGCCATCCTCCACCGCTCTCGGCCGCCCTTCACCTGTCACGGCCGCCCTCCACCGGTCGCGGGCGCCCTCCACCGGTCGCGGGCGCCCTCCACCGGTCGCGGCCCCCTCCACCGGTCGCGGCCACCCTCCACCGGTTGCGGCCGCCCTTCACCATTGTTTCACCGTTGTGGCCACGATGACGTGTGGCGTGTGACGTGTGTCGTGTGTGCTGGGTCACTGACAGGCTGGCCGGTGCTGTCGTGTCGGCGGGGTGCTCGTGTGATCACGTGATCACGCCCGCTGCGCGCGTGTGTGGGGACGCGCCGCATCTTGTGTCTTTGTTGCCGTCGCCGCGCCCGCCTCGTCGTCGGCGCTCTCCCGTCTGGACGGGTGTCGACACGCTCTCACAGCCGGCTGACGTTTTTCGCAAGTGTATGGATTTCGCTACAGTGTGTTTTTTTTTGTTGTTGCCTGGTTTCCCACATCATGGGATGTGGTCAGACAACGCACACCATACGCCACTGGGAGCGCACTGGAAGGCTGTTCCCACGGTCCACACCATGCACTGGACCACACTGGAAGGCTGTTCTCACGGTCCACACCATACACCGGACCGCACTGGGAGGTTGTCCTCACAAAGGGACGAGTAGTCTCGGGGTAAGTTGCTCGTCTCACAATCGAAAGGCTGTGGGTTCGAGTCTCATCTGTCGCTACTTTTCGCCCGCGACCAATTGGCGTGAGAGGTTGGCGACGCTACATGACTCAACGGTCGATGTGTCGTAAAACCAACAACCAACCAACCGAGGTATTGTTCGCACGGTCCACACCATGCACTGGACCGCACTGGGAGGCTGTTCTCATAGTCCACACCATACACTGGGCCCACTGGGAGGCTGTGCACGGTCCACGCTACATACTGGGAGGCTGTCATCCCATGGTGTACTCATGGGCTACAGCGGTGTCCCTACTATGTACTGAGGTACAGCGGCGTCTCCACTATGTACTGAGGTACAGCGGCGCCCCATGCTGTATTCAAGAGCCACGAAGCTAGTTTCGCGGTGTCTGTGCGGGCGCCGCGGAATCTGCACCGTGTGTTGGGGCGGCTCGTCCTCTATCGCCAAATCGTGGTGATGGTTTGCCCTCCACCACTGTCAGTGGAGTCGGCTGTGACGAATCAATGGTAACTCGTGCTCCACCATTGTCAGTAGAGTGGAATGTGATGAGTCAATGGCAGCCCGCCCTCCACCATTGTCAGTATAGTGGAATGTGATGAGTCAATGGCAGCCCGCCCTCCACCATTGTCAGTATAGTGGAATGTGATGAGTCAATGGCAGCCCGCCCTCCACCATTGTCAGTATAGTGGAATGTGATGAGTCAGTGGCAGTCCGCCCTCCACCACTGTCAGTAGAGTGTAATGTGATTAGTCAATGGTAGCCCGCCCTCCACCACCGTCAGTAGAGTGTAATGTGATTAGTCAATGATAGCCCGCCCTCCACCACTGTCAGCAGAGTGTAATGTGATTAGTCAGTGGCAGCTCGCCCTCCACCACTGTCAGTAGAGTGTAATGTGATTAGTCAATGGTAGCCCGCCCTCTACCACCGTCAGCAGAGTGTAATGTGATTAGTCAGTGGCAGCTCGCCCTCCACCACTGTCAGTAGAGTGTAATGTGATTAGTCAATGGTAGCCCGCCATCCACCACTGTCAGTAGAGTGTAATGTGATGAGTCAGTGGCAGCTCGCCCTCCACCATTGTCAGTAGAGTGTAATGTGATTAGTCAATGGTAGCCCGCCATCCACCACTGTCAGTAGAGTGTAATGTGATGAGTCAGTGGCAGCTCGCCCTCCACCATTGTCAGTAGAGTGTAATGTGATGAGTCAATGGTAGCCCGCGCCCCACCACGGCCCCTGTCGACCCAACCACACCGACAGCCGCAGACGCCGCATCACGCACCCCATCGTCTCGCGTCTCGCCGTCCCCTATCGCGGACGTCGGACACCAGACGGCTGACACAGGCGGGATGTGTATGTTTCCTGTGGCTAGGCCATGTCTGATCGAGAATCCCAAGTGCGGTCGTGTCGTGGGAGATCGCCAACGCCGTGCGGTATTTGATGGCTCCACACGGCGAGGCCGGGGTCGTTGTGAACGGTGAAGCGTGAATATGATAATAATCCGGGAAGTTGTAGACCGTGTGCTGGTCGATATGCGATTCAAACTACTCGCTCTGGAACAAGGGAGGCATTGTGTGCTCTGGGTTAAATTGGTATGACTTTGGCCTAGGTCTCGTGTTTTGTCAAACGAGTAACTGCACTCATTTGTCCCGGGAATGACCCCATGGAGATGTTCTTTGCTGTCAGTAATGCACAATAAGCATGCAAGTATCAGAGGTTAATAGTATATTGTGTCGTGTCTAAGCACTTTATTTTGAGCGGGCTGGATGTGTGTATCAGACGAGTGCCCTGGTCAGATGCCATCATATGATAGCCCACAACCGAGACTAGCAATTCGCTTCGCTCAACTGAAGCCACTGCAAGCGTCACCCGGAGGTTGCATATTATTGGAAGATCACTCAAATTTTGCCACGCCTTTATGCGTCATATCCGGTGTTTGGGTCACGGATGAAAATGACTGCGCGGGATACAAATTATCGCTGAGGTACCAGTGTTGTGTTGCGAGCTAGTGCCAATTGCGAGGTGCGCGGCAGCTGGCGTCAGTCACCACGGTAGTTGACGTCAATTGTCACGTAAACTGCAACGTGTGGAAGCCGGTGTAAGTCGCTACATCAGCGGTTGAACGTGTAGAAGCGGGTTAAGTCAACTGTGGTACGTGTGAAAGCCGGAGCAAATCGCCACGTCAACTATGGAACGCGTGGTAGCCGATGTAAGTTACCACGTCAGCTATGGAAGGTATGGAACCTAGTATAAGTGTCCATGTAAGTCGAGCCATGCGGAAGCCAGTGTAAGTAGCCCGTTGACTGTGACACAAGGAGACTGGTGTAAGCTCGTATGCGGGTCAGTGTAATTCATCACGTTCGCTTCTTCGAAGCTAATGTAACTCACCGCCATTCATACACGGGGGTGTGCATACATACACAGTATGTGGGATCTGATGCAAGTGTATCGCCCCGACTATGCGGCATGTGGAATCTGGTGCGAGCAAGTCGCTATATGTGGAGTCACGAGGCATCACCTTTTCGTGGTGGTGGGGTGGGGATTGCGGGCCTCTAGGATCCGGCGGCCAGACTACCAGGAAGCCGGGGAGAGTGGCTCACTCATCCTTCCATCCATACGCTCTCATTCCAATACCCATCTCATCTCGACGTCCATGTCCTTCACCAGGCCCTACAACACCAGCTATCCCTATCCTGAGCAGGTAGGACAACTTCCCCGGTCCTACACACCAGCTCAATTTTATAGAGGTAGCCGTGCCCCCTCGTCCCACTCCCCGGGGTTGACGGAGTCCTGGAGATTGAGGTCCACCGTCGCACGGTGCCAGCTGTGACGGGGGACCAACACGCCTCTTTGGTCTTAATATCCCGGAGGGGCGGGCTGGCCCGTGGGGCCTCACTCGGGCCAAATGGCTGGTCGCCTAGGGCCGAGGACCTGAGATTCTTCCCAGTGTCTGCCGGCCCGGCCGGCTGGGGTCAAGAGATAGGCGGCTCTGGATCCCGGTCGGGGTGGTGAGTCTCTCTTTCCCGGCCGGGCGAAGGCACCGCCTGCCCCGTATAGCTCCTTGGGCGGCTGGCGACCTCCCGTCCGCAGGATCCAGGCGTCCCCCATCCCAGTAGGCCCCCCCATGGGGTGGGGCGCTACGAGAAGCCGAAATTTAAAAACAGTAGATGGCATCCACTACACAAGCAAACACTCCTGGTTTCTCCCATGAGACCAGACAAGAAACTTTTCTGCCCCTCGTATCCTTATACTTCGAGGAAAAACGAAGTGTCTCGCCTCATTATCACCATTTCAGAATGGGCGCTAAATGACCACACCTGGTCGATGCGCCCTAAAACTCAAATAACCAACCAACCAACCACCATTTCAGAGGCGAGATGCATGGGCGCAAAATGACCATAGCAGTCGACGCGCCCCTAAACCCCAATTCATCATCATCAGAGGCGAGATGCGTGTGATTGACTTTAGAAGATTGTACGGTGCGAAAAATTGAGAGATGGTTCCCTGGAAGTAGAATTTGCGCGGGCAGGAGAGGCGGAGAGCGCATTACAAATATCCGAGTTTACATACAGTGTCCGGAAGAGCCGGAGCAATGTCGAAGAAAATATCCCCATCACCATAGAACCGCACAAAACAAAAAATATTTCACAAGGCGTTATCAACTGCTTTGACCTGAAGGACGTTCCCGAGGAGGAGATCGTGGACGACTTATCGGAGTTTCGGGTGACAGAGGCGAGGAAGATGAGGGTGAGGAGAGACTCAGAATTGCTTACAACAAACAACGTGATTTTAAAATTTAACACCACCGATATTCCTCCGAAATACATGTGAGCTAAGTTCGAGTGAATGTCCGTGCCTTTCTCCCGAATCCAATGAGATGTTTTAAGTGTCAATAGTTCGGACATACTAACCAATTCTGCCAGAATCGCCCTGCCTGTGCCAAGTGCGCATCCCTTAAACATTCTATGGAAAGCTACACCTTGGAGACCCCATTTTGTGTGAACTGCGGCGCAGGGCAGGATCCGCACACTTCCTTCAACCGAACTTGCCCGATCTACTCCAGAGATAAATAAATAATTGCTGCCAAACACGCACGCACACTAAAGTTTCGGGCGGCAAGGGATCGGTACGAACAAACCCATCACAGAATGTCGTACGCATCGAAAGTTAGTTGACGCCCTTCGCCCAATTGACGGCCCTTCTTCGCTCCTTTTGAGTATCTACTGCGTCGCAGGTGAGGAAAGGCCGGACATCCCGGTACCACACAGATGCGACCGAGGTCTCACCCTCTACGAGTGACGCCCTAGGCCCCCTAGAGGCCCCCTCCCGGCCAACGTCCGATGGAGGAGTGTGGACGGTAGTCCAACGATCAAGGATGCCTCCTTGGTCCTTGCTACCCAATCCTAACCCATCCCCACATACCTCGAAATCCCCCACTCCCCATCCGCCTTCCAACCTGCCCTCTCCTCCCACACGCCTCCAAATCAATCCTCTCCACCTCCTCCCTTCTCCCCTTCCGGTGAGCCCGACCTCACCACCACCCTCGACTTCCACCTCCGCACCTGCATCCCCGTCCCGCAACACCCGGCCAATCCAAAGGCCTGTTCGGCAAGCATCTAAAGTGTGCAGTCGGTGCAGTCGGAACTATGATGTCACCCAGAACACAATTTTGCGCCTGGAGTGATAGACAAATGTGACAGATGTAAGACATTTGTGGTGCAATTGCGGGCGCGGTGTTTAATCCCTGGCTAAAACCGTGTTGGGTCGGCCCACTTTCATCTGTATTTTGTACAATTTGTAGCTCTATGGTTGCGGGGCATAGCTCCAGCTTAATCATGATTTGGAACCTTTGGCTATAACTTATGCTGATGAAGCGGATGAGGGTCAGCTGTTTCCTGCCTTCGTTCAGATTTTGAATGATGCGTTTGGAAACATGGGTGAACGATTAGTTTGGGCGATGGGTGAAGATGGGTGGGTGATGGATGGTTATGCACAGTTCATATATACGTGTAGTTTTTGACATGGATGTCGAACATGGGCGTGCGAGGAAGAAAAATAAGGGGAGCTACCGCGACACCGTGGCTCCTGACGTCTTCAATTCAGGCATCTAATATTTGCTCATAAACATTAGGTAAATTTGCACTTTCAGGTAATTTGAATTCATGAAATTTCTGTTATTCAATACAAGTTTTATATTTGCGACTAGCATATGACCACTCATTACCTCTCCAAATACATACCTTTCAGGTGGCAGGAAAAATAATTCCAACGAGACAAGTTGGACCTGTGAGCACTGCAAGGTCATTAGACTCAGTGGACTAGGTAACTTAAAATATGTGGAAAGTCTTATGTCATTATATATGTACTCACTGAAGCATAGGAGGTTAAGGAGTGATGTGAATGAAATGTACAAAACTATTAAAGGGCTAGGTCAGGTCAGTCTGAATGATCTTCTATTTAGCCTATGGGGGTCGTCAATCTATGTTGGTTGGTTCTTGGTTTTACGACACATCGACCATTGAGTCATGTAGCGTCGCCAATCTCTCACGCCGATTGGTCGCTGGCGAAGAGTAGCGACAGGTGAGACACAAACCCACAACCTTTCGATCGTGAGACGAGCAACTTACCCCCAGAACACTCGTCCTCCATCAATCCATGTTAGACAAATCAAGGTGTAAGACAGTAAAGCTACAACAGGTCTTCAGGCAAAGGGTTGTTGCTAAGTGGAACCGACTGCCTGCTGGTGCTGTGGGGTTCCCTCATTAACTATATTTAAAAGTCGGGTGGACACATTTTTAGGCTGAACATTGTTTACTGTTCTAATTAGTGGTGGATGACATGATATTTTGGATGTTAGTGTGCATGGTCCAGGCTCCTTTAAGCAGGGAACGGTGGAGTTGGAAAATTATTGGCAGGGTACTTGACCCACATGTATGTTGTGCAGGATCCAGTGAATAGGGCATGGTAGGTATGGTAAGCATGGATGTTGTGTGGGACATGGGTGATTTGGGAAGGATGGATGGCTGTGTGAGATGTTGGTGGATGATTTCTTGGGAATTTGTGATATGATTTTGGTTGGGGTGATTAGTGTCTTTTTGTTCATGATTATGGTATCGTCCCATTACAGACTTAACCTAGATGGGCCATTGTGGTTCTTATAAAGTCGGAATGTTTTATGACTTTATAACTGAAGGGGCTTGGGTTTCCGTGATGTAGCAAAACATTACGGAAAAGAGAGAAAGGAGCATAACCTAGCCTAGAGGTTGGGAGCTGCTAGAAATTGCAAAATGCTGGAGGAATAATATTGTAAAAAATGGGAAATTTTTCCAATACCTTTTGTCTAAAAAATACAAATTAAAAAGCATAACCAAACCTAGCCTAATTTGATTTGGAAGAAATTAAATAATTTGTATTGTAAAAAATTTCACCAAAAATGTGGGAATCTTCCAACCTTAAAAGAAAAGTTTAGCCTAACCTAACAAAACCTAACCACTTTGTTTGCTTCATGGTGGTAATATATGTGTAAAACTTGCATTGTGGATACCTTAAGGTGCAATAATACTAATGACTGGAAGGGATCTACTCAGAAACCAGGGGTGTCACTGCATGCACTATTTCAGAATACCTGTGTGCAGCCTCTGCTCAGCAGGCTTTTTTTTTGTCCACCTGAATTCAGAACATTGTTATTGAAATTATTCACAATCTTTTTCCTGTGGAGTGCCACCCTACATCACCCTTACACTTCAGCACAATGGGCATGTTGTGATGGTTCCCTATATTGTATGGCTGATGGAATACCTTATCATTATCACAAAAGGAGTCAACAGCTTCTGATTAAAGCTTAAAAAGTGAAACACTGAAGTTTAAACAGTGCATATCTTGCTCATATTTAGTTTCTGAAGAAACAGTAGGTGCTGATGCTAGGAAAGCTTCAGCGAGTCAAGTCCATGCCATTTTCTCATTTGCGCTCATGGGCTTCTATAGAAAAACAGATAATTACCCTAGTTGTCTTAAAGAAAACTACTCTTAATTTACATTTCTTAATATTTTTTTTTCATTGCACTTCATATTTTTTATATCCATAGTACTGGGGCACCAGGTGTCCCTTTTCCTCCACGGGTTGGCACACCTTTTTGTGTACTACCTGGTGCACTTGATGCACCTCTGGTTGTGTGCTAGATGAGAGCCTTGTACTCCTGGCTTTGGAAAGGACAATAGCAGTTTGCAGGTGCCATATTTCCGGAAATGAAATCCTGAGCCAATGGTACCATTTCCACATTAACAATTTTCAGGCCAGATCTACATCCTTTGTGTCAAAAGCTAACATAAATGCATAGAAGGCCATACAACAATTTGCAATAAAAAAGATATGCATCATGCTTTGTGGTGTGATTTGAATGAGTTACCTGTATATTTTATTGGGAAAAAAACAAATTTTCCAGATATATGCAATTTAAATTAAAGCACTTATATGTCAATAAGTAGTCAGTTCACCAACAAAATGCTAAATTCACTGAAGTACTATCCAAAACCACAAAAAACATGGACACCAATGTTTAGTTGGTTATTTAACTTTTAGGGCACATCAACCAGGTTTGGTCATTTCACACCCATGTATAACAATGAAGATGCATGTTATTCCTTCTTTCTCCACCTAAAGATGGGAAAGGTGTGGGGCTGAGCATATGACTAATGGGGATGTATGCAATAAAGGAAAATGCAAAATTGTCAGTAAAAACCTAATCTGGCCTTCCAATGCGTGATCAACAGAAAGTTCATGTTTGGTTGCTTGTGTGATATAACCTTATGTTGAGTATTATAAATTGCACTGATGTTAGGTCACCTAAAGCCCATTAACAATGCATCGCCTGAAACCTATTGATTCTGTATTGTGAAATATCATTGTCACAAAATAATTTTGCATCATACATTCGTCCAGTGCTACATGATGTGACATGAAATAGGGAGTATCTAGCCTACATGTGGTTTACCAAAGAAATGGTAGGCGAATATACTGCCCAGTAATATTCAACAAGTCTCCTCGACATGTTTTTCCAACTTGTGCTCGAGGGCCTCTACAGAAATAGGTACCAAAGGCCAAGGTAAAGGGCAAGTAACCTTGAGATAAAGGCATTCGATTTCTCAGCAACGTTTTGGAAGAACAAGACTGTAATGACCAAAAAGTATGAAACAATCTCATTGATTGATTATTTGGGCTCAAGAGTGCACAATTTAACTGACGGCCATGTCATGCGTGAAATCTTCCTGGAAGCATGTATCTACCTATGCCTCTGCCGTAACCCATGCTACTCCAACCTTGTCTAAACTGCGTCAGCCACGCTCATGTTAACTTGCAGTCGTAGATTACGTGGTTTTCCGACTGCACCGACTGCAGTCTGCCAATGTATGACGTCACATAAAAAATGCCTGAGGCGAAACTATGACGCGTCTGATTGGTTCCTTACTTTCCGACTGCACCGTTTAGATGCTTGCCGAACAGGGCTCAAATACCCCACATCAACCTCCAATATCAGGAGGCCGAGAGGCGCGCCCTCGAGGCGAAGAGCGTGCGCCTGGCTCAAATGGAGAGGGCTCGGGCGGTGAGCCGCCATGGGTCTGACAAGGCTCCTCTCACAAGGCCGGCTACCCCATCGCCGCGAAGGCGAATTGAGGGACCGGCGGTAGCTCAAGCTACACATGACATGGACCCTCTCCTGCCTCATCCCTGGCTGGGGGAACAGAAACGAGGCTTGCCGTCTTCTGGCTCTCCACCGGGCCAGGAATCGGCGAACACTCGTCCCATAACTCAGTCCCTGGGGCCGAGTGGAGGCTCACCGCCCGAACCATCGGCGATATCCTCCCTGGGACAGACCACAAAACTCAGTTTTAAAACGTACGTTCCTCATTCTAGTCACTCCTGGACATCGCACCATTCCCTTTAGTCATGCATGAATCTTGTCATCTCTAGTCACCACCTAAATTCCATCCTTAGTTTTACAATGGAACATACGTGGTCTTATAGCCAATTTTACAGGTTTTCAGGACGTTTTATCCCAGCGAAACCCCGTAGTTATTTGTGTACAAGAGACGGAACTGTCACCTGGAGCGTACTACACAATAAACGGCGACTCAGTCTACCGCAAGAACTTACCTGCTGAATGAGTGGCCCATGGTGGAACCATGCTGGCAGTCCACCATATTGTGCCTCTGCGCCAGGTATCGCTACGCTCATCACTCCAGGCGGTTGCTGCCGTGTCAGTCTCAGCAGGCGTCCAGTAACCTTCTACCTTCTGCTCACTGTGCCTACCGCCAGGACTTCCTCTCCCCTTGACAGAGGTTGGACTTTTAAAGTCTGAGCTCCCTCCGCCGGTTTTACTTCTATAGGATTCTAACTGCTATCGCACAGCCTAGGGGTGTGGCGGGGCTAATGCGCGGGGAAGCTTCCTGGAGCGTTTTATACACGCTGAGTCATCATATCTTTTAAATACAGGCTCGCCCACGTATTTAACTTCACCATCCGCATGCATGTCTGTCTTAGACTTGAGCCTCTGCTCTCCACTACTGGCCCCGAATTCTGCATGGTCAGCTGACCACGGAAAACGATCCTCTAGGAAGCGGTTACTTCCCGGTATGGCTGGACTATCGATCTGGAGCTGTCCTGGGCACGGAATCTCGGAGGTGGAAATTTCGCAAGGCTGACTGGAGTGAATTTGAGGCCAAATTGGAGACAACGCGCGAAAGCTTCCAAACTTGGCCGCCAGAGCGGCGACACATGCGAGTAAGACGTGAATTGCCCGCCGCATTAGCCAAGATACCTTTACTTTACATTAACCGCGCCCATGCCTTTCGCTTGTGAAGAGTGGGAAATTGGAGTGGAAGAAGTTTCCTTAGATTAATTACATGGTGTTGGTGAGTTCGGAGCTGAGTTTTCGCACACGGAGGTTTCGCACACGGGAAACTTCTCTGTATGGGTAGAACCATTGGCCTACCAAAGGAGGGGCAAAGGGGACAGTGCTCTCTTGTCCCATAATCCCTGAGAAACTATTGGGCCCTGAAGAATGTCGCCTTGGTTCGGAAATATTCCGTCGGACCGCGTAAAAATCCCGCTGGACCCCCAAGGATCGCACCGGAGCCCATGAAAAAATCACATTGGGTGCCCGAAAAAGTCGCTCAGATCCCTGAAAATGACTCGCCCCCCAAAATTGCAACGAGGTTCCTGAAAATTACAATGGGGTCCTGAAAATCGCTCCATGGCTCCGAAAAAAATGACCCTGGAGTGCTAAAAAGTGGGACCGGTCCCCTTAAAATACCATTTGGGCCCTAAAACATCGCGATGGGCCCATTAAAGTCACGCTTCGTGCCAAAGATTCGTGCGGTGGCCATCGATAATGACGCTGGATACCCAAAAAGACAAGCTGGGCCACTAGAAATCACGCTAGGGACTCCGCTAAGTACCTCGATCAGACAGGTGCCATCTTTCCATGCGGGGGGGGGGCTCACCCCAGTGCTCTCATGTATCCGAGCCCTGGGGTGGGTGCACTTTTGAGGTATACACACGACATTGCTCCTGGTAGCTGCCTAGCGTAGGCGTAGGTTCTGCAGATTATTAGGAGGGCACAATATGAATATAAAAGCAATGGCCAGGCCCAAATGGATTGGGGGATACCACATTAAGGCCCAATAGTAGAAGTTGAGATTATTGGAACTGCACATCCAACACAGGGAGGGGGGTAAGTGCCCTCCCAGGCACAACTCCGACCGTAAGGCATTCAAGGTACATGAGGAAGATCGTCGGCATTCGATAAGCAAACATTGGCATATTTCATGTTTGTCTAGAAATACTCATCACGACACATCTCAACAACACCATCATACTTTTACACGGGAGTTCTTAGATCATTTGAGGGAGGTTATTCTTTAGTTTTGAACAATCCATGTCTTTTCTCGGATTTCTCAACCGGGAACCTATCCCTGGGCGTGAATGATCAATTCTGGTCGAGGCGCCCAAAGAAAAAACAAATAAACAAACGGGAACTTATCCCCGCCTGGTCCGCTGGATGTAGTGACAGCAAATACCCATCCCACAAAATAGTTTCTGACCTATTGCGCGCGAACTGTTAAAAACCAACATTAACAGCCAGTCAAATCACACTCCAAGCGTTAGCGGTCCGCAGCTTGCTGCCTTCCGTGTCACGCTCGCCTGCACTGCCATCTGGTTGCAGAAACTCCACGATGTCTCCCATCGCAGGAAATACTTACTCCTGTCCACATTACTCCACCTTCGGTGGCAACATTCACAGCGTTAGTCCTTGAGACGGCCGCCACATGTATCCCGATGACCTCTGGGACTCCCGTCGTACCACAGTCCCGTGGTGGACCCCGCAGTGCCAACATGCCATTCGTGCCCGAAAACGAGCTTACCGAGCTTTTGATCGACGGAGCTCAATGACAAACTTGCCCGCATTTAGGAAAGCTAGAGCTTTTTCCCGTCGCACAGTGCGAGAAGCTGAGCGATCTTCCTGGCAAAGCTATGTCGGAGGCCTCACCTCATCCACCCCGTCCACGGAGGTGTGAACACGCATAAAGCGAATCTGTCTTGCGAATAGCACGTCAATATGTCGTCAACCATCTGAAGGAGGAGATTAAATAGGGCGCACACTATCACGACGCAGCATTTTAGGAACTGTTAACCCAAATTTCCTTCGCTACCATGCTCAGTGTGAGAAGACTAGACTGGACTTTTCTACTTCAGAAAGGCTCGAATACAACGAGCCATTCACTAAGGCCGAACTGATGTCGGCAATTGCTTCGTTGCGAGATGTGTCCGAAGGTCCCGACACGATACACAACGCAATGATTCGTCACATACCACCATGTGCACAGGACGTTTTACTGGCTACGTTAAACTCACTGTGGGAAAGGGGCACCTTTCCGGACGCATGGAGAGAGGCCACTATTATACCAGTTTTAAAGCCAGGAAAGGGTGAATATGATCTATTCCACTATCGCCCCATTTCCTTGACATCTTATCTGTGTAAATTGATGGAGAAGATGATAAATGTCCGCTTGGGATGGTATTTTGAAGACAAAAACATCTTAGCAAATTGCCAGTGTGCTTTTAGAAAACACCGTGTCACAATAGATCACCTCATCGCCCTTGATATTAACATTTGTGCTGCTTTCGCCAGGAAGCAACATGTTGGATCAGTGTTCTTCGACATTGAGAGTGCCTTCGACACGGCGTGGCGTCAAGACATACTTGCGAAAATCCCCGAATGCGCCCTTTGTGGTTCTTTAGCGATCTTCCCTCGTAACTATTTAACAGACCGCCGATCCTGTGTACGCATCGGTAACCAACCAACCGACTGGTTCTAGCAAGTGAACGGGGTGCCACAGGGCGGAGTGCTTAGTGTACCTTTGTTTGCTCTTATTATTAACGACATCTCCTGTTCACCAACACATATTTGAAGATCCCTCTTCTCAGATGACTTTGCGATCTGGGCGTCGAGCGCTTCGGCGCCGGCGTTACACAGACGACTACAGCTTGCTGTTTCCCGCTTTGGGCGCTGGGCAAACGTGAGCGGCTTCCGCGTCTTCATAAGAAACACGGTCACCGTGCGTTTCTGCCGAAGTCAGAGATGTCCAAATATGGAAGTAAGGGTATTTAAGCAAGAATCCAAACAAAACCGGTGGTCAGCTTTCTTGGTCTCCTTAACTGTCGCTTAACTTACCGGGAACATTTAAGATGTTTTGTGACAAGTGTTTTATAAATTTGAACATTCTTAAGGTTATCTCACGTACCTCATACGTTGCTGATAGACGAACTTTAATGCTCCTATATAAATCGTTGGTCACTTTTAAACTCGATTATGCGTGTTTTGTCTATGACAGTGCATGTACGTCGGCAAAGCGAACGTTGGGCACAATCCATCACACCTCGCTGCACCTCGCTGCTACAGGTTCCTTCCGCACGTCACCGGCATCTCTGGTGTCGGGTGTGCTTGCGTCAGTCGACAAGGTGTTCGATCTTTTTGTTTACCGACGCAAGCATCGATTTGTACTGTCGAAATGTATGCTATTCTACAAACCCTCTATTTTATACAGAAAGATCGGTCCACAAAGCACGCGGTTTTCACAGACTGTCTGAGCAGTCTCCTGGCACTGAACACCTTTAACCGGGATAACCGACTTGTTCGGAGGATTATCAAAGTAGTAAAATCCCTACATGACATCGGCAGAAATATCGTGTTCTGCTGGATTCCTAGCCATGTTGGACTCGCGGGAAACGAAGCTGTTGACATAACCGCCAAACACGCCATTAGTAATGGACATGTGGTCCATCTACGGCTCCCTCCAAGGGATTTATACCCTACTATATTGTGAAATGTACGGTCATAATGGCAACGAACCTGGAATTCGAAGTGTAGGAAGCTCAGGATTTAAAACCGACGCTACTTTATTGGGTTTGATTCACGGCGCATTTTATGCAATTGATAATCGGCGCCACCCACACTGTTTCGCCGGTGAACCGCGGGATTCGGAAATGTCCGAAAGGTGCAAGCGTCCAACCCGGGCCTTTGAATCCACAGTCCGACGCCATAAACACTTGACCATTCCCGCCAGCAGCACCGTACCGAGTCGTCTGTAGGGGTCCGGGTGGCGTAGGTAGCTGAAGAGTGCCTTCATCACCGGCGCCACCTTTTCCTCCGGGCTGCCGTGTCCCTGCTTCAGCGACCAGCGCAGGAAGTCGCGCAGAGTCTGGGCGCACATGTCTCGCCGTGCCGGCTCTGGCACGTCCACCAGGCCGTCCTGCCCGACAGAGGTCACACCCGTCTGCAGGGGAGGTCACACCCGTCTGGGCGCACACGTCTCGCCGTGCCAACTCTGTCACGTCCAGGAGACCGTCCTGCCCGGCAGAGGTCACGAAAGATTGGATTGGATTGGATTGAATTGGATTGAAGTTTAGGGGCGCGAACGAAAGATGTTGAAGTCGACATCTAGGGTCATTTTGCGCCTATAACTGAATTGTAATCAATTTACGGTGTTGCTTTCATAGCTTACTATCCGTCTTCACGGGTGGGGGTGTATTACGTCAAGGCGAGCTTGTCGAATGAACATAAAAATATTCCCATACGCTACGACCCCAGAGCAGTGTTGGATTTTCACTTTTCGGTCTTGGATTCGGAGTGTATAATTTTTTGGCTTGCCAAAGTATGGAGTGTATAATCTTGAGAAGCACTATGTTATATGGTGTATAATTTCCCAGTTTGACAAATTATGGGGTGTATATTGAAGCACCAAGTAACTGAGTATATGCATTTTATAAATAACGAAGTGTATACATTTTGAAAAATGCTGTGATGTTTTCTGGAATGAAGAATAAAAACCCAGTGGCCTCGGTAGCTTAGATGGTGGAGCGTGGGACTCGAATCTCGCGGACGGCGGCATTTGCAGAGTCCACCCACGACCAATCGATGTGATATAGGTTGGCGACGCTATACAACCTTGCGGTTGAATGCGTCGTAAAATAACCCGATAATTTGTATTATTCAAGAATAAAACGCCTTCAAGTCATTTGTTAGGTTCTTATCATAGTGTCTCACAGACAACCAGATGGGGTCCACCACACATCGTCGTCTGAAGTCATCCACGTTACGTGAATGACTAATAAGGCAACTTCCTGAGCAATGGTAGAGAAAATAATCACAAAATTATACTTATTCGATTTCAACCAAATTCATATAGCAATACCTGCCACTCCTAGGATACCAACACCGCACAACTAATACAAATTCACAACATACCGAGAGAGCAGGACGTTCGTGCACCGACTGGGTCTAAAGTGGGAGGGTCTAAAATGTTACTTCGGGATATGGGTTTCGGAATATATAATGGTTTAAGGAAAGTTATACTAAAACAATCCGTCTAAAATATTTTATTCCCTCGACGATTAAATTTTCTTTCTTTCAAATGAGATAGCTGAAAAATATTCAAGTCAATTCTTATTAATATTAAATATATTTCGATGCACTTTTTGGTTCATGTCTGGAATGCTTAGTGGAAGCAAAGAATGACTTGGAAGGCTGAAAAGCGACTAGACGGGCGGGCAAATTGCCGCTGGAAAACAGACTATCGTCACGGACAAGCGGAAATTAGCGTCTCATTTCGCACCATGGTTGCTATGAAATACCAAAAATTGAAAATAAGTTAGAGAAAACTGCCAAGAGAATTACAGGGAACTTTTTCTCAATTAATAATAATCAGGATTATGGGAAGAAATTAATCATTGGATCAGAATGAGGTTTATAAGAGTGTAGAGGATTAGGTCAACACACGTAAATCTGAATTTGTCCGGAGTGGGGAAACCTCGCGGTCGGAGTGGCATGAATACAACTATTCTCGCTTGTTGATGAAATTCGGAAACAATATAAGTCATGAAATCGAAAGAAGGTGAAATTTCTGGTTCTATGGATCTTCATTTTGGAGCGAAGTGTTAGCAGGTTTTAGGAACGTTTTGGTACCATTACGGCAATTTTCATGGGGAAAATCGTCCAGATATCTTTTATGTATATCGCTCCTGACTGCTTAATAATATAAATATGAACGGTTTTATCCATCCCAATTGATGCAGAACATATCATTCTCCAAGGAACCAAGAAAAAATGCATTATCCTTGGCTTTTCGTGGCAATGGTTTAAATAGCTCCGGCCGGAGTGGGAGACGGAGAGCGGTGTACTCATTGAATCCAAGAACGGACCATCCTACGCGGTCGGGCTGGTAAAGGTGAATTCCTATATTTGGTTAGCGGAGCGTAGTGGTTTTTTTTACTCAACGAAGGATTTTCTTTAAAGCTCTTCGCTGGAATTGACTGCGTGTTTGGCTCGAGGTATAAGAGTTTGTAATATCTGACTTTGTAGGTACCTACCTACTTACCTATATCAAATATCTTCGCGGTAATTCGAGTTATTAATTTGGATAAACCAAAGCTGTAGGCTTATCTTGTGTGACGGGATATTTTCAGATAATACAAGGAGCAGGACATGATAATATTAATTGCTGCGATGTTTTGCCCACAAGCGTAGTAATGAACAAAACTGATTGCTTTGATTTTGTCTGGAAAATCCTGTTTTCACTTTCCACATTTTGAAGCGTGAATGTTTTTCTTTCAAAATGGGGGCTGGGCCTCTTCAGTGCACATTGACTGCAGATATTATAGATATGCATGCATTCAAGCATTATTTGTGCATTCATGATATGTTCAGGGAATTGTTAGGTGCATCCTGTCCCCATTCTCCATTGAATGCCATTATACTTTTAACATTTCTGGTCTCTGTCTTTCTGAATGGACAAATTTGCAATTTAAGGTGATTTGATTTCTTGAAATTTAATTTTTGTGCAATGATTATGAATGTGTTCATAATGTAGGTAGGTACTTACATGTTGCGACCACACATTTTTTTGGCAAGTGCAGTTGGGTAGCAAAATGACACCAAAAAAAGTTTCTTGGGTTTGGTTGGGAAATATACCATGAAATGTAGTGTTAAAAATGAAGAAAAAGCTGCAGCCTAACTGGATGCAAGAAAGCCTTTTTTAATATAAATTTTCCAAGCAATTTTTTCCTTCCAAAAATCAAAAGTAAATGGCCTATTTTAACCAAACAGCCTATGCTAGCCTGAGTGTTTTTTGTTTAATTGAAAAACTTCTTTTTTATAATCCTGAGTTATTCCGAAAGGAATTTGATAAATGGATAACTTACAAAAAAAAATATAGCATAACTTAGCCAAAACTAATACCTTTGTATGCTTCATGGAGGTAAAATGTGTGTAAAACGTGTGGAAAAGTAATAGTGCCCATGAAAATTCCTATGCTGTGGCAAAACATGGCTCATATCCACCAGTATTTTGGGGATTTGGGGAAAGTGCTACACTTTGTGGCTTACCAGTTGTGTGGATGCCACTCTAGCTCTTGGTGTTCATCCACACATTCTTCTGGGCACATCTGGACTGTTCTGAGGTTTGTCCACAGATGGAGAACATACACATGAATGCATTGGTGGCTGTTTATTAATTCACCTGCACTTCACCAGATATCACACATACACAAATGGAATGTTATGGAATGATATGGAAGATGGAATGTTATGAAATGTGGAATGTTCAGTGGCATTAAGATCATATTCAGACTGCAGTGATCCATATTTTGCCATCCATTGACATCTGTTGTACTTGTGCATGCTAGCAAACTGATATTCTTCCAATCTGGCTGGCATCTCATTTTAGGCTCCACTCCTGCCTCCTCTTGGAATGTGCCTACAGATGACCCGAAATAACAAATGTGTATTATCCTCAATTATACTGGAAACTTTATGTGGTAGGGGACCCAGTATGACTGAATCTTCCTCTCCACCCAAGTTATCATTATTGTACAATGATATCTAGCTGTCTTGCTAGTTAAGCATGTCTTCATCCAGCAATGCAAGGAGTGTATTTTTTTCCGGAGTGTATAATTCTTTGGATTGCAAAGGTTCCAAAAAAGGGCCACTTTTCCAACGCTGCCCCAGAGTCGTTCCCTATTAGGACACGTAAATAATAGTCTGCGTTCAACCGTCCTAAAATCTGGCGTCGTAGAGGATCGGGCAGTGTACAGCCAACTAAAAAATGGTACACGGTAAGCGGGATAGAAAAGCGCGGACATAGGGGACGATCCTCACCAGTAAGCATATAACTGTGTTGCGAAGGTATGGCCTACTCTCAGTCGGCAGAGTATTACTTCTTTCCGGCGTTTGGTTCGGTGAGGGGACAGCCACTTTCCTAGCGTCGGTTTTAAAACCTTGAGCTTACTACACTTGGAATTCCAGGTTCGTTGCCATTCTGACCGTATACTTGACAATATAGTAGGGTATATATCTCTTGAAGGGAGCCATAGATTGACCACACGGCCATTGCTGGTGGCGTGTATGGCGGCGACCTCCGCACCACTATATGTGAGGATCGAAGCCCTCTTCCCCAACAGCGGTATAAAGCTGCGTGGGGTGATGGCATGTGAAATATTTAAATACTCCTCATTGGATACTGGTCACTCCAAATATCGATTTGTCGCTAACTTCTCTGAGGAAATGTGACGGTATCCCTGAAGAACACAAGCTAAGATCACTTTCGAAGTTATATCGACATACAGGAACTACACGTCGATCAACACTGATAGATCCAAAACTGAAATTGGAGTTGGTAGCGGCTTTGTAACGGATTATGCAATTCAAACATTTTATCTTCCCGCGAATGCATCAGTGTACACATCTGAACTGGTCGCTATCAAAAAAGCCGTGAGTTTTATTGAGGTCGGACATGATGCACTACATGTTATGTACAGTGACTAGCTTAGTACCCTATTGGCGCTAAGAGAGTTTTACCCATCGAAGCCTTTTGTACACACCGTCCTAGCTAGGCTCACGATGCTGAACATGATAGGGAAAAAGGTGGTATTTTGTTGGATTTCAAGCCACGTGGGAATCAGCGGAAATGAGGCTGCTGATTCTGCAGTGAAACATGCTGCTCAAGCTCCACGCACACGTGGTCACACGTTCCCTCCCAGTGAGGGACTTCTTCCCAGACATTAAATCCATCATTTTGAATAAATGACAGGATAGCTGGGAGTCCTTGACTGACAAGTTAAGGAGGATCAAGCACCGTATTGGTGATTAGTCATCGTCATCACATAGAACTAGACGCCGCGAGGTGGCACTATGCCGGTTGCGAATAGGTCACACATACAGCACCCACACATACCTCTTAAGTGGTGACCAAAAGCCACTGTGCCCAAGGTGCCATGCTCCACTATCAGTTCAGCATGTCTTGATAGCGTGTCCCAGACTTCCCAGGAGTGAAGACCACATTTTGGGCGCACTTCAGTTTCGATACGGGACTTGTTTGGGGGCGAGTCGCAGTTTATTCAAACGGGACAACTCTTTCGCTTCCTCTCAGAAATACAGTTGTATGCTGTATAGGCACTTCATTAGCCCGCGCCATCTTTCCGGTCAAATCCTCACACCCCGTCTCGGGGGTGGGGGGTGTTAAAGACCCCCTCTAAAATCCAAACTAAGCATTGCACGAAAACGAAAGAGGTGTCATCGGAAAGCGCTCGACAAGTAGGGTCCGGGTCCAACCTCCAAAACAATTTCCCCCCAAAGGTGACGTCACCAGGGGGTTAGATGTTTAGGACTTTTCACGACTTACATTATGTTTTTGACTCTGACGAGTTCATTTTGGGGAATATATGAAAAACAAAACAGAATGTATTTGGAGTGCGAAAAGGACAGCGAAATCGACCAGGGCTACATTTTGTTGCCCCCAATATTTTTTTTGTTGAAATTTCATAATTTTGAGTTTTCAAGTTTTCTGTAATTTTCTTTTTCCAATGGGTAGAGCAGACGGAGAAACGTTGTTGGAAGTCAACGTTCCCTAAGAAAAAAGGCTTACTTTAGCCAAAATCCTGTATTTGAACTGCAATTTGGCAAATACGCAAAATTTTTATGTAGTCAAAAACGAAGAAAAAAAGAGAAAAATTCCACGCGGACGTTTTATTGCAGCCGAAAAGATCACCAAACGCTGAAAGTTTCATGAAAGTATCTGTATCCGGTAAAGCGTGACGACTGGTTGAACTTTTTTGGAGGTGACCTCACTTGACCTTGACTAACTCGTTGACCCTTGGGCGCTGTATGACCGAAGCAGTCGATGCGCCCCTAAGCCCAAATAACCAACAACTCGTTAACCCTAGATGACCTGACCTAAACATTTTGAATCAGCATGTCAAATTGATGTGAGAAAAGGTATGTAAAATTCGGGCGCGCTGCCGCGCGCCGTTCGTTCGCTGTCCACGAAAAAAAAAACCTGAGGGGGGGACGGTTGAAGAACCCCCAGACGGGACGGGTACCCTGCCTGGTATGTAGTACATACATACCAGTATGTAGTATGTACTACATGTATGTATGTATGTATGTAGTACATACATACATACATGTAGTACTGCCTGGTACATGCCCTGCCTGGTATGTAGTAAGACCATTGCGTTCTAGTTTACATCTTGACCGGAACTCGTTTGGAAATGTAGTTTATATGAGGTCGCCTCGACTAGCCTTTGCTTAGTCGATACCGTGTGACTATGTTATGGGCGCCGCATGACCACGGCAGTCGATGCGCCCCCAAACCCCAATAAACAAACAAACAAACAATGTTGCCTCGACTATACGGTATGTGGAGTTTGGTTCTAGTAAGTTGTCTCGACTATATGGTACGTGGAATCTGGCGTGAGTAAGTCGCCACGTCTATACTGTATGTGGAATTTGGTGCGAGTAAGTTGTCTCGCCAATTGCGAGACAAAGCAGTAACGTCACCGGACGACGGCGTCACTTCTGTGACGCTAGTGCTAGTGTCGTCACTTCTGTGTCACAGTCACATCACTAACGTCACTTCTGTGACGCTAGTGCTGTGACTACCCCTGTTGCTGTTGTGTTTTTCGGCCGGCGGAGTCTGTTTTTGTAAGGCGGCCGGACGGACTGCGGCCCAGCTGCCGGCTGAATTATGCTGTTGTTTTCACTGTTGCCACGCTCGGCGCGCCTCGCCGCGTTCCGCCGTCTGTGGTCGGGCCGGCACCGGCTCAGACCCGGCCCTTCGCTAATACGGCGCACACTGTGGAGCTGCTTACGGACGCCGGGCATTGGTGAGCAGCCACTCTCGAGTGAATGTGAGGGTGGGCATGGGGGGGGGGACCTCACCCTGCTGACTCGCAGCGGCCTGGTGGTTGTGGCCATTCGGACGGAGTGCTCGCCGTGATCATCGGCGTGACGTGCACCGCGAAAAAGTGTAGGGGTTCCGTGCTCATCTTCTTGTCAAGTCGTACACTCGCCTATTTGTGTTGCCCATCCGCGCGCTCAGGAGTGTCGTTTTATACATCGGGGAGCACTTCCCGTAAATACCAGTTTCTCCAGTCGATTTCGTTAGACATCGTAGTGCACTCACTCACCCACTCCTCACACTCTCGTTCGTCATGTCGTTCGTCCACCAGGTCGCTTCCTTATCTAATTCCTATCTCGGTAATCCACCCATCTCGTCTCGTTTATTACTTTCTGACTGCTCACCAACTCGCTTCCTCGTCCACCTATTCGCTACACCTATTCGTGCGTGTGCGTGTGCGTGCGCGTGCGCGTGCGCGTGCGCGTGCGCGTGCGTGCGCGTGTGCGTGTGTGCTCTTGTGAGCCGTGAATACCGAGGACAAAATGGGTTTACACAACGGAATATCGAGGTCGGGTGGTGTATACCGAGCCCCGATAGGTGGACCTCGGTATTTTGACCAATCAAAACGCGTTTTTTTTTGGTGTTTCTCAGCCAGCTGACGAAATTTTATCATGGACCGCAATAGTAATGAAATCATGATTTTCAAATGTGTGTGTGTGTGAATTTGTGTGAACGAAAAATCGGTCAAGCGTGTGTAAGTTCCTGTTCTAGTGGAAATAGTGGTGACGAGACTCCTGCTGCTAAGATCGAAGTTTAATGAATACAACTATAAATTAGGTTAGTACTAATTCCTAATTGATCAATAAATATCAAAGGTTCGAAATTATGATTAGTAGTTTTAAAAGTTGGTGTTTCGGAACATAGCTTACGATTGATATCACGATCTCTATTTTCTTCGACCATCGCTGAAGTAGCTTCACGTCAGGTGTGCGGGGCAGGTGACGGTGAGTAAGATGTTTATCGGACGGTGAATCCAGGGAACTACTGATTTCGAAATAAAAATAATTGCGCGTAATTGATTTATTTGTACCAATGTGTGTTAAAATGTCATTGCATTAATAGTGCAGTAAAATAGTGCAATAGCATGCATACAATTGAAGTAAGTATAGGAGGTTTGTAGGGTACCTACCTACATATGGGCATTTCAGGTGGGTCATTTTCCAACATACCTGATGATGTCGTTTGTGATAGGTTCTAGGTATGCGAAAAGTTGATTTTTCTTCCATTCTTTGCATTTTTACTCTTCCACCTTGCTCTTTTCACATGGACTCTTTCAACTGCTGTTCTTTTTACTTTTATTTTTTGCTTCTGTTATTTTAACTTGCTCTGTTAACTTGTTTATGTCTTGTTGTACCTGATGCATTTGACACGTTCTTTTGGCGTATTCATTTGGCTTGTTTTTACTGATTATTTTTATATATTTTTCTTTGATACTTTTAGCCTTTTAATTTTGATTCCTTTGACTCTTCTTAACTTTGTCAAAGTGATGTGAGATTATGTATTGTTAAAATATTCTTCATTAATTGCTTTTTTAAATAATAATTGTATTATTCTTTAATTATATTCTTCTTTAATTATATTCTTCATTAATTATATTCCTCTTTTAATTACATTCTTCTCTAATTATATTCTTCTTTAATTGTATTCTACTTTAAGTTCATTCTTATTTAATCTTATTCTTCGTTCATTGTATTCTTTTCAACTTCTATGCTTTTAACCATTTCACCTAGGGTCACTTCTCTTTATCATTTTTGTGAATAACATTTAGGTAGGGGTTAAGGATAAGGTGTTCAAATTTGCTGATGACATGAGGCTGGTAGGAGTGGCTAACAGTAGTGGTCTACATAGTAATATTCAACTAGACATGGACGACCTAAAAAGTGGTCCTATCATTGGCAGATGTCTTTCAACTATGAAAACGGAAGCTTATGCGGCTGGGGTCTGGTAGGGAGACTTCCAGATATACAATGGGAGGTAGAGAACTGAGTGGTATTAACGAGGAAAGATTTTCAGGTGTGTTGGTGTAAAATGACCTAAAAGCAGAAAAAAGGTAATTCAGCTTCAAACCCAGCATTCATAATGCTTCAAATCATTAATAGAAGGGTGAGGTATAAAAGCAAGGTAGTCATGAAAAAACTGTACTTAGCCTACGTTCGACCCCACTTAGAATATTACGTACAGGCATGGAGCCCCCTTATAAAAAAACACAGATGTACCTGAAAGAGTGCAGCGCAAAGCCATTAGAACCATCAGTGAACTAGGTAACTTATAATTGGCATTAGACATAAGACATAAAGACATAAAAGATTAGTGCAACTATGAGCCACAAGGGCCCTTCTTGGTTGCACTCTGTACACTGAACCAGTTGCCCACCAAAGCTGTCAATCAGCCCTCCCTGTAATACTGAAAACCAAGCCCTCTATTCTTGTAATGATTGTATATGTTGTTTTAAAGGTTTTTTAAAGATGTTTTTAAAGATGTTCAATGTGCTGCTACTGACAATTTTTTCTGGCAGCTGGTTCCAGCGTTCTACCACCCTGTTGGTGAAGAAAGTTTGCCTTAACCTTGTTCTGCTGTGGTTAACTTTAATTTGGAATTTATGACCTCTAATTGCATTATTTCTGTTCAATTCAAACATTTCCCCAAGGTATCCCGTCTCCGGACCATGGACAAATTTAAGGACCTCGATGAGATCTCCCCTCAGCCTTCTATATCTAAGTGAAAACATATTCAATTTCTTCAATCTTTCCTCATATGCCAGGTTGCTTATGCCATTAACCATTTTGTAGCCCTCTTTTGTACTCTCTAAAAGCCAACAATCTTTTTCATAGCTAGGAGACCAAGCTTGGATGCAGTATTCCAGATGTGGCCTGACGTATGCACAGTAAAGCTTCCTGATCACTTCCCCACTTCTGTATGATACATTCCTATTTATTGCCCCGAGCATTCTCAGTGCCTTCTTCCTGGCTTCCTTGGTCTGTTCTGATGCCCCCAGTTTTGTGTTTAGAATAACACCTGAATCCTTCTCCTGTTGAGTCACTGATAGCGCTTGGCCACCCATCAAGTATGGAGCCTTCATATGCTGCTTACCTACCTACATGCATGATTTTGCACTTATCAAAATTAAATTTAATTTGCCATTCTTCGGACCACTTCACAAGTTCGTTTAAGTCTTTTTGCAGCGAGATATGCTCATCTTGACCTGTTATTGGCCTAAAGACCTTCAAATCATCCGCAAATTTCAAAACTTTACTGCTTAGGCCACTTCCAGTATTATTTACAAATATAATGAACAGTAGTTGCCCCAGTACTGACCCCTGGGGGACTCCACTAAGAACATTTTGCACTAAGAACATTTTGCCATGATCACTTTCTACCATTTAGCATCCCTCTTTGCTGTCTATCTGAAAGCCACAACTCTATCCATTTTAAGATCCTACCTGCAATACCATGGGACTGAAGCTGTATCATTAACCGTTTATGGGGTACCTTGTCAAAGGCCTTACTAAAGTCAGGATATTTTACATACCTTTTCTCACATGAATTTGACATGCTGATTCAAAATGTTTAGGTCAGGTCAATGTTTAGGTCTGTGTGTGTCTGTGTCTGTGTGTGTGTGTGTCTGTGTCTGTGTCTGTGTCTGTGTGTGTCTGTGTCTGTGTGTGTGTGTGTGTGTGTGTGTGTGTGTCTGTGTGTGTGTCTGTGTGTGTGTCTGTGTCTGTGTGTGTGTCTGTGTGTGTGTCTGTGTGTGTCTGTCAGACGGACAGACGGACAGACGGACAGACCGACCGAGCTGCCAACCATAACAGCTGGCCGACCGCCGGCGGCCGCCGGGCGGAGCGTTTATCCGTGGCGTCCGGCTGTCACCATTACACCATACAGTGCCCGGCGGGTGGACACGCGAGCAGTGGCACTTGTCGGATCGGAGGATGGTGCCCGGCCGTGGGCTGGCCGGAAATACGGACTGAACGTGAATCACAGCGGTCGATTGTCCCCAATAGTCGTGGAATTTAGTGCTCCATTGTCAGAGGCGATAATGCGACAGACCGTCGCTCTCTATGATTTTTAGGCATGGTTTTCATGTTCCTGTACGGCGTGTAATGCTCTGTTTACTTGCTCCATTGTGAATTCAGCGTGTCACGCGAAATGTATTCGATATTCACACGCATGTCATACGCTTCAATGCCTTGCTGGCCATGTTCGAGCCTCTCTTGGTATTCTCCATGATATTCTCCATGGCATTTCCATTCCGTCACAACATCGGTATTCGCATCGCGAATGGGGCTAGGGAAGATCTACTAGCTTTGGCTCCGCCACCGTTGGGGTGGAGGGCGATAGAACCCACATCATTCAAGGTTAGATGTCGTTCGTTATGACTATGGAGGCTGAATGGGAAGAATGGACCTAAAGGCCCGAATATCCAATAAATAATTATGTCGTCGCGGAGCGCATGACTGGGCATGCTATTACGAGCGAGAACCCGCGAGAGTATATTCATGTGTATGAAGCAAAGTACTGGAACGAGCTACTGGAGGAGGTTCTTACTCTTTTGAAACGGTAATAACGTTTGGGTAGTATGGTTTTCTGTTCTAATTTCTTCACTCAGTCAGATGTGCTATATGAACTATGCTTTGCGCCAATCTTGGCCCAGTATTCCTCACAAAATGCTTTTAATCTTTGTTCAAAGAAGTACCCCCTTCATGAGGCGCCACCTTTACGCGGTGGAGGGATTGAGTGCCCTAAGGACCCAGAATCCCAGTCCATCGGCGATCCGGCGAGGGGCCAGACTAGCAGTCCCTCACTCGTCCTAAGACCATTGTTTTTATTTGTTCGTCGACACAAACTCGCTATTTGCTCGAAAGCTGGAGCAGTACTTCCGAAACTCAACATTCAGGGTAATAATCTATTTGGCTATCTAATAGTAATAGCATCTTTTGGATACGGTCAAAATCGGATTCGGACTTATATATCATAAGTTGAAAGCTGATCATGGTCTTGTATTTGCCAACACAAACCCATTAGAACCGTCCTACAATATGATGACACCCCTATTTGCCTCCCTTGTACTTCCGATATCTAAGAAATATCATCGAACTGAATGCGGAATTTCGCATTATCCGACGTAACCTGACGATAGTCCTGTCGTGTTTATTGATACAAATCACTTCGTTGTAAATTGCTGTCACAAACCCTTCGTTTCCTTACCAGTTGTCGGATTATTTCGAATAGTAATTGAACCACATACAACTATGCACCTTTGGCTCTTTTGATATAATATTGTGCAACCATGCTCTTTTTTACTTTTTCCCATGTGGAAAGCTAGTTAGGTAGGTTATGTTAGGTGATATTGTGTTTAAAAAACATTATTATTCTTGCTAGATTGGTTGGTTATTGGTTTTACGACACATCGACGGTTGAGTCATGCAGCGTCGCGAATCTCTCGCGCCGATTGGTCGCGGGCGAAGAGTAACGACAGGTGAGACTCGAACACACAACCTTTCGATTGTGAGACGAGCAACCTCCCCATAGACTACTCGTCCCCATTCTTCATGCTAGGTTACCCAATTTGAAGTCATTTTTGGTGTTATTTTTCTACCAACTGAAAAGGATGCATTTGCATCCTTTTGGGCATGAGTGGTCACATTACTTCAACCATATACATTGCATTGGAAAAAGAAATCACAAGAATTCAAAATGACCACAAACGATTTTGTAGTTAAGTACAAATGTATCCAGCTATGTTCCTAGATATGTCTCTGAATGCCTATATGGAATTAGTGCTATTTTTATGTGGAAGTTCGAAGCTCAAGAACCAAGAGCATTTTTGTCTTCAGCTTCTGGAAACCTTCCGTGATTCCAAAAGTTTAGTCTTGGATATTAACCAAGAAACACCTCATAACAATATACAGCTGACCCACAAATGGCATGATGTGATGAATATTGGAAGAATTGCATGGTTGGCCTCATTTAAACCATGCAGCAAAACCATGGCTCGATTTATATTTTGAATGTATGCAATTTAATACAAATATTTTGATGGTCCGACTTCAACTTGGAGATAATGTCCAAAGAAGCTATCTACCAGTATCCTACCCACCCACCAATACTCATTCATCCATGTAAAGCCTTCAGGCATACATGCAGAGTTTAAGTACCTTCGGATGTTGAGTGTTCACCAGAGTTCACTTCTAAAGGCAAAATCAAAGTTTCACTCATTTCTGCGACTATACTCGAAATTGCGGAATACAAACTCACGACTTTACCAACTTGCGGCGCGGAACGGATGACGGAAGCCGATTGCCGTGCGATGTGCATTGTAAGCTGCTCCAAGCCGGGAAACGCCGCCGCAAACCCTTTCTTCGAACAAAGACTTCAAGAGAGATAGTAACGAAAGTTGCTAAGCTTCACAGGGAACGGAGGATATTTCACTGAGTGAGATAATTAGCACTTGAAGTGGTGCATCGCAATGCGAAACGCTGTTAAGTTACTCGCGATAGGGATCGAAAGCATGTAGCCAGTGGCCAGGTCGTGTACAGAACTACAGGTGGTGAACTTCATGTTCGATGATGGAGAGGTGAAACAAGGAATTCCTACCTAAATATTGAAACGTAAATATGTTTTAATGGTGTTGATTATATAAAAACAAAGCAAAAGATGTCACTTCGTTCAGTATTTTCTCAAAGTAAAATTAGTCAAGACATTTACAAATTTTTAGGCGCCAATACAGTTATGACACAGCCGCGCCACTCGTTAACTTGTTGTCAGAAACCAACTGATTGGAGGAAGGAACAGTTATTGGAAACGTGCGTTCATATTTAACTATTAGTCACGCAGTAGTGAGTAGCAGGCAAATTTAAGGTTTATTGTAGTCCTTATCGTGGTTAGGAAAACAGCTTCGTCGACGTTTTCCAACATACAAAACAAAATCGTCTTGTCCTCATAACCGTCACCTCCTTTTCTAACGATGACAAGTCATGTGTGCTGTGTGCTGTTTGGCAGAGTCCATGCTTATTTGTCTGTCATAGGAAACTGAATGAAGCTTTCGAAATGCAGTTCCGAATACCACAACAATAAAAAGAAATTAAGTGTATCGCCTTCATAAGTAATAATAATGTTACGCACACTTAATAATATTCAGTGTGTATCGCCAGGGTATTGGACTTGCCGATGCTGTTATCTCACGAGCCTGACCACAGTCCAGTGCCCACTCGGCCCCGGACGACCTCGACCTTGCGCCCAGCCAACCCGGCCCGTTCCGCACACCCCGCTGACCTCGGTCCTGACCCTGACCCCAGCCAGTCCCGACCCTGTTCCCCGGCCAACCCAACCCTGCGTTTCGATCAGTACCAGCCCAGTCAAGCCAATCAGACAGTGCAGCTGAAGACCGCGGGGAGGGGAGCGGACCGACGTGCAGTGTGGACCCGGTGCCCCGGCCGGCACCAGATCACCCCGCCAGCCGCAGGAGGGCGCTCTGCGATTGGCCAAGCGCCGGTCACGTGGACGCCCGCGACGCCGCTCCGTTTGAAATCGCGGTTGTTCGATCGATGCACACCGGCTAGCGGCGGCTGGCGGTCTGGCCGACGGCTCGAGGCTCCAGCCACCCGTCGACCGCGAACTGTATCACAATTCACACAGTCGTGCGCCAGCTCAGCCACATGCTACAGACTGCCGCCACGCGGCACACCGAACACACACTGTGAACGACAGGGCAACACCGATGGTTAGTTGGTCATTTGAGCTGAAGGGCGCTCCGACCAATATGATCATTTAGCGGCAGCGCTGAATGACGTTCAAATTTTGCAACGTGAGTAAACAGTTGCCGATCACGACTTCAGATTGTAGTTAACATTATTGACGCCCTGCCGCATTATGGAGGCTTGTTGTCGGGGCAACAATCAGCCAACTGTGAAAAAGAACGGTCGGCATAACGGCGCCGTGGGCACGCAGCCATGGAAGCTCTTCCTATTGTGTCGTCTGGCCGGGCCGTCGCCAGAAATTACTCGGGAGAAAGGAGCACCAGGAATACTGACGACAGACAGTAAGCTAGCGCCGCGAACGACATTGTCAGCGGCATTCCCAGTTCTAGCTACTGTTACGAAATACGGGGTTGAAGAAAGCAAAGTACGACAACGCATAATAAAGAACGCTCACTTGCACATACGCACTCTAGGACACGCCCACCTACTCCAGCATCGACAGGAGGACAACGAAGTGAAGTGGAGATTAGGTTCATGTGAAAGAGAAAATACTGTATGCAGTTTTTAAGTGGAACATGATGGCGAAAAACAAGAAAGGTACATGACTTATGTTTTGCTTTTTGTTTTGTCTTTGTTTTGATTTTCCTTTCCGCCGTCTGTTCTTCTATGGTTATGCAAGTACACAATATGAAAGCATTATGTCATCTGTGACTCCTCATTGACCTCATTCAATGAGGACAATTATCATTGTCCTCATTCACCCCATCCTCGATTGACACTGCATTAACCCGCGCCGTCTTTCCGGTCAAATCCTCACTCCCCGTCTCGGGGGACGAGGGGGGCGGTTAGTGACCCCCTCTGAAATCCAAACTAAGTATCCCACGAACACGAAAGAGGTGTCATCGGAAAGCGCTCGATGAGTAGGGTCCGGGTCCACCCCCAAAACAATTTCCCCTCAACAGTGACGTCACCAGGGGGCTGGATTTTCACAAAATTTTCACGACTTGCATTATGTTTTTGACTATGGGAAGCTCATTTTGGGAATATATAAAAAACAAAACTTATTTAGAATGATAAAACGACAGCGAAATCCACCGGGACCTCCTCCCTCCATTTTTTAAATTAAAAAATTTTGAGTTTGAAAGTTTTCTTTAATTTTCCCTTTCCTATGAGCAGACCGAGAAACGTTGGAAGTCAACTTGACCTAACAAAAAATGCTTACTTTAGCCAGACTCTATTTGAAATGCAATTGGCAACTATGTAAAATTTATATGTAGTCAAAAACTGCAAAAAATTGAAAAATTCCACTTGTACGTTTTATTGCACCCCTAAAGATAACAAACGCTGAAACTTTCATGAAAATATCTATATCCGTTAAAGCGTGACGACTGGTTGAACTTTTTTGGAGGTGACTCACTTCACGTTGACTAATTCGTTGACCCCGGATGACCTGACTTCAAAATCGTGAAACAGCATGCCAAATTGATGTGGGAAAAGGTATGCCAAATTTGGGCGCGCGCCGTTCGCCCACTGTCCGAGAAAACCTGAGGGGGGCGGTTGAAGACCCCAGAAACGGGACGGGTTAACACGAGAACACCAACACATTTTAGATTACCGACTGGAGAAACCTCAGTACGCGACCTCACCCTCTGCAGTCCAGAAATTGCACCTTTATTAGAATGGTCTGTAGACGATGATCCACACGACAGCGACCATTTTCATATTTATTCCCATTTAATTAGTCATGTTACGGTAATCCGACGACCCTCAAAGTGGCTACTTCACCGAACCGATTAGGAGGGCTACCAATCGAACCTTGAAAGAACACTCAGTAACCATTCGGTTGAATCAGTTATTTCCTTGGAGGAATTGACTACGGCGACTCTGGAGAGTTCTCCGCGGCACATCTCACGATCATCGGGAACGTCGATTAGAGTACCAGTCCCATGGTGGGCTGACAAGTGTCGATAGGCAGTCCGTGCTAGGAAGAGGGCGTTTCGTAAATTTAATAACAATAGTTGCACATAAAATCTTACAGCCTTTCGCAAAGCACGAGCGCTCGCTAGACGAACCATCGCCGAGGCGAAACGAAACTCATGGAAGGCGTACGTCAACACCTTAAATCGCTCCACATCTTTGTCAACTGTATGGTTTCGAATTAAGCGCTTCTCTGGAAAACACGCGGCAGTTCCTCTCCTCGTCTTACACATGGCCGAACAAGAAAGCATTGACCCAGAAGAAGTGGTCGACAAAATAAGATGTGCGTTGTCCGCACTCTCGGGAAATACTACTAACGAACGATTTCTAAGACGTAAGGTTCGGTGCGAGGAACGCCCTCTTGATTTATCCACTACGGGCACCCTTGAGTACAACGTACCGTTCTCGGTCTCTGAATTAACTGCAGTAATTAGCACACTCGAGTGTGGCAGAGAGCCCGGACACACTGCATAATAATATTGTCAAACATATACCAGCGACTGCTATAGAAATACTCTTGAAAGCCATCAATAAAATATGGACGTCAGCCACATTTCAATCTTCGTGGCGGGAGGCAATTGTTGTGCTTATGCGGAAACCAAATAAATATGGGAAGGATCCACTGCACTACCGCCCCATCTCGCTTACCTGCGCGCTATGCAAACTGATTGAGAAAATGGTTAATGTCCGATTAATGTGGTGTTTAGAACATAACGATTGTCCTACTATGATACAGAGTGGTTTCCGAAAACACCGTAGCACACTTGACCATATTTTAACACTTGACTTGATCGTCTGCTCCGGGTTTATGAAGAACCAACACAGCTACAATATTTTTTCGACATTGATGGCGCATATGACATGATATGGCGTCACGGTACACTGATGAAGTTGCATAGTATCGGCGTCAGAGGCTCGATGGGGTTCTTCTTGACCAATTTTTTCGCTTCCAGAACGTTTCGTGTTAGAGTAGGCCGCACACTCTCTGATACTTTTTCACAACTTAACGGCATCCCGCAGGGAAGCGTATTAAGTGTAGCATTGTTTGCGGTTCCTATCAATGATGTGGCTATATCACTGCCGACTTCCGTAGGCAAAGCGCTATTTGTAGACGATTTCGCCGTATAGTGTTCTTCGCGCTTTGTTCGGACGGTGGAGAGAACACTCCAACTGGCTGTCGGGAAGGTTCAGGGTTGGTGTGGTAAAACAGGCTTCGTCATGTCCACGTCGAAAACGAGCGCTGTGCACTTCTGCCGCAGGCGCTCTTGCACTGACCCCATTATTATGCTCAGCGGGCGCCATTTTCCATTCAAACCTGCTGTCAAGTTCCTAGGTATATGGATGGACCGCTGACTAACGTACAGCACCCAGCTCAAATATCTGGTGCAGAAATGCACTAAGAGACTGCAGGTGATGAGTACTGTCTCCAGGTGCTCCTATGACGCAGGCAGATTTATCCTGCTTCTTAGGTACCGATCGCTCGTACGCTCTAAACTCGACTATGGATGTTTTATATATGATGGGGCGTGCGTTACAACGAAACCCCGTCTGGACGTCATCCACAATGCAGCCCTTCGTATTGTTACTAGAGCTTTCCGTACCTCACCGGTCGGTAGCTTAATGGCTGAGACTGATGAACTTCCTCTTGCGTTACGTCGCACACTACTGGGAACAAGATACTCATGTAAGATCGCACAGAACAGAAGTCACCCAGCATATCAATGGATATTATCAAGGCCATCGCTGCCACTCCGTTCACTCAGTGATCAGCGTGTCCTACCTTTTTCTGGACGCATGGCCACGACATTTCGTAAGTGCAACATCAAGCCAGGTTCTGTGGCACGCGCTGTCACCCCAAAGATCCCCACTTGGCAGGTTGTCCCAGTCCATATAAACCTTACTCTGTCCTGCGCAAAAAAGGGGAGCGTCAACTCCGAAGAATTCCGCATGTTGGCGTAGGAGGAAATACACCAGTACTGTGAATTATCTCGCATATACACAGACGACGCCAAGTCCTCGTCGGGAGCGGATTGTGCGTGCGTGGTCGATACGGTATTGGATATTTCCGCTTACCAAAGCAGGTGTCGATTTTTACCGCTGAACTATATGCCCTTCTGTAAGCTCTTTACTATATACAGGATGACCAGTCCACAAATCACATGGTTTTTGCTGACTCCTTTAACAGTCTTTTGGCAATTAAGTCTTTCAACCCCGATAACAGGCTTGTCCAGAGGACTTTTCGCATCGTCAAATCTCTAACTGTTCTCAACAAAAATGTATTCTGCTTGATTCCTAGCCATGTTGGACTTGCTGGAAATGAAGCTGCCAATATGGCCGTCAAGCATGCTACCAGTAATGGCCATGGACTTCACCTACCCCTTCCGCTCAGAGATATGTATCCCTCCATTGTATCATATATACGATCCGAATGGCAACGAGCCTGGAACTCCAAGCCTAGTAAGTTGAAAGTCATATAACCAGAACTAGGAATGTGGCAGTCCCCACACCGGACTTCGCGAAAAGAGGAAGTAACGCTTTGTCCATTGAAGATAGGGCATGCCTTCGCGACACACAGCTATATACTGACCGGTGATGATCGACCTTTGGGTCCACGGTGTTCCGACCCGCTTACCGTTTATCATGTCTCAATAGGTTGTGTATCCTTGAAACCTCTACGCCACCAGATTTTAGGACGTGTAAACAGCGACACTGCGTATGCTGCTAAGGGATGATTCTGAGGTGTCGTCTGGGGACATTTTCACCTTCCTTCGACAAGAAGTTTTGATGTTATCTATGGCCGTCCCTAAATATTATGTCTTACTGCCTACTGTAGGAGCATAGTAGATTGCCTGTAAACACAGTTATAGGCGCAAAATGACCATGGCAGTCGATGCCCCTAAACACCGATCCATCATGATCTTCGAGAACAACGGCATACGCTTGAGTGGAGTGCTGCGTGTGAATTCTTTAAAAACTAATCCCTGGAGACTGGTGTCTCCAGATATTGATCTATCGCTCGCATGTATGAAAAATGGTCGTGTCGTTCCTGCAGAACTCAAGTTCAGGGCACTTAAATTTATTTCGTCATACGGGGATTACGCATCGACCTATACGGATGGTTCCAAAACGGGCACCGATGTTGCCAGTGCCTTTGTCACAGACACTGCAACTGGAACCTTTTCGCTCCCCGCAAATGCATCGGTTCACACATCGGAATTGGTTGCAATCAACAAGGCTCTGCGTTTCATCGAGATTGGACATGATACGTTGCATGCGATATATAGCGACTCGCTCAGCAACCTGTTGGCGCTAAGAGGGTTTTACCGACAAAAACCCAGTAGTACAAGATCCCTATATATCCCTACAATGGAACATGCCATCCAATCCATTTCTACTTGGCCATTGCCTTCACATGCCCCTCCAAATGATTTGTATAAATATCCAAAGCCCGTGTGTCAGAGGGAAACCACCTTCCCATCTGAAGGGCACACGGAGCTCCTCCATCAGCCACTGATACATACATACATGCAAAGAAAAAGCATGGATGCGGATCAGTAAGCAGGCCCCGTGAAAGGCATGTACATTGGCATGCATGTCTGAACCTACCATTTACCCCCCATCCGATGAGGCACCACCTTTACGCGGTGGGAGGGGTTGAGTGCCCCAGTGACCCGGCGACCATCATACCGGCGAGGGGTGAGATCAGGAGTGCCTCACTCGTCCTTCCGTCCATACGCTCCCATTCCAATCCCAATATCATTCCAACGTCCATGTCCCTCACCTGGCCCTGCAACACCAACTATCCCTACAATGCGCAGGCAGGGCAACATCCCCGGCCCTGCCCACCAGCTCAGTTTTATCGGGGTAGCCGCGCCCCCTCGGCCCTCCCTCCGGGGTTGACGGAGTCCTGTAGGTTGAGTTCCCCCGTCGCACGGTGCTAGTTGTGAGGGGGGACCAACACACCTCTTTGGTCCCGATATCCCGGAGGGGCGGGCGGGCCCGTGGGGCCTTCGCCCGGCCGGCTGGGGTCAAGGGCTGGGCGGTGCTGGATCCAGGTTGGGGTGGTGAGTATCTCTCCCAGCCGGGCGAAGGCACCGCCCGCCCCGTATAGCCCCGAGGACGTCTGGCGTCCTCCCGTTATCCGGACACAGGCGTCCCTCCAGTAGGGCCCCAGCGTGATGGGGCGTCCGCAGAGCCGAAATAAAAGCACACTACATGGCAACCACACAAAACAAAAACACCCCTGATCACTCTCGTAGGGAACAGAACAATATGTCTTAGGTCCCTCGTATTTTAGTATTGCGAGGGAACTCTAGAAGTCTAGCATCACTATCGCCCTTCCATAGGCGAGACGGCTGCGATAGCTTCGGGAAGATTGTACGATGTGAGAAACTGAAGGACGGCGCCCTGGAAGTGGAATTTGCACTAGCAGGTGAGGCGGAAAACGCCCTGAAAATGACTGAGTTTGTTTGCAGTGTCCGGAAAGGTCAGATAAAAATCGATGAAAGTATAAAAAATACCGTAGAACCCCACAAGACGAAAAACATGTCGCGAGGACTCATAAACTGCTACGATCTGAGAAATGTGCCGGAGGAGGAAATTATGGATGGCCTGTCCGAGCTTGGGGTGACGGAGGCGAGGAAAATGAAGGTGAGGAAAGGGTCGGGAATGGTTCTAACGAACAACATAATATTAACTTTCAACACCACAGATCTTCCGTCTGAAATCCGTGTGGGCTACATACGTGGAAAAGTGAGTTTTTATTCCAAATCCCATGAGGTGTTTTAAGTGCCAACGATATGGACATGCGAACCAGTTCTGTCGAAATCGCCCTGTATGTGGCAGGTGCGCTTCGGATCAGCACACAATCGACTCATATCCGTCTGAGATGCATCAATGTGCCAACTGCGGCAGAGAACAGGACCCTCACACTTCCTATGACCGGACATGCCCAATTTATGTATAATAGAAGGAGATAATGTCAATCAGGTACACGCAAAAAGTCACGTTTCGTGAGGCAAGAGACATTTATCAACAAACTCACCCAAGAATATCATACGCTTCCAAGGCTAAAAATTCCATGCTGATCTCACAGAACACACAATCCGACAGGACTACTGAGTTGATCGCAAAGTTGTCGGTCCTTCTGCGAGCCTTTGGAGCGCCTCTCGAGGCGCCAGCGGGGCGCGGATGGCCAACCCACGAGGACACAATCACAACAGAGGTCCCACCTACGAGTGGATGCGCCGTACGTCCGGAGGCCTCCCGGCCAACGTTAGAGGGTGGAGAGTGGACTCTGGTTCAACGGTCTAAGAGGCCTTCCCGGTCCTTTCCATTAAATACCAGGCCATGCCCATCTTTTTCATCACCTACCTCGAAATCCCCACCTACCACTTCACATCAGGCCCCCCAGCCCACCTTCACCTCCCACTTCAGCCCACCTTCACAGTCGCTTGACGTACAGAGACCATTTTAAGATGCTCCGCGACAAATGTTTTAAGACAATGAACATTCTAAAGGTGGTGGCACGAACATCGTATGGTGCTGATAGGCGTACGCCGCTTCTCCTCTATAGATCTGTAATACGGTCGAAATTAGACTATGCGTGTTTTGTATATGATGGTGCTTGCAGTACAGCTAAACGAACACTGGACATAATTCATCATACCTTACTGCGTATTGCTACTGGCGATTTTCGCACGTTGCCAGTCTTTTAGGAGACGCAAACGAACCTCCCCTCGCTTTGCGCCGTGAACTTCTCGGGATGCGTTATGCGTGTAAACTACGTCAGTTTCCGCAACATCCAACATATCGGTCAGTATTTTCGCGGATTGTTCAGGATCTGTTTAGTGGAAGGCAACACGGAAGTGCCCGACCCTTTTGCATCAGAATTCGCGCGTTATTCCAGGAATGCAACATCAAATTACGTGGGGTAATGCGTGTGTCATCATTTAAAAGTGCTCCCTGGAAATTGGTGTCGCCTAACATCGACGTATCGCTGTCATATGTGAAGAAAGGCGACGTTCTTCCACAAGAGTTGAAACTCCGTGCACTAGAACATATTTCATCGTATCAAAACTATACCCCGACGTACACGGATGGTTCGAGGACAGACACTGGCACCCGGTGTGGCATCGTATGCAAGAATGGTACGGTGGTGTGTCGGGTATGTAGCACCCGGTCGCTGGAATCGTGCTGGACACCGTATGTGTGGATAACGTTACGTTGGTGCTTCGGTATGTGACATGGACGCTGCAGGTTACCGTCCCCACACAAAATGCGTATTGCGCATGCAGGTGGTATGTGAGCGTCTGAACTCTGGGGATGACTTGTTTCGGCGGAAGCTGTGCGAATTTGTGCCTGGCCGACGCGCCACACGACTAACTCACTTCCCACCCCAATCCGTGACAATGCTTTTCTGTTGCCATTGAATTGTCCTGAATGGATCTGGCAGAGAGTTTTCATACGGTGTGTGCGCTTGGTGTGTTTTCATGCAGGAGCCAAAATACCCCAATTCGAGTTGGAAATGGCACCCAGCTCGGAATATTTTTTATCACTTCTCCCTCCCAATATCATCAATCATTTACAGGGAACGAATAGTCTAGGGATAAGTTGCCCGTCTCACAATCGAAAGATTGTGGGTTCGAGTCTCACCTATCGCTACTCTTCGCCCAGGACCAATCGGCGTGAGAGGTTGGCTACGCTGCATGACTCAGTTGTCGATGTGTCGTAAAACACTAATAACCAACCATCAATCATGTCCCACTCTCTTCTTTTCCTGCACCAATGCTCCAAATGGTAATCAATCCGAAAAATAAAGGATTTGGAAATAGCGCTTGAGAATGCCGATTGTGCCATTTATTTTTATGCACGTAAGATTTTTACGTTAAAGATCAGAACTAAAAATTGTTCTGCTTTTAAAGTATGAAGTATCTTAAATATGCTAATGCAATGAAAAATTCAGGTGTTTGTTTGGTGCTAGTCTTAGGAGTGGCCTATATCGCGTTTGTATTGCTGCAGGGTAGATTATCCGACAATGGTCGCAATATTTGCCATGGCGGTAAACCTTTTTCTAGACGAATTTACTTATCATCAAATTGTCGAACCAGACAGGATGGGTAATATCCAACATGTTGGTAAAATTAATATACACTTCCTGCTTCCGAACCCTTCGGGCAGGCTCAGGCCCGACCATGACATGCACGCCTGTTATGGCTCTTGGCTTGATGTGCTCAGTGTCCAGTGATGAAACTGTTCGGGTATGGTGTATATGGTGTATGGTATCGTGGAACCGCCTTTGTAGTTGAGATTGGGGACAATTGTCTTGGGGGGAGGGGTCTGGAGGAGAGCCATTTCTTCGCCTTTTCTTGTCGAGGGGTGGCCTCTGGCTAATCAAAGCTCGAGGGTGTGCACTTGAGCCTTCCGGATGGCGCATTTCCTTCCAAGGGGACGCGTTCTTCTGTCGGAGAGGCGCCTTTTCCTGGTCGGAGGGGCGCCACCTTCCATCGGGATGGGGGGACACATGCCGCCGGTTGCCCCATCCTGGATCCGCCACTGGTTGTTATTATTGCCTATGTCACTGGCGAGTTTATCTCTCAGCGAGCAGTGTGACCTGCTGTCAATGGTTAGACTAACTGAGCAGACTGATTTTACCATAGTATTCAGGTGGCATTTAGACACTCGGTAGATAGTCAGTAAGCGACCTACAATGACAATTTTTCTGAGGGAGAGACGCGACAACGGCAAGGGAGGACGAGCACAAGATTTGATGCCCGACGACTGCCAATGATAAATATATATTTTGCTCAATAAAGAGAGAGAGAGAGTATTCCATTATCCCTCCCTCAACTTCGCTACTGTGTGCAGGGACATCCTTCCCGACGATCCCAGTGAAGTCCAGCTTTCCTGGAAAAGTGAAGGACGTAGATATAGAAGAGGTACTTCATTCTCGACAAATTCTGTGGAACGCGGTACTATCTCCCCTACAGTTGAGTTTTACTACGTTGAGCGCGCAGGAGACTGGTGCGGCACGCCGGACGCCAACTGCAGATCCGGCAATTGCCGTTGCCTGTCGTAAACCAGGAAAACAATGTCCGTGCTATGGGGGAAGAGCATTAGTTATCCAACCAATTTATGTCGCACAAACTGGTTTCCTATGTCCCACACAACCCTATATCTGCCTCAGCTTCTCTCAGCCAATTGCTCTATCGGTCTCATCACGGAGTGTGTGGGATGCTTCTCATTCAGGAGGTTGCCTTGAGGCGAATTCCCGCGGTCACCTCTTGGATAAATGTATCTTACAGACCTCTGCATTTGAACACGGGCGCACGCACACATTTTAGCCTCCCATCAGGTCCTACTTCAGCTTTGAACCTTAATCTTGTCAGCCCATAGCTGATCATCAGTTTTGAATGGTCGGTTGACCAAGACCTATTCTGTCTAGTCCAGAATAGGACTGTTCTGACGGTTGAAGGAAGTTAGCACTTCCCCATTTGGCTACATCATCAGGGCAGACAGACACACAGACTTTTATTGAGGCCATCCACAATTCACTTGTGGCTATTACGACATCGCGTCAAATAGATAAAACAACACAGCACAAAAGGTAAAAAGAGGGTCAGAATCACAGAATACAAGTTAAACTATAAAACAAAATATATATATATATATATATAAAATCTAGTCTATCAGTCCGGGCAGTCCTATTCTGGGACCACGCCCACAGCGGTGGCACTTGAAAAAGGTTGACTGGAAGAGATTTGAAGAACGACTACAGCTAGTCTTCTGTGTTCATTACGATAGACCACCAATTTCAATAGAAACATTTACATCGCTCCTAGAGTGTGCAACTGAGTGTATCCCAAAGACTTCTGGTTCTCCTCGGCGCACCCCAGTCCCATGGTGGACACAAGAATGCCGGGATGCTATTCGAGCTAGAAGAGCATTTAGAGCATTTAATCGCAACAGCACTACCTCGAACTTGATCGAGTTCAAACGTGCTCCCCCCCCGATGAGGCATCACCTTTCCGTGGTGGGGGGATTGCGTGCCTCAAAGATCCGGCGGCCACACCACCAGGCGGCCGGGGAGAGGTCAGACTAAGAGTGCCTCACTCGTCCTTCCATCCATGCGCCCCCATTCCAATGCCCATCTCATCCCAATACATGTCCTTCTCCTAGCCCTACAACACTAACTATCCCTACTATGAGCAGGCAGGGCAACTTCCCCGGTCCTGCCCACCAGCTCAGTTTTATCGGGGTAGCCACGCCCCCTTGGCCCGTCCCCCGGGTTTTGACGGAGTCCTGGAGGTTGAGGTTCCCCGTCGCACGGTGCTAGTTGTGACGGAGGACCAACACATCTCTTTGGTACCGATATCCCGGAGGGGCGGGCGGGCCCGTGGGGCCTCACGCGGGTCAAGTGGCAGGTCGCCTCGGGCTGGGGGCCTGGGTTTCCCAGTGCCTGCCGGCCCGGCCGGCCGGGGTCAAGGGGTGGGCGGCGCTGAATCCTGGTCGGGGTGGTGAGTTTCTCTCCCGGCCGGGCGAAGGCGCCGCCCGCCCCTTATAGCTCCGCGGACGTCTGGCGTCCTCCCGTTATCGGGACACAGGCTCAGCACACTCTAGAAGACTTCGGATGAGCACACAAGCGACTCATGTCCGTCTGAGATGCATCAATGTGCCAACTGCGGCAGAGAACAGGACCCTCACACTTCCTATGACCGAACATGCCCAATTTATGTATAATAGAAGGAGATAATGTCAATCAGGTACACGCAAAAAGTCACGTTTCGTGAGGCAAGAGACATTTATCAACAAACTCACCCAAGAATATCATACGCTTCCAAGGCTAGAAATTCCATGCTGATCTCACAGAACACACAATCCGACAGGACTACTGAATTGATCGCAAAGTTGTCGGTCCTTCTGCGAGCCTTTAGAGCGCCTCTCGAGGCGCCAGCGGGGCGCGGATGGCCAACCCACGAGGACACAATCACAACAGAGGTCCCACCTACGAGTGGATGCGCCGTACGTCCGGAGGCCTCCCGGCCAACGTTAGAGGGTGGAGAGTGGACTCTGGTTCAACGGTCTAAGAGGCCTTCCCGGTCCTTTCCATTAAATACCAGGCCATGCCCATCTTTTTCATCACCTACCTCGAAATCCCCACCTACCACTTCACATCAGGCCCCCAGCCCACCTTCACCTCCCACACGCCCAATCACCACCTCCAAATCTACCCTGTCCACCTCTTTCCCGCCTGATCCTTCCCCGCTCCCCGCTCCCCCTCCCCGGTCAGCCAGACGTCGCCCCTACCCTCAACTCCAACTTCTGCACCCACATCGCCATCCAGATCCACCAGAGCCATCCAAATTCCCGATGTCAACCTCCAATTCCAGGAGGCCGAGAGGCGCGCCCGCGAAGCGAAGCGGGCGCGCCTGGCGCAAATGGATAGGTCTCGGGCGACGAGCCGCCAGGCTCCTGATAGGGCGCCCTCCTCAATGCCGGCTACCCCCTCGCCGCGCTGGCGAATCGAGGGACCGGCGGTAGCCCAGACCTTTTACAAGATGGGTCCTCCCCCGCCTCCTCCCCGGCTGGGGCCCCAGAAGCGAGGCCCGCCGCCTTCAGACTCTCCACCGGGTCATGAATCGCCGAGTTCCCGGCCCAGAACTCAGTCCTTCGGACCGAGTGAAGGCTCATCGTCCGAACCACCGGTGAATGGATCCCACAGCTAAATGGAGTCCCACAGGGAAGTGTGCTTAGCGTGCCATTATTTGGTCTAATGATTAACGACATTACCTGTGCACTACAGCCTTCCATTTGCCGCTCACTCTTTGTAGATGATTTCGCTATCTGGACCTCAAGCACATCTGTACCGGCAATGCAGAGGCAACTGCAGCTTGTAGTTCGGTGTATAGAGCGACGGGGAAATAGGAGTGGTTTCCGGTTCTCACAAAGTAAGACTGTAGCTATGCACTTTTGCAGGCGTCACCGATGTCCAGACAGGGAAATTCGCTTGTACAATTCGACAATTCCAACAAAACCGACGGCCAGGTTTCCTGGTGTTATATTTGACAGTCGCTTGTCGTACAGAGACCATTTTAAGATGATCCGCGACAAATGTTTTAAGACAATGAACATTCTAAAGGTGGTGGCACGAACATCGTATGGTGCTGATTGGCGTACGCTGCTTCTCTATAGATCTGTAATACGGTCGAAATTAGACTATGCGTGTTTTGTATATGATGGTGCCTGCAGTACAGCTAAACGAACACTGGACAAAATTCATCATACCTCACTGCGTATTGCTACTGGCGATTTTCGCACGTCCCCGGTTGCCAGTCTTTTAGGAGACGCAAACGAACCTCCCTCGCTTTGCGCCGTGAACTTCTCGGGACGCATTATGCGTGTAAGCTACATCAGTTTCCGCAACATCCAACATATCGGTCAGTATTTTCGCGGAGTGTTCAGGATCTGTTTGGTGGAAGGCAACACGGAAGTGCCCGACCCTTTTGCATCAGAATTCGCGCGTTATTCCAGGAACACAACATCAGATTACGTGGGGTAATGCGTGTGACATCATTGAGAAGTGCTCCCTGGAAATTTGTGTCGCCTAACATCGACGTATCGCTGTCATATGTGAAGAAAGGCGACGTTCTTCCACAAGAGTTGAAGCTCCGGGCACTGGAACATATTTCATCGTATCAAAACTATACCCCGACGTACACGGATGGTTCGAAGACAGACACTGGCGTTGGAAGTGCCTTTGTGGTGGGCACCTTAATTAGAATCTTCCCTCTTCCACCCCACGCATATGTCTACACATCGGAACTGGTCGCCATAAACAAAGCACTGAGTTTTATCGAAACAACCGATGCTGAACGACACGTGTTATTCAGCGACTCGCTCAGCTGCCTGCTCGCGCTGGGAGGGTTTTACCCACTAAACCCAGTAGTACAAGAAATCCTGGTCAGACTTAGTTATCTGACCATCATTGGCAAGGAAGTAGTTATCTGCTGGATTCCGAGTCATGTTGGAATTTGTGGCAACGAGACCGCTGATGCTGCAGCAAAGCGTGCTGCTCAGACTCCTTACACACGAAGTCTCCCCCTCCCTTCCTCCGACTTCTATCCAAAAATTAAGGACCTACTCTTCAAGAAGTGGCAGGCCCATTGGGACGCCATGATAGGCAACAAACTGAGAGAAGTCAAACCATCCCTTGGTGAATGGTCTTCGTCACCACACGCAAATAGACGGAACGAGGTTGCAATGTGCCGCTTGCGAATTGGGCACACCTACGACACACATTGTTACCTTCTGACCGGCAGCGACAGACCGATATGTCCAAGGTGCCACGACGCACTGTCAGTACGGCATGTATTGATTTCCTGTCGCCAACTTAACAATGAGCGAAGACGCCACTTTGGGAGTGTCTCTCTCTCCCTTTGGGAAGCTCTGTGCAATGAGTCTCCCATAGTTAGATCGGGACAGCTCTTCCGATTCCTATCAACAATCAAGTTTTCTGTAACATATGCTGCTAACTGATTCTTCTAAAACCAACAAGATATGATTCGTAGAAAGGCATGGTATCGCATCGGTACCTGACCTCGTACATGTCATTCTGACTGACTTTGGTTTGCATTTGACTATTTGAGTGACGAAGTTATGGGCGCTACATGACCGACGTAGTCGATGCGCCCCGAAACCCCAATAACCAACCAACCAATCAAACGTGCTCGGGCTTTCGTGCGCCGCACGATTCAAGCTGCAAAGCGAGCCTCTTGGCGCGAATATGTCGATTCGTTGAATCGTTGCACACCTCACTCTTTGATATGGGTCCAGAATTAAGAGAATATCAGGTCAGTTCAGCACGACACCTCTACCTGTGCTAGTCATTGGCGATCGTGAGGTATCTTTCCCAAGGGATGTGGCCAACGAAATCGAACGACACTCAGAGAAGCCGTATCGGAACCATAGATCCAAGTTTTACTCGTTACAAAGCCCGCTGTGAAACGACCTTGATTGACTTCTCTACACTGCATTGTCATTCATTCAACCGACCGTTTGCTGAATCGGAACTAATATCTGCGATTTAATCACTTCGGAGCGTCGCTGAGGGCCCGGATAATATAACGATTATAACGATTTACTGAAACATCTGCCATCGGAGGTGGCCACAGTGCTTCTGCGTGCATTCAGACATTTATGGGAATTTGAGCTCTTCCCCCTATCGTGGAGGGATGCTACGGTTGTCCCCCTACTTAAGCCTGGGAAAAGTGGCACTGACCCTCTGAACTATCGCCCGATCTCCTTGATGTTTGCTTTTTGTAAATTACTTTTTTTTAAATGGTAAATGCTCGTCATATTTGGTTTTTGGAAACACATGATTTCCTTGCAAATTATCGATGCGGCTTTCGTAAAAACCGAAGCACGATTGACCATATTGTATCCCTAGACACAGAGGTGAGGATGGCTTTTCGAAGAAAGCACCACCTAGGTGCATTTTCTTCGACATCGAGAAAGCGTACGAAACAACTTTGCGTCAGGGGATTCTACTGAAATTTATAAGGAAAGGAATTCGCGGCCATAATTTTGCCTTTCTGCATAATTTTCTTTAAAAAAGCGATTTCGAATACGCATTGGCAACCACTTCTCCCAATGGTTTGTCCTGGAGAACGGCGTCCCACAGGGAAGCGTTCTCAGTGTACCCCTATTTGGCATGATGATTGACGATATTGGCGACGTCATCCCGAGTAATATGGGACGTACGTTGTTCGTGGACGATTGGTCGTCTCGCGAATACCACTATTGCAGAGACAGTTGCAATTGGCAGTCGCGTGCCTGGAAGAGTAGGCAAACAACAACGGGCTTTCGTTTTCAACAACAAAGACTCGCCATCCATTTTAGTCGCGCCGATTTTATCAGGATATGGAACAGAAGCTCTATGGAAGGAATGTATCGGTTCAACCTGTGGCGCGGTTCCTAGGAATTGGATTTGACCGACTTCTTACGTACAGACACCACCTTAAAACTTTACGAGAAAGGTGTTTTAATGCATTGAACATATTGAAATGTGTAGCTCGTACCACCTATGGTGCAGATAGGAAAGCGCTTATGTTACTATACCGGTCGCTGGTACGCTCAGAACTTGACTGCGCCTGTTTTATCTATGACGGTACCGCTAATACAAACAAACGTACACTAGACACCATCTACAACACCGCCATCCGCATTGCAACTGGAGCATTTCGCACTTCGCCTATTATGAGCCTTTTAGCATAAGCACGCGAACCTCCTCTGTTTGCGCAGAGAAAGCCTGGAGATGCGATATGCCTGCAAACTCCGCCAATTCCCTGACCATCCCACTTGCCGGCAAGTATTTTCGCGTCAACTACCTTCCTTATTTCGAGAAGAGCGACATCTGAGTATCTCTCCATTTGGTGTGCGCATTGGAAAGCTCCTCCAAGAAAGTCGAATCCGGAATCCACGGAATCCGGAGAGCCGAAGACATGGAGACACCCCCATGGGAGTAAATCCTACCGGAGGTGGATGTGTCTAAAAAAAAAAAACAAGAAAAGCCGATGTGGCTCCAGAAGTATTTGGCGCACTTGCCCTCGAACACATTGCATCATTCCAGGAATTAGTGGCAACCTATACAGATCGGCCTTGAACGAATGATGGGGTAGGTAGTGCTTTTGTTTATGGATCTGCTGCCCAATCGTTTTCTCTCCCGACGTGCTCATCTGTATGCTCATCAGAACTTCTCGCCATTCTGAAAGCTGTGTTACATCGAAGTCTCATAAGGTGATCGATACGTTACATTTACCGACTCTAAGTAGCCTGTTGACATTGAACACATTTTATCTATCTAACACCCTCGTACGGGAAATTTGGAACCGTCTTACTGCCATATACTGCGCCGGACGACGGGTGGTCCTGTGTTGGCTCCCCTTGACATATGAAGATATCCTGGGAAATTCCTCACAATTTGTACATTCCGGAAACTTGGTCCGCTGCTAAGCAGCGATTGACTTCCAAACTACGTACACACCAAGGTAATACTTTTCATCTACCGTAAAGCACTAGGATAAATGTTATGGGCGCGAATGATGAACTCTGGTCGATGCGCCCTAGAGCAAAATAACTAACTCACTAACCTACGACTAGTACTGTAACCTTACTAGTACTATCCTGGGGGAGGATTGTGCCTGGAATATATTTCATGTTCATGTGCCTGCTTGCTGAGCAGTTTGACGTTTGACTAGGTTTCCTTCAGCTCCTACCACCTGTCACCTGCCACGCACTGACCCACGGGGGTGGGTGGGTGTCACACAGCGGTGGGTGACCGGCGCCCGGGGTGGTGTCCCACCAGGGTCCGCTCGGCCGGTGTGGGCCCGCTGTCGCCAGGCACCGGGACGGCGGACGTAATTTGGCCCGGCACAGGCATTGTCTGTCGCAGCACCGCCGCGGAAGTGGCCGCCGCTTACCTGGCGCGGGGTGCGTGCTGGACGCCGGTGCGGCGGGGGACGGGCGACCGTTGGTCGTTTGAAAGACGGTGTTGCGACGGCACGTCGCCGCCGGCGGTGTCCGCTGCCGTGACGTTCGCGGCTCGTGTCCGTCGGCCGTGCACGTGTCGGCGTCAGATGTGGTCGCGGCCGCGGCCGGACCTGTGGCTCTCTGCCGAGCTCCGGTTTCTGTCCTGTGGCCGGACCCGGGCCAAGGTCAAGGTGGGCCGATCCGCTGTACGCAACGTCATCGGGGAGTAACGCGTGTGCACGTGTGTGTGGGTGGGTGGGTGTGCAGCAGACAGGCGGTGCGTCAGTGTGCGTGTCTCACGGCCGCCAGCCAACTAAGGCTATTCACAGTGCCAGCAGCCGGCGATCGGCGCCCGTCTGGCGGGCGGCAGGTGGTGACTGGTCGGGTCGGTCCCCGGCTCAGGTGCGCTGCCGCTGCGGCGGCGGCCGGCCGGCCTTCCTTCAGGTGGCGTGTCGCCTCTGTCGGCCGGCGGCGGCAGGCGGCGGCGGCTCAGTGTGGTCCGGGCGGCGGCGGCGACCACTGTTGGGTGTCGCGCGACACTGTCGTGTCGAGATACCGAGCCGGCGCAGCAGTGAGAGCGGCGCGCTGCCGCAGTGAGTGGCGCCGTACTTGGTGGGGTGTGAGGAAGCGTCGGCCGTGTGCCAGTAGCGCAGTGAGCAGCGCCGCCAGATAGCAGTGTGCTCAGTGGCCCGGCCTGCGGTCCGAGGTGCGTCTTGTCAGTGCGCACTGCCGCCGTGCGACCGAGCGCGACGAGCGACTCGCCGCTGAAACGAGCGGCTGCGCCTGCCAACCATGTGGTGGTGACGTGGTGTCGTGGCCCGGACGTCGCTGGTGTCGCTGGTGTCGCTCCGAGGCGACATGAGGCTCAGGGTGCCGTCCCTGTCCTCGGTCAAAGAGCACCCCGTCGTCCGGAAGGTAGGTCCATGGGTCTGGCTCGCCGCGTGCCACTCGTGTCGCTCGCTCACGGCTGTGTGCCACGCTGCTATTTGGGCTACGCGGAGAAAGTGTGGTGCATTTGGAAGGCCGATGGACTCCAGGCTGCTGGTTCAGCGCTGCTGAGTTTTTCTTGAGCCAATACAATGTTTCCTCACTAGTCAGTTGGTGCCCGACGGTGCGGAAACCCTTGGGTGTAGAAGCTCTCCACCACCAATATCGTCTTGAGTGATAGTGCTCTACCACCCTTGAGCAGTGCTGGATTTTTGTTTTAGCAGCCAAAGTTTAATTAATCTCCGAGTAATCATGAGATACTCTCTTCTGCTTTGAATAGCATTTAGGGAATGTCCTTATCAATGACGGAAATTATCCAAGTTATTGGGTGGAGGGGACATTCCGTGGAGGAAGTTGGAGGACTCAAGCCGTCCTCAGGGGCTCACCCCATGGGGTCCCATGCTAAAATTATTCGAGTTGGTTGGTTATTTGGGCTTAGGGGCGCATCGACTGCTTCGGTCATACAGCGCCCATAAAATTATTCGGGATATGTTGCTCTGGCTTTGAGCCTCGTCCTCCCACCCCCTCCCCCCAAAAAAAAGTTTGCAAAGCTTCGCCTCTTGTTCTTGCCAGCATTATCATCCTGTGATGGTGTCTACTGGTATATCTTGGGGTAGTCTTTATAGTTTCGACTTGAATGCAGTGTTTGTTCTTCTTGCTATCCTTTTGCCTTTCGGCCTCAGACGTCGAATTAGGACATCCAGACTTCCATCTCTTGGTACACTTTGAGCTGCCGGATTTTTTTTTTACCAGGTCATGAAAAGCACACCTTAGGTTCCAGAGTTATGTATGTCTTAAGTATGCATAGTAAGATGAACCTGAACATATTCGTGACAAATTTTCCGAACACTACAAGCTAGTGAGATTAAGCCAAGTTGTCAGAAATTTTCCACACTTAATATTCCACATTCACTGCTGTCTATTGCCGTTTGAGAAAATCGGTACTACCTTTGCATCACGCCGATCTTCAGGTACCTTGGATCACTCGCAAAGTACCGCCTGATAATTACCCCTAGAGGAACTCCAAAATTTTGCGCACATTGATGTAAACTACCGGCATATATGTCCACGTTCTGCGGCTTTATTCGGTTTTATTTTCCGCACATAGTTTTCTACAGCTGCTATAGTTATTTAACACCTAACTTATCATAGATTACCCCCTGCCATGGCATAACCTTCAGTGCTTTCACATGTGGAGCTCTCGTTAGCAAACATTGATGATAATTGTTTACTTTGGAACTCTTCTATATAACAATCCTTTAAAAAACATTTCACCATCTATATCCCGCGGCCCCACACTGCATTTTTAGAGTGAAATGTGCAGAAGCCACAACACCTTTCTGCATTTCCTGCCGAACAGTCAAGAAGCTAATTAAGTTTCAGCCAGTCTTTTGCATGCCCCATCACACCTAACTTTGTTCTTAGCCGTTTTACACGCCCCTAAGTTAGCCTCTGAGTTCAATCTTGTAGTTTTTAATGCGTGTTTGCACCAGCAATTCTTTTAATTCCTTGTCACGAAGGAAACCTCACTCATTCCAATTTGTCTGTTGGGAATGGACATATTCTGACCTTGAACAGCGCCTTTTAGAACTTCCGCAATTGACATGCGTTTGAATCTGACAATAACTCAACACTGAATTTCACCCAGGTATACGGAAATGAATTATACCCGGCATGACATGCTATAGTTTTATTCCAATTAATCCAAGAGTGTTTCACCTCTTATCCTTGCGTTCCTTTGATAATCATGCATGCCGTAGCTAATCGATTCAAATTCCTGCCAGTGGTCTCTCCAAACATTAACCCTTCCCTCAGTTATTTTATTTACCTAGTGTGGTTTTTTCCAGCAACCATAACGCCATTATGGAGTTTCCTAATTTTGTTTCTCACACTTCTAAGCATCTGCACCAAAACGTGATATGGTACTCTTTTCCTTCCCAGGAATCCGTTCTACTTTGTAAGCATCATACAACGTGTCGGCCTGGACCTTGTGCTATTCGGGTCGTGTCGTATACGGCCTGTATGTTGTGATCCGGCCCACCAGGTGTAGTGTGGCACCAGTCGAGATGTGGCGCCACAGCTGCTGTAGACGACGTCTCACCACACTTGGTGTGGCACTAGTCGAGATGTGGCACCACAGCTGCTGTAGACGTCTCACCACGTGTAGTGTGGCACCACGTGTGGTGTGGCACTACTGCTGGTCAGTCCTGCCGACTGATGCTGGTACTTTAGACGAGTTTTTTGCCATCTGTTGTCAGAGCTTTTAACTTTCAAACGAGTGAAACGGCGACTGCTTGACACCCGACGACAACAGTCCCGACAATCTTCACCCTTGCACACAGCCGTGTCTCCCCACAGTCCCAGCAGTCCACACTTTTACGCACAGCCGCGCCTCTTCACAGTCACAACAGTTCACACTCTTACACACAGCTCTCCCACAGTTCCAACAGTCCACACTCTTACACACAGCTGTCTCCCCCACCTCTCTTGCCAGAAAATACCCTCTCTGTACGGCGACAATGGGAGACAACTCGCGAAAGGTTCCAGACGCAGGCCGCCAGATTGGCGACGCATGCCAGTAAGACGTGAATTGCCCGCCGCATTAGCCAATTTACATTAGCCGCGTGCATGCCTTTTGCTTGTGAAGAGCAAGAAATTGGAGTGGAAAGAGTTTCCTAAGATTAATTAGATGGTGTTGGTGAGTTCGGACTGAGTACACGGGTTTCGTACACGGGAAACGTCTGTGTATGGGTAGAGCCAGTGGTCTACCGAAGGAGGGGCAAAGGGACAATGCTCTTTTGTTTCACACTCCCTGAGAGGCTGTTGGGCCCTCAAGAATATCGCCTTGGTTCTCACCGCGTAAGAATCCCACTGAGCCCCAAGGATCGCATCGGAGCCGATGAAAAAAACATTGGGGGCCCAAAAAAGTCTCGCAGACCCATGAAAATGACTGGCCCCACAAAATTGCAACGAGGCCCCTGAAAATTGTATTGGGCCCCAAAAATCGCATCATGGCTCCCAAAAAGGTGTCAAAAAGTGGGACCAGGTCCCTTAACACGCGCCCTGCAGGGGGGGGGGGCGAAATCCGCCCACCCCTCCGGTTTTTCGTAGATAACCCCAGATTTTACCGGCCGATATACGCCATTGGTTGTGTACCTGCCAATAAATGACCGGCGCGTTGTTTAAAGTAAGAAAAATGAAAATCGACCGAACATTTTTCGTGGTAAGGGTCGCTAAAGTCAAAAAAAATTTCCAGCGCCAGATCACAAATATCGTCGCTGATGCGCTTCCGGTATACTAGCAAAAAGGAAGTGGTCTTTGCAAAACTAGCGACTTGTTTGATGTACATTGTCATGCTACATTGTTCCAGAGTCATGTCAAGTCACCGAGGTCAAGTCAGGTCAAGTTCATAACAGGTTAACACACGCTCTAGAGGGGATATGGCGAAATCCGCCAATCCTTCCGATGTTTCGTACATAACTCCATATTGTACCGGCCGATATACGCCACATTTATCGCGTACCAGCTTCGAAATGACCGGCGCATTGTTTAAAGCAAGAAAAGCGGAAATCGGCCGAGAAGTTTTCAAGTTAGGGGCCGTTAAAGTAAAAACAATTCACAGCGCCAGACCACAAAAATCGGCGCTGATGCGCTTCCCGTATATTGGCAATAGGGAAGTGTTCTTGACAACACTAGCGACTTGTTTGATGCATATTGTTATGCTATATAATTTAAAAGTCATGTTAGGTCGCCGAGGTCAAGTCAGGTCAAGTTCATGACAGGCTAATGGAGGCAAACTTGGTCAACTGGAATGTGTCATAAATGCAAATGACTGTCCTGCGATTGATGTCACTTTACATGTTACTCCCTATACATCCCGAAATCTACTGTTTGTCATTGTGTGCCTAAGCATTTCCACCCTTTATTCATGTATTTCACTCCTTTATTTGCGAAGCCGATTGTGCCGAGCCGCCCAACGGAGCAGTCGGGATGGGAGCCCGGTTCCGGTAACTGGAGCAGGTAATAACCTAATAAAGTGCTCCTATATAGCTGACCTGAGGTCAAATAGCGGATCTGACATGTGTATTGCATCATTAGTAATGTCCAAAACATCATTGATGCCAATTTTGGAGCATTTAAACACAACCACAGTGATCCATAACAATGACAAGCCAAGCTACGCAAAACCAGAAAATTTTGCTATTTTGACCTAATTTGACCTTGAAGATATTGACCTGAGGTCATGCACATTGCACACAATAGAGTTCACTATCGTGCCCATCGACCCTGTGAATTTCGTTGCTCTAGCCTTCATAGGAGCTGAGATCTTAGCCCCCCCTCTCCAGGGCGCGTTATTTTCAGAGGCCCTCCAGGGCGCGTGTTAAAATACCATTGGGGCCATAAAAAGTCGCGACGAGCCCATCAAAGTCACGCTTGGTTCCAAGAAGTCGTGACATGGTCATCTATAATGACACTGGGGACCAAAAGACAGGTTGGGCCCCTAAAAATGACGCTGGGGACTCAAAAGGGTCGAGCCGGGAACTCTGAAAATTGCGCTGGGCCCCACAAAGCCGTACCGGGGCGCCCGAAAATCACGATGGATCCTCAGAAGTTCGCGCCAGGATCCATGAAAATTACTCTAGGCCCCAACAGTCATGCGGTTCCCCTTGAAACCCACGATGGTAGGCCCAAAGAGACAGACGGGGCTCCGAAAATCACACCAGGGACTTGAAAGGTCGGGGCATATCCATGTGCAATGCCCTCGCCCTTTGCGTGATGGGTGGGCGTAGTACCATTGTCTCCTGGATCCACCGCTAATGAGACGTGTATATTGTGTCCTGTGATCTGAATTGTGTACCTGATATCCTCAGCGTTTGGTGTGATGTTTTGTACATAATGCACGATATCGTTTACTGGTTGATCTTTTATTCCATTCCATCATGTATGTAGCATATATTTGTGGCTTTGCATCTGCCTTGTTTTTGTCATGTGTTAATGCAAATATGAAAAAGGACTTAAGTGCCCGGAAGTAAGGCATAGCGATCTACAAAATTATTCCTGCCTGTGTGTAATTTTCCAACGAATTTATAAAAAAAAATCTTCAAACTACCATCACTGCATATAATGTGAATTTTCCAGACTTAGCTTCGGCCAGGGGATCTCATCCTTGTGCACACGGACAACAGGTCAGTGTCGGATTCAGACATTTCCATGGCGATATTCGTCTGGGGGGGGGGGGAGGGGCGACATTTCCTCGAAGGGACCCACTGCGAAAGTCACTGGAGGTGCGCATTTGCCTGAATGTATGTTGGGAGGGGGATGTGTGAACTCGACCGTATTGAAAAGGGTACAGTTTACCTTCAAAGCAACGTCTTTGGCTGAAAATTGAGCGAGGGGCGTTGTTGCACTCTAGTATTCTCAGCTAAGTACTTCGGTTAGCCAGGCGCCATCTTCTCATGCGGGGGCAAACCCACAGTGCGCTCATGTATCCGCCCATGGCGTAATTGCACTTTTGAGGTATATACAACATTGCTCCTAGTAGCTGCCTAGCATAGGTGTAGGTTCTGCAAATTATTAGGAGGGGACAGTACATGAAGGCAATGGCCAGGCCCAAATGGATTGGGGGAAACCACTTAAAGGCCAAATATTTGAGGTTGCAATTATTGGAACTGCACATCCAACACAGGGAGGCGGGCAAGTGCCCTCCCAGACAGCTCCGACCGTAAGGCATTCAAGGTATATGATGAAGATCATCGGCATTCGATGAGCAAACATTAGGATATGTCATGTTTGCCTAAAAATATTCATTACGACACATCGCAGCAACACAATCAGACTTTTGCCATAATGTGCCACACATTGGATTCCTACACGGGAGTCCTTAGATCATTTGAAGGACGTTTCTCTTTAATTTTTAATAATCCATGCTTTTTCTCGGATTTCTCGACCGGAAACTTATCCCCACCTGTTCCGTTGGATGTACGGACATAGCAAATACCCATCCCACAAATGGTTACTGACATATCACGCGCGAACTGTTAAAAACCAGCATCAACAACCCGTCAACACACGCTCCAAGCGTTAGCGAGCCGCAGCTTGCTGCCTTTCGTGTCACACACGCCTGCACTGCCATATGCTGGCAGAAACTCCGCGATGTCTCCCATTAGCCCACCAAACTCCGGTCGGCGGAGCCAGGACCTCCCGTCTCCAGATTCCGTGGGCGTCCGTGGTTCCGGACGACCACGGCGTCCGTGGTCCCAGGCGTCCCCTTAGTAGGGCCCTATGCGATGGGGCGCGCGGGGAGTGGAAACAAATAAACGACGCATGGCAACTCCCAACATAAAAGATAGCCCACCTGCCCCCTCCAGTAGGGGACAGACAACCCGACCTGCTAGAACTATGAGTGTAGTGCATGGAGGGTCCGTCCTCGAACCTCGTATTCTGATCTTGAAATTACTCGAGGAAAACATGGAACTTTCACCGCTTACCCCGTTCCAAAGGAAGGAAGCGTGCGACAAACTGGGATCGGTGGTAAGGTGCGAAAAGCTCGGAGACAGAGGGCTTGAAGTTTAATTTAAAACTGCTGAGGATGCAAGCAGGGCGATGTATGCAACATAAATAATGTACACTAAACGGCATGAAACCACCAGGCGAACAGTCGCCATACGCATGGAAATTCGGCCCCAAAACATTATAAATTACTCCAAAGGAGTAATTAACTCCTGCGATTTGCGAGATGTTTTCGATACCGACATTGTGGATGGCCTTACAGAGTGGGGAGTAGTAGAGGCCCGTATAATTTCAATGAGAAAAGGACAGGAATTATAACCAACAAATAACATCATCTTAACTTGTCGCATGACATCTTGCCGAGTTTATTTTCGGCCTGTACGTCCGCGCGAAGGTCCGCGTATTTCTTCCCATTGTCGAAACCGAGAGACATGCGTGCGATGTGGATCAGCAGAGGATGTGTAAGATAAATGTGAAGCGGAGAGTCCACACTGTTCGAACTGCGGCCTAGGCCAAAAAACCTCATACCACCTATGATCGTTCTTGTCCAATTTTCTTGCGAGAGAAGGAAGTAGTCGCAATAAAAAGTTTGAAACAGATAACATTTCGTGAGGCGCGTGAAATCTACGAGGCGGCTCATCCAAAGATATATGCTGCAAAGGCAAAGTTGATTTCTAACATGGTACAACAGTCTCTGGTTCAACCACATACACACATGAGTGCATCCCATCTTCTAATTAAGCTCAGTGCCCTGATGCGTGCCTTTGGCATTGAGTGCAATCCGGTAGAGGAAATAGCTTCCTCATCTCCGCAGACATTGGCGAGAGAGTCCCCGGCTGAGGATCCCGTAGGGACACTTCGAGGAGACGAGTGGACCCAGGTCCAGCGAGTTACGAGGCCTGTCCGTCCCTCGGCATCCAAGCCCAACCCCTCCCCGACCACCGCAATCCCTACCTCCATCTCTCCCTTACCCACCTCCTCTGCGACCCAACATTCCATCCCCACTGGGGAAGTGCCCAGAAGTTCACCGGGCCTGGGACTAGTGGCACCGACGTCACAGAGTCTCGTCTAACCGACGAAGAGCACGAGGAAATCCCACGCCAACATCCAATCCTTATCTACCACAACCACCACCAAGTCCACCCAGTCCGTCCCTGCACCATCCCGAACCATCCTAACTCCCCCACCCCCTCCCGACCATTTCCGATGAGACGAGCGTGACCTCCGGTCGGGTGCCGGTAGTCGCGCCCCCGACGACCCGTCCAAGTCTCACAATTGGGGTCCTTCCAAGGGCTCCAGACATGGGGGCGTCAGGCCTGACATCCCGAACTGATTCAAGGAACGCGTCTCCTGCTCTGGAAGACAGGTCCCGAAAGCCTGCTTTGTACCGTCCCAAACTCCCAAGGACAACTCTCTCAGTAACACAGAGAATGGGACAGTGATTGGTCCACCTCCCACACCTCTCCATGCGGACGACCAACCCTCATGGCTGCCTGCAACAGACCGGAAACGCGTTTCGCCCTGGCAGGTCTCGCCAACTGGCGGAGTTCGCCCGAAGGCGCGAGTGCGCACGTCATCCGACCCATGGGCTCCGCCCAGTTCCACATGAATTGATTTGTCTTGCTTCCTTTTAAAATAGCCATCTATACAGGCTATTTTACAATGGAATTGCAGAGGATTTAAAAGCAGTGCCCATGACCCGTAGGCGGTGATCAGCAAATCTTGTCCGGTGGGGTTCTGCTTGCAGGAATCAAATGCTGTCGCCAGACTGCTATCCAGGTGAAATGCTACACCCTGTACCGAAAAAAGCAGTTATGGGCACAAAATGACCCTAGATGTCGACGCGCCCCTAAACTCCAATCCACCATCACCACCACCTGTACCGACAAGAATTGACAAGTTACACCATTCCCCACGGTGGGGTAATTCTAGGAATTCATCATAGCGTTCCCGCACAAACATTACATTTTATCAATCCCCTCCAAGCAGTTGCTGCCAGGGTGCACTTCAGTCGACGATTGATTTCGTTTTGCAGTGTCTACCTTCCTCCTGGGACTGCGTTTCTATCCACTGAGGTGAAGCATCTCTGTACTGAGCTTCCTCAACCCGGTTTTAACTCTCGACGATTTTAACGCACACCATACTGTCTGGGGTTGTACAAACGTCAACGGTCGTTGAAGTCTTCTGAAATAATTTGTATACGAGGAATCCCTGTGTATCTTAGATACAGGTGCCAGCACACACTTTAGTTTGCCATCCGACGGACCTCGGCCCTGGGCTTGAGTATCTCGAGTCCCCAACTGGTACACTATTTTGATTGGTCGGTGGGCAGTGACCCTCTGGGAAGCGATCACTTCCCGGTTTGGCTCGAATACCGTGATAGCCCAGTCCATGGATTGATCCCACCACGATGGAATCTTCGCAAAGCAAACTGGACGAAATACAGAGAAAAGCTTGAAGCAGCGTGATTACCGGATGTCCAGGAACCACCACAAAGTGTGGAAAAATTCACCTCATTGTTCCTGCAGTCTGCATCACCATCCGTACCCAGCACTTCTGGTCCCCCCGGCGTACTCCAGTCCCATGATGGACGGACGAATGCGGGAACGCCATACGCGCGAGAAAGCGAGCGTACAGAAAGTTCAGTAAAAGCAGCACTACACAATGCATGATCAACTTCTGTAGGGCCAGGGCCCTAACTTGACGTACTGTCCGGACGGCGAAGCAGCTTTCGTGGCGAGAATAGGTGAACCAAATCAACGGAAATACCACAACTGGGAAAGTGTAGTCTAGAATCAAACGTGTGGCAATAGAGACATCACTAATACCACCGAGGTAGCCAATGAAATCACTCGCGCCCTCTGCCCGAAGCCGAGGTAGCAACAGGGACCCACAATTCTTGCGCCAAAGGTCCCGCTGCGAAGAGTATTCAGTTGACTTCACCACCACTGACAACCTATGTTATAGCCAGCCTTTCACAATGACCGAAATTATATCAGCCGTATCAAAGCTTCGAAGTGTGTCCGAGGGTCCGGACAACATCCACAACGAAATGCTAAAAGAATAAATATTCCTCTATGTGCGTCCGAAACCCTCCTAAGCATCTTCAACAAGCTTTGGCAGCAAGGTGAATTTCCGGCAGCCTGGCGAGAGGCAATTGTGGTCCCACTGTTGAAGCCTGGCAAAAGCGGACTGAAACCGCTCCATTATCACCCTATGTCTCTTACTTCGTGCATGTATAAGCTAATGGAGAAACTCACGAATACAAGACTGACGTGATTTTTAGAACAGCATAACTTTCTCTCAGAAGCACACTGTGGTTTTCGGAAGAACATGAACCCTTTTGACCACATTTTAACCCTGGGCACCGCTGTACGTATCGCAATTATGCAGAAAAGATGCGTCGGTGCAGTCTCCTTTGGCATCGAGGTAGCATATGACACGGCTTGGCGTTAGGGTATTCTCAGGAAGTGCATAAATGTAGTATTCGTGGGGAAATGGGGACCTTCATCCGGAATTTTCTTGCCGAGCAACACTTCCGTGTGCAGGTTGGCAACCAACTGTCTAACATATTCGTGCAAGTAAGCGGTGTTCCACGAGGAGTGGTTTTAAGTGTAGCACTGTTCGCAATAATGATTAACGATATGGGTGATTCACTTCCACCAGGAATTGGCCGATCACTCTTCGTGGACGATTTTGCCATATGGTGCAACATAACCAGGCTGACGGCTATGTCGAGAAGTCTCCAGTTGGCCGTTTGAAGAGTGGAGTGCCATGAATTAATTTCGTTTCTCAACTATAAAAATAGCCGCAATGCACTACTGTGGCCGGCGTAACTGTGCAGATATCTCACTTAATTTATACGGGAGCAGTATTAAAGTGCAATCTACGGTTAGATTTCCTGGAGTAACTTTTGACTCGCGTCTTACGTGTAGGGAACACCTTGAAACACTTCGTGATCAGTGTTTTAAATCCCTTAGCATCTTAAAACGTGTTTCGCGCACCACCTATGGTGCGGCCAGGAGCTCCCTGATTTTGCTATATCGGTCGCTGATACGCTCAAAACTGGATTACGCGTTTTATTTATGATGGAGCACGAAAATCCACCAAACGAACATCGGACACAGTTCACCATACCGCTAACCGTATCGCAACCGGAGCGTTCCGCACCCCGCCCACGATTAGCATTTTAGTAGACGCACACGAGCCTCCTCTCTGTCTGCGCAGATAAAGATTGGGAATGCGCTACACTTCTAAACTTCGTCAGTGCCCTTACCACCGGGCTCTCTCGCATGTTTTTTTTTCGCGACGACTACCAACTCTCTTTTCAACTGAGCAAGATTTGAGTGTTGCCCCTTTTGTCGTGAAGATTCGTAAGCTTTTCCAGGAAAGTCAGCTCAGGAATTCGGAGAAATGACGGCATGGAGACTCCGCCATGGACGCTGATCGCACCAGAAGTGGGTACATCCATAGGGAAGACCAAAAAAAAAAGAACAGACGTCTCCCCGGAAGAGTTTCACCCACTTGCCCTGGAACACATTGAATTGTTGAATTATTCAGGGATGGGCGGCAACCTATACGGATGGATCTCAAACGGGGGACGGTGCGGGCTGTGCTTTCGTTTGTGGCTCTTGTCACCCGATCCTTTTCCCTCCCGACTTATGAATCTGTGTACTCATCAGAACTTATTGCTACTTTGGAAGCTTTATGCTACATTGAAGTGTATGAAGAAGATCATTGAAGTGTATGTTATCTTCACCGATTCTTTAAGCAGCCTTTTGGCACTGAACACATTTTATCCGTTAAACCCCCTTTTGCGTGATATTTTAAGCAGTCTGACCAATATGCACAAAATGAGACGACGGGTGATACCGTGTTGGCTTCCCAGTCATGTGGGTATTTGCGGCAACGAGTTGGTGGGTGCTGCGGCGAAGCGAGCAGCGCTTGCGCCCTGCACTCGTTCGCTATTACTTCCTGTCACAGACCATCACCGAAAGATGTCCACCTTCCTCCTAGCAAGTGGCAGGCAATTTGGGACGCGCCACAGTCGAATATATACTCGACACTGATATGCATTGCATGTAAAATATATAGCACAGTAGCACCACTTAGGCGGTGCCCTCAGTGAGAGGCTTGTTACGCTCCATAACCATATTGCGATGAATATCCTAGTTGTGGGCGCAACGTGATCATGGTTGTCGACGCGCCCTAAAGCCCAAATAACTAACTAACAACAGTCGCTCGGTCCAGGCCCGCTGAGACAACAGCCGCTCAGTCTCGGCGTGCTGAGAGAACAGCTGCTCGATCGGGGCCCGCTGAGACAACAGCCGCTCGGTCCAGGCCCGCTGAGACAACAGCCGCTCAGTCCCGACCCGCAGAGACCACAGCCGCTCGGTCGGGGCCCGCTGACACAACAGCTACTCGGTACGGGCCCGCTGACACAACAGCCGCTCGGTCTGGGCCCGCCGAGACGCTGACACCACGGGTCGGGCACGTTGCTAGACTGTCAGCTTGAATAGTGTCACACCCGGGTCGTACGCGACGGGGTTTGAGCCGGGGCCGACGGAGCCAACCGGACGCTAAGGTCGGGTTTTCCGTCCAGTATCGCCAGGTGCAGACCAGTCTGCGCAACGGGCCAGCCGGATACCACCGACCCCGGCTCGCCCGTGCTGTGCAGTCGGTTCGGCCCGTTTTGTGTCGCTTGCCGGTCACTGCTGTTTTGGTTTGTCCCGTATTGCTTGGGTGTTGGTCGACTCACTGTTGTATTGGTTTGTCCTGCGTTTGTTGGATGTTGGTCGGCTCACTGCTGTTTTGGTTTGTCCCGCGTTTGTTGGATGTTGGTTGGCTCACTGCTGTTTAGGTGTCCCTTGCTGGTTGTATGCTGGTCGGTTCACTGCTGTTTTGGTTTGTTTCGTGTCGGTTGGATGTTGGTCGACTCACTGTTGTTTTAGTTTGCTCTGGGCTGGTTGAATATTGGTCGGTTCATTGCTGTTTGTCGCTTCAGTATTACGACGGCTCAGTTTGGTGCCGTGTTTTCTGTGGGCCTGGTCTGGTACTGTGATGGTACTAACATGGGTACCGTGCGACCTGGACCCTTGGCGTGTTCGGGGACAGCCCAGTCACTGTCCCGTCCGGTGTCGTGCGTGAAGCCCGGTTCACACCGCGACAGGATGGGATGAGAAACGGCAATGCCGGCCGCTCGCCTGCGATTTTGTGACGTCACATGACCAAATATGGTAAGCGACCGCCCCGGCCGTTTTGGCTCTGGCCTTTGCCGGCGTGAATCGGGGGTGGGTCAGACGAGAAACGGCGCCGTTTGGCACAAACAAGAAAAGTTGGATTGAAGTCAACTTTTGTGTCGGCCTCGTGGCGTTTTGTTGTCGGCAGGGACGGGGCAAGGGGTACCGTTGGCAGTTAGGTGAACTTTGGGGATGGAGGTGGAGTATTTGCTCAATATTTCAAAGATGGTCTATACTGAAGCACCGCATTGGTTGTATGTGTTTTGGATGCCCAATTTGATTTAACATTATAGGGAAGAGGGGTTGTTTCTGAACATATTTTGTTTCCCGAACACCTATTTTTGGACGTCTCCCACATCATATTCAGCATATAAACAACAAAAAGCTGGTGGTGTTCATAAATGAATACCACCAGCTGGTGGTAAAGCACCTGTCTCTACCAAAGCATGATGGTCTGATTTCATAGTTATACATTTTTTGTGTATGGAGGTAGTGAAGTTTACAGGTGCCATTATAGGTTTCCAGGGACTTAATGCTTAAATACACCATAAGGAAGTGACTTTCAATGTTTGTTTTTGCATTTACACCAGCATTTTGAGTGGCTACTAATAGCTTGTACCACACCAGCTACAGTGAGTTAATTCTGCACAACATTTTTGTGCTCACAATATGGCACACAGCTACAAAATAATTATATGTTCGGAAGTTGCTCATTGCAAGTGGTTAGAGGATTTTCTTTGAAAGGAATTGTTTGAATATGGATAGCTTGTTCATTTCTGTGTCGAGTAAACACAGTACAATTACTGGTTCAGCCATACAAAAGCAAGTGCTATTTGTTTCATGCTGCATTTAATGTTCAGAACCCCCTCTTCCCCTAAGTAGGTTGCTACCTGCCTACTACCTATCACTCTATAATGGCAGCGCTTGCTAAGTATATGATTAGTTTTGATTGCTTTATTTGCTTATTGGTGGAATGGATGTATTAATATAACATAAAATAAACAACAAAGTCTAGCTGTAATTGGGCAAGTCTGTTAGGCAACCTAGCAATCATTGGACACTTCAACATTGCATCTAATGATCTAACCTCACAAACATGAGCTTCATTACTATAACATTAATTGGAAATATGTTGAGTGGGGTGAACCAGTGTTTTGTATTTTTGGGAGGGAAGGCCCTCAAAAATGCAAAATGATGCTATTATACCATTACCACATTGAGTATAAGATACCCACCTGTGCCACATTCAGTATGACTTCATTATGACTACATTATTCCAACCGCTGAACTATTTCGGTCTCCAGGAAAATAACTGGGAAAAATGAACAGGCTTTGCTGCAGAAAGACACAAGCTTGTGAAGTGGTCCAAGGTGACAAATGAAGTTTAACTTTGACAAGTTTAAAATCATGCTTGTATGTAGGCAGCATATCGGGGATGCATACTTCATGGGTGGCCAAATACTATCCATGACTCAACAGGATGATGTAGGTTCTATTGTCGACACAAAATTTGGGCCATCAGAACAGACCAAAGTAGCTAGGAAGAAGGCATTGAACAGCGTGGGAAAAGGGGTTCGCTGACCTGGAGTCTGAGAATAAAAAAATTTGTATCGGAACCCTCCAAGAAAAAGAAGATATTCCTGCCTATGGAGTCGGAGAATAAACAAAAATTGGCTTCGGACACCCACCCACCCACCCCCCCCCCAAAAAAAAAACCAGAAAGATACTTGTGTCGGAGCCCAAGAAAAGACGATTGATAAAAAGCATACAAGCCGCTTACTTACAAGCATTACCCCTTTACTGGACCCTAAGTCACTTCAATCACGCCCACTTAATTCACTCGCACTAACTAGGTTTTTCTCCGGAAAGCTCTCAAAACTTTGTCTCAACCCGAGTATGCCCAACCAATCGAGACAGATCTTCGCACAAAGGGAAGGGGACAAAGCAGCGAGGCGATACGCGCGGTCAAAGCGTTGTCGCTGTGTAAACATGACTGCAATATTTACACAATTTCAAGACCGCTGCTTGACCTCAATTCCTGTCGCCTTTAATAGGATTTCATGCGTCAATGCGGTGTTACCTTTTTTCTTCTGTTATATGGGAATCAATACACTGAAGATATATATTCCTAATCATGAAATTGCGTTGTCTTTATCCTAGATCAAAACATGAATCGGGCGAGGCCGTCCCAATAATTTGTTAATTCTCCTACTCTAGTACGGATATTGTCCTTTCCTAACGGCGACGTATCCAAGGGTGGTTAAGTGATCAAATGACAGATTTTCGTAACTATTTTAAATGACGTCTAATTGTGACCATAAATAGCCCGGAGAACGTTTAAATTCCGTAAATGCACAGTTACTGCAGTTGCTGAAGTGATAAAACTAACATTCAAATGCTTTTCTCTTGATGTGTTACTGTAGTTTTGCGAATTGAGGTGGAATTCATACCAAAGTAGCCCAAGGTTTTTTGCATTTTTTTAGCATTTACATGGCTGCCAAAAATAGGTCTTCTGCCATCAATGAAGTTCGCTATCTGGTGCTATTTTACGCATTTCAATTCGAAATTGAATGCTCTATTTCATGAAATTAACAGAATTACTTAAAACGGTCTGAGATGTCCAGAATTACGTTCTCCGGTAGTCTTCGATTGGAATGCGGCTGGAGAACGGACCTCGGGTCCGATATGCCAGCATTTGACGTCATGGTGTATATTTCGAGTTCCAACCATGGTGGGAAGATATGGCAGCAATATGGCAGCGGACAAGAAAGTTTCTTATCCGTTTTGGTCTGTCGCGGTGTGAACCGGGCTTGAGGCGCGTGAGCCGGTGGGACGCTCGACAGGTTTCTCCGTGGTCGGGTACCGCCCAGTCACTGTCCTGTCCGGTGTCGTGCGTGAGGCGCGTGAGCCGGTGGGACGCTAACCAGGTTTCTCCGCGGCCCCTGCAGGGTTGCGGACCCGTGCGCAGCCGGTATTTGCCGGCCGGAGTCAGCCGCCGACCTGGCTGCCAACTTTCACGGGCGGCGCGACCCGACACAAGCTCACCCCTGACCTCTGACCCGGTGAATTACCGGTGCGGTTGCGTAAGGCGCCGTCGTGTCGTGAGAAGGCCGACCAGCGCCCCGTCGGCCGGCGAACACTTCCGCGCCGTGTGCGAGCAGCCGGCGACCGCGACGCGACCTCTGACCGAAGCGCTGCCGAACGGTTCGGCGGTCGGCGAGACGCTGACGGGTCCAGGTAGCGGGCGGTGCGCGGCGCGCCACAGCCTTCGTAACGGATCACGGACGGGTCAACTCACGCAAATGGCCGGTCCCCGGCCGGCCGCAGCCGCGCTGTTTGTGTGCTTCCGACTCCGGAAGACTCCGGAAAGACTTCCGACTCCGTGCGTCGCGTGGCGGCTCCGGTCGGCCGGCGGCGGCGCGCCTGCTCGCGAGTTGTGACGCGGCCTGTTGGGGCCGATGTTCGGACCAGCACACGACCACGGTGAATTGCGTGACGTGACGTCGCGTCGCGTGACGTGACGTCGTGATGCCGTGTCTGCCATCAGACAATGCAGGGCCGAACGCGCGCGGCCGACACGTCCGGTATTGGATCAAGCACGTCACGGCCCACTCTGCGAGTCATCGTGACAGTAACCCTTGTGCGGTTTCGTGAGCCTAATATTCTCCCGTGGAATCACCTAATACTTCAAGCTTTGTAATTTCGGAAGCCACTGCCGTTGGCGGCCGGGCCGGTTTTGCAGTGCTGGATTTCAGGTTAGGTGCGTATTGCTGGGAATGAGCTCCCCGGTATGGTCGCCGGGAGAGGAGCTCGGCTCCAAATTTCTCGTATGTGCACATTTGTCGCAGAGATTCGGGCACCAGTGGTTTCGTGCACAAGCCCGGTCCATTGAAGTCAATTAAGTTCACCGTTGTAAAATTTTGTCCCAAACGTTGGCTGTCACGTTAATGCCGGACCCAGCGAACGGAAGCAGCGCTCCGCGGCCTGCCCTCCTGCCATGCCTCCGCCCTCCACTGTCGTCTGCCGTGCGCCCGGTTACGCGCCAGCTGTCGCGCGCTGTAGGCACAGCTCGTCACGTCGTGGTGTGACGTCACGAGTGTCGATCCGACGAGCGCCGTATCGGTCACATCTCGCGTCGCCTGCCCAGTGTGGGCTCTGGTTCGTAGTCTGGTCTGGCAGTAGCCGTCCCACTGCTTACTGGTACCAGCTACTGTAGTGGAATGCGCACCACGATGGACTGGGGCCCGTGGTTTGACCTGGTGGTAGCCGTCCCGCTGCCTGTTGGTCGTAGTTGATATGGCGACATGCTCACCACCTCATAGCTCATAGCTGCTTCTGTGATTCGCGTGACTAGGCGGCCTAGATCACCCCCAGTGCCTCCTTTGACGAGGCACCACCTTTCCGTGGTGGTGGTGGTGGTATTGAGTGCCCCAATGACCCGGCGACAATCATGCCGGCGATGGGTGAGACTAAGAGTGCCTCGCTCGTCCTTCCATCCATACGCTCTCATTCCAATGCCCATCTCATCCCAACATCCATGTCCTTCACCTGACCCGGCAAAATCAACTATTCGTACTATGAGCAGGTAGGACAACTTCCCCGGTCCTACCCACCAGCTCAGTTTAATCGGGGTAGCTGCGCCCCCTCGGCCTGCCTCGAGGGTTGACGGAGTCCCGGAGGTTGAGGTCCCCCGTCGCACGGTGCTAGTTGTGGCGGGGGACCAACACACCTCTTTGGTCCCGATATCCCGAAAGGGCGGGAGAGCCCGTGGGGCCTCACGCGGGCCAAGTGGCAGATCGCCTCGGGCCGGCAACTTGGCCGGCCATGGGGATCTGGGATTCTTCCCAGTGTCTGCCGGCCCAGCCGGCTGGGGTCAATCAAGGGGTGGGCGGTGCTGGATCTCGGTCGGGGTGGTGAGTCTCTCCCCCGGCCGGACGAAGGCACCGCCTGCCCCGTGTACCCCATCGGGCGCCTGGCGCCCTCCCGTTGGCGGGACTCAGGCGGCCCCCCGTATGGCCCTATGTGGTGGGGCGTTACGAGGAGAAGAAACCAAGCACACTGGATTATCCCAACACACATAACCGTCAGGAAGGGTCCTTGAGCATGGACCAAAACCCCGACTACCCTAGCGGTAGTCCGGGCATCGACCCGACACCCGCGGAAGCGTACAGTACCGTGCCCCCACCGTCTCGTACCACATCAATAACACGTGGTCGGTACCCCCAAGATATGTCAAATCTTCACCTCAATTCCCCGGCAGCCGAAGCTCTCTCCCCGGGTTCTTGTCTTGACATCAAGGGAACTTAGGAAGACGCTCTCTTCGCTATCTCCTTTCCAGCGTAAACGCGGTTGCGATCTCCTTGGAGACATCATTACGTCCGAACCTTTGCGAGATGGAGGATTGGAAGTTGAGTTTCGGAACGTAGGGGAGGCAATAAATCCCCAAAATCAGTAAATTTAAGTATGCCGTTAGAGACCAGAGTTGGCGCCCCGATATTACCATCCCGATCGCAGTACAACCACATCGTACCAAAAACCATGCGAAGTGCGTGATTAACTGCTACGACTTTAGGGATGTTTCAGAAGATGAAATAGTGGATGGTTTGGCTGAGTACGGCGTATTAGAAGCCCACAGGATCAAGGCACGACGTGGAAGTGATTTGACACCAACGAACAGGATCATTTTAACATTTAACTCGACAGACCTCCCAGCCACCATATATGTTGGCTACATACGTATTAATGTGAGGATGTTCGTCCCCAACCCTATGCGCTGTTACCAATGTCAGTGGTACGGCCACACCACACAATATTTTAGAGGTCGCCCAGCATGCGGAAAGTGCGGTTCACCAGAGCATACGGGCGATATCTGTAGCTCTAGAGAAGCAAGGTGCGTCAATTGCGAACATCGTCAGATACCGCTTCAATCATACGGTCGTTCTTGCCCAGCATACGTCAGAGAGAAGGAAATATTAACGATTAAGAGCACCAGACATCTCTCTTTGTCCTGTCACCCGTGTGTGTTTGTATCAGGCAGTATTGTCTGTCACCCGTCTGTGTTTGTATCAGGCGGTAACACATACTACCCGTCTGTATGTGTATCTGGCGGTGTGTGTGTGTGTGTGTGTGTGTGTGTGTGTGTGTGTGTGTGTGTGTGTGTGTGTGTGTGTGTGTGTGTGTGTGTGTGTGTGTGTGTGTGTCTGTGTCTGTGTCTGTGTCTGTGTCTGTGTCTGTGTCTGTGTCTGTGTCTGTGTGCTGTGTCTGTGTCTGTGTCTGTGTCTGTGTCTGTGTCTGTGTCTGTGTCTGTGTCTGTGTCTGTGTCTGTGTCTGTGTCTGTGTCTGTGTC
>JAOTOL010001361.1:90000-162500 GCA_034440575.1 Imbricaverruca yamaguchii | reverse complement strand
TGTGTGTGTGTGTCTGTGTGTGTGTGTCTGTGTGTGTGTGTCTGTGTGTGTGTGTGTCTGTGTGTGTGTGTGTGTGTGTGTGTGTGTGTGTGTGTGTGTGTGTGTGTGTGTGTGTGTGTGTGTGTGTGTGTGTGTGTGTGTGTGTCTGTGTGTGTGTGTCTGTGTGTGTGGGCGTGCGTGTGCGTGCGTGCGTGTGGGCGTGTGGGCGTGTCGGTGCGACAGAGTGTGACCCTGCTTGTCGGTGCGTCAGACTGTGACACTTGACCCGTCTGCGGTACATCAGACTGTGACACTTGACCCGTCTGTCGGTACATCAGACTGTGACACTTGACCCGTCTGTCGGTACATCAGACTGTGACACTTGACCCGTCTGTCGGTACGTCAGACTGTGACCCGTCTGTCGGTACGTCAGACTGTGACCCGTCTGTCGGTACGTCAGGCTGTGACACTTGACCCGTCTGTCGGTACATCAGACTGTGACCCGTCTGTCGGTACATCAGACTGTGACCCGTCTGTCGGTACGTCAGACTGTGACCCGTCTGTCGGTACGTCAGACTGTGGCCCGTCTGTCGGTACGTCAGACTGTGACCCGTCTGTCGGTACGTCAGACTGTGACCCGTCTGTCGGTACGTCAGACTGTGACCCGTCTGTCGGTACGTCAGACTGTGACCCGTCTGTCGGTACGTCAGACTGGACCCGTCTGTCGGTACGTCAGACACTGACCCGTCTGTCAGTACGTCAGACTGTGACCCGTCTGTCAGTACGTCAGACTGTGACCCGTCTGTCGGTACGTCAGACTGTGACCCGTCTGTCGGTACGTCAGACTGTGACCCGTCTGTCGGTACGTCAGACTGTGACCCGTCTGTCGGTACGTCAGACTGTGACCCGTCTGTCGGTACGACAGACTGTGACCCGTCTGTCGGTACGACAGACTGTGACCCGTCTGTCGGTACGTCAGACTGTGACCCGTCTGTCGGTACGACAGACTGTGACCCGTCTGTCGGTACGTCAGACTGTGACACTTGACCCGTCTGTCGGTACGACAGACTGTGACCCGTCTGTCGGTACGTCAGACTGTGACCCGTCTGTCGGTACGTCAGACTGTGACCCGTCTGTCGGTACGTCAGACTGTGACACTTGACCCGTCTGTCGGTACGACAGACTGTGACCCGTCTGTCGGTACGTCAGACTGTGACCCGTCTGTCGGTCGGTACGACAGACTGTGACCCGTCTGTCAGTACGTCAGACTGTGACCCGTCTGTCGGTACGTCAGACTGTGACCCGTCTGTCGGTACGTCAGACTGTGACACTTGACCCGTCTGTCGGTACGTCAGACTGTGACCCGTCTGTCGGTACGTCAGACTGACCCGTCTGTCGGTACGTCAGACTGTGACCCGTCTGTCGGTACGTCAGACTGTGGCTCCCCTGTCGGTATGTCAGGCTGACGAGTCCTCCCTGCGCCAGGTGCCGCCGTCGGGTCGACGCTGCCAGGTGGTGTTGCCAGACGAGCGCCGGCTGGAGGTGAATGTGCAGCTGCGCCTGCTCACCTCGGAGCTGGCCGACATTGTCGCCGCTCACTGTCAGCTCAAGGAGCGCAAGTACTTCGGCATCGCCTTCCGCAACGAGAGGTGAGACTTGCTCCGTGAACGCGGCAGGTCCGAAGTGGGCTGAAGCGATACCAGCATGCCAATAGCACGGTATCGACATGTTGGCGCTGTGGTACCGATGGAGTGCGAGCATATTTGAGAACGGGTGCATGTAATCGGCAGTCCGGTATCACGGTATCGATAGGTGTGCGCTGAGCGATCATGCGTTTTTGTTTACGCTCTCTGAACCTAAATGGCTATATAGCAGTATTGAGAGGTCGGCAAAATGTTATCTATGGACCGGTAGCATGTTGTGGGATGACTGGCAGCATGGTACCGGCTGACTGGTAACATGACGCCGGAATGTAGGTTGCATGATACCAGCAGACCAGTTCAGTATGGTGCACATAGCATGGGCGAACTGGTAGCATGGCAGAGACTCATCTCGGATACCCCCATTCCAATGCTCATCCGTACGCTCCCATTACAGTGCCCATCTCATCCAAGCATCCCTGTTCCTCACCTGTCCCTGCAACACGTACTCTCCCTACTACGAACAGGTAGGACAACTTCCCCGGTCCTACACACCAGCTCAGTTTTATCGGGGTAGCTGCGCTCCCTCGGCCCGTCCCCCGGGGTTGACGGAGTCCTGGTGGTTGAGGTCCGCCGTCGCACGGTGCTAGTTGTGACGTGGGACCAACGCATTCTTGGTTCCAATATTCCGGAGGGGCAGGCGGGCCCGTGGGTCCTCACGCGGGCCAAGTGGTTGGTCGCCTCGGGCCGGGGACCTGGGACTTTTCCCGGTGCCCGTCGGCCCGGTCGGCCGGGTCAAGGGGTGGGCAGTTCTGGATTCCGGTCGGGGTGGTGAGTCTCTCTTGGCCGGGCGAAGGCGCCGCCTGCCCCGTATAGCTCCTCGGGCGTCTGGCGACCTCCGTCCTCGGGGCCCAGGCGTCCCCCCAGTAGGGCCCTCTGCGGTGGGGCGCGCGAGGAGCAGAATACATATAACACTCCATGGCAACCTCAAACTTAATCAACTCGCCTGTCCCCTCTAACAGGGGACAGACAAGCCGTCATATCACACATCAGGGTGTGACGCGCATAGGGACCGGCCACAAAGCGTGTCTTCACGCTCTTCGCATCCTCGTCATAAGATCACTGGAAGAAGGAAAGAGCCTCTTGCGGCTTACACCGTTTCAGAGAAAAGAAGTATGCGATAGGCTAAGAGTGGTGCTAAGATGTGAAAAACTTAGGGACGGTGGGATGGAAGTGGAGTTTAAAATACTGATGATGCGAACAGGATGATTCGTGCAACCGAACTAACTTGCAGTGTGCGACACGAAACTGGCAGTGGAGTAGTCACCGATCGACTTTCGACCTCACGATAGTGAGGTCCTAGGATCTCGGCTCCTATGAAGGCTAGAGCAACGAAATTCGCAGGGTGGATGGGCACGATAGTGAACTCTATTGTGTGCGAAGTTCATGACCTTAGGTCAATATCTTCAATGCTAAATGAAGTCAAAATGCAAAATGTTCTGCTTTTGGGTGGCTTGGCTTGTCATTGTTATGGATCGCTGTGATTGTGTTTACATGCTCAAAAATTGTCATTAATGATGTTTTGGAGATCACTAAGGATCCCATACAGATGTCAGATCCGCCATTTAACCTCAGGTCACATACATAGGAGCACTTTATTAGGTCATTACCTACTCCAGTTACCGGAACCGGGCTCCCAAACCGACTGCTCCGCTGGGCGGCTCGGCACAATCTGCTTCGCAAAGAAAGCAGTGAAATACATGAATAAAGTATAGAAACGCTTACGCGCACAATGACAAAGAGTAGATTTTGGAATGCGTAGGGAGTAACATGTAAATTGACATCAGTCGCTTGACAGTCATTTGCATTTATGACACATTCCAGTTGACCAAATTTGGTTCCATTAGCCTGTCATGAACTTGACCTGACTTGACCTCGGCGACCTAACATGACTTTTTAATTATATAGCATAACAATATGCATCAAACAAGTCGCTAGTGTCGTCAAGAACACTTCCCTTTTGCAAATATAATGGAAGCGCATCCACGTCGATGTTTGTGGCCTGGCGCTACAAATTGTTTTTATTTTAACGGCCCCTAACTTGAACACTTTTCGGCAGATTTCCATTTTTTCATGCTTTAAGCAATGCGCCGGTCATTTCTAAGCAGGTACGCAAAAAATTGGCGTATATCGGCCGGTACAGTATGGAGTTATGTACGAAAAATCGAAGGGGTTGGCGGATTTCGCCATCCCCCCTCCAGGGCGTATGATGACCTGTCTTGAACTTGACCTGATTTGACCTCGGTGGCTTGACATGACTTTGAAACAACGTAGCATGACAATGTACATCAAATAAGTTGCTAGTTTTGCCAAGAACACTTCCTTTTTGTCAATATGGAAGCGCATCAGCGCCGATATTTGTGGTCTGGCGCTGATAATTTTTACTTTAGTGACCCCTAACTCGAAAAATTTTCGGTAGATTTTCATTTTTCTTACTTTAAACAATGCGCCGGTCATTTATTAGCAGGTACACAAACAATGGCGTATATCGGCCGGTAAAATCTTAAGTTATCTACGAAAAACCTGAGGAGTGGGCGGATTTCGTCCCCCCCCCCTTCCAGGGCGCGTGTTAAAAAAGGTCAAGAAACTCAACCTACGGACAACTTCTTATTGACATTTTGTTCGAATGATCTTCCCTAATTCATACCGGTTGGATACGTTCGTGTGAAGGTGCGTGTGTATGTCCATAACCCCATGAGATACTTTCGATGTTCCTGATTTGGTCACACGTCTCAACACTGCCGAAATCGTGAGATGTGTGGCAGATGTGGGTTAGTGGAGCACGCAGGAGGAAAATGTGACGCCGAACGTCCAAAGTGTTCAAACTTCGCCCCGGATCAAAGACCCCACGCGGCCGACGACTGCTCATGTCCCATCTCTTCGAAAGAGAAAGAGATAGTCGCTTTAAAGTGATCCAATAAAATCACATTTCGTGAGGCCCGTGAGCTCTACGAAAGATCTCACCCAAAGGTATCCTACGCAGCAGCACACTAAACCATGCACAGCAGCATACTAACGCATGCAGTGACAAAACACACCCAAAGGGAACCTCTTACAGGCTCCCAACACACAACCCAACACCTCGGAGCTAATTACCCAGCTCACAGTACTGCTTCGACTTTTTGGTGCGCCCCTTAATTCACCCAAAACACCAGGACAGCCTGCTCAACGCGTCGCCGAAGCGACGGAAGCACCACCTGCCAGAAGTGGACGCGGTATTTTCTCACCAGATGCGTCGCCCCGACCAACGTCTAATGGGGGAGAATGGACCGAGGTTTAACGCTCTTAGAGGCCTGCTCGACCCTCTCCACCCAATCCCAGTCCCTCTCCGTCCACCACAAGTCCTACCTTGAAATCCAGGTTTCTTGCTTCCCGTCCTTCCTCCAATCCCCCATCACCTACGCACACCACAACCACCTACAATTCCCTCCTCTCCACTTCCTCCATTCCTGCTCCTTCCCCCTTCCTGTGGGCCAGGCCTCATCCTCACGTTCAGCCACTACTTCTGCACCCCTCCCGCCTCCCTCACCCCCAGCTTCCACGTCCGCTCCTGCATGACCGTCCCGTAACTCCCGATAAATTCCAATCTCCGAAATCAGCTTGAAATATCAGGAAACTGAAAGACGCACCCGCGAGGCGAAGAGTGCCCGACTGGCTCAGGCAGAGGAGGCGCGGGCGAGGGGAAAAGGTGTGGAGGGTGCCCGTCCCGCAAGGTCGGCTACGCCAACGCCTCGAAGGCGAGTGGAGGCACCTCTGAGAGAACCAGTTATGCCACACGGGATGGGTCCTCCCCGCCCCCACTGCGGCTGAGCGCCCCTCAGAAGCGAAGGCTACCGTGGTCAGGTAGCCCTCCCGAGGACAGCTCGTCACGGTCACAACCGAGAACGATGTCACTTGGCCACTCTAGAAGTAACCTCGAACCCGCTGGGGAGCACCTTTAGACACTTCTAGTTTTACATTGACTCGCCATCGTGTCACCCTTGGTTTTACAGTGGAACATGTGTGGTTTTGGAGCAAGTTTTACTGACCTACAGAAGGTTATATACCACAGACGGCATATTGCTGTAGGCCTTCAGGAAACGAACCTTTCCGCTGTTACCCATTGTTCCTCTAAAGGATATTCTGTATTACGGTGGATAACGCAAACATTCACACCATTACACACGGTGGGGTAATGTTGGCTGTCCAACATGGAACACGATACGAATGTCCAACATTAAGAATGAAATTAATTACAGTAAGCATCACAGGCAGTAGTCGTACGTATTAATGTTCACCGCCTTGTTATATCGTTGTGCTCAATTTATCTGCCACCGGGAGAGACTTTCCCCTCTGCGGAACCCAAAAGTCTTATGCTAGAACTTCCTCCTCCAATTTTACTTTCGGGCAATTTTAACTCTCATCGTGCTCCTGGGGTTCTGCCACTTCTAACTCCCGTTACAGACATATGGAAGCGTTTTAATCATGAAGCGCTCTGTTTCTGTACTAAACCCAGGTTCTTCCACACGTATAACGCTACCCTCGGGAAACAAATCTGTTTTAGATCCAACCCCGTGTAGTCCCCACAAGTCATCGCTGTTTGGTCAATGGATGATGACCCGATGGGTAGTGGCCATTATCCAACCTCGTTGCAGTTTCGTTGCGCTGCTGTTCTGAGAATGAGGCCACCACGGCATAATATCAGCAAGGCTAACTGGCATCAGTTTGAGGAAATGGTACAAAATAAATAATCGGGCGATGCGCGGAATTAATCTAGTCCACCACTTTCCCTGGATAATTTTGCATCATTGATCATCGACACGGCCTCTGAATGCATACTTAGGACATCCAGAACACCCCGCCGTGCTCCCGTACCGTGATGGACGTAGAAGTGCCGGAATGTTATTCGTGCTCGAAGACGTGTATTCGGGATCTTTGACCGTCACAGTACGACGGCAAACGATTTCACTTCGGAAGGCCAGTGCGCACAATTCTCGTGGCAAAGAAGACGTCCTGGAGAGCATGCATTGGTAATCTCAATCGATTTACGCCCACAGAACTGTCTGGTCCCAAATCAAGCGTATGTCCGGTCAGTTCTCGTCAGTTCCTCTCCCCTTCTTGAGCAGTGGGAGCACTGCTGTTGTTTCTTCGTCAGGTGTCGCGAATGAGATTGGCCGTTTTATCTCTGAACGTAGTCGTGGCGGAAGCACCAATCCGGAGTTCTTGCGTTTTAAGTCGATTTTATTACTTCACAATCACTTGACTACAATGACCCATTTACCATGACTGAGTTAACATCCACGATTAGCGCCTTGATAATTGTTGCCGAAGGACCGGATCAAATCCACAATGCCATGTTAAAGAGATGGGGTTGTTGCCATGTTAAATTAAAAAGTTAAATAAAGTCCCTGTGGAGGAACAGGGACTGGAGGGGGACGAGTAGTCTAGGGGCAAGTTGCTCGTCTCACAATCGAAAGGTTGTGGGTTCGAGTCTCACCTGTCGCTACTCTTCGCCCACGACCAATAGGCGTGAGATTGGCGACGCTACATGACTCAACGATCAATGTGCCGTAAAACCAATAACCAACCAACCAACCAGGGACTGGAAGCTTTCCTGGCCACCTTCAACCACATATGGGAAGCAGTCGCTTTCCCGGAAGGTTGGTGCGAAACAATCATTGTCCCAATCAGAAAACCCACGAAAAACGAATTACACCCATCCGATTACCGGCCCATATCGCTTACGTCCCCCCTCGGAAAACTAAGGGAGAAAATGGTAAACGTTAGGCTGGCGTGGTATTTCGAAAGTACACATTTTTGCAAACGAACAGTGTGGCTTGAGAAGACATGAAGTACCGTGGACCATAGCTTACTTTTGGATGCATCGATTCGCGCACCTTCTAGACAGAAACTGCATCTTGACGCAGTATTTGTTTACATGGAAGCAGCGTATGATACAACCTGGCGCTATGGAATTCTTTTAAAGCTTCAAAGAAGTGGAATCCGCGGTAGTATGGGCACATTCTCACACACAGCTGTCTAGCTGACCGTTTCTTTCGTGTTGGCATAGGTAACCATCTATTTAAACGCTTTCTTCTGGCCCTGCAACATCAACTATCCGTACTATGAGCAGGTAGGACAACTTCTCCGGTCCTACCCACCAGCTCAGTTTAATCGGGGTAGCTGCGCCCCCTCGGCCCGCCTCCGGGGTTGACGGAGTCCCGGAGGTTGAGGTCCCCCATCGCACGGTGCTAGTTGTGACGGGGGACCAACACACCTCTCTGGTCCTCATATCCCGAAGGGGCGGGCGGGCTCGTGGATCCTCACGCGGGCCAAGTCGCTCGTCACCCCGGGCCGGGAGCCTGGGACTCTTCCCAGTGTCCACCGGCCCGGCCGGCCGGGGTCAAGGGATGGGCGGCGCTGTGTCCCGGTCGGGGTGGTGAGTATCTCTCTCCCGGACGGGTGATGGCGTCGCCTACCCCGTTAGCTCCTCGGGCGCCTGGCGACATCCCGTTCGCTGGGCCCAGGCGTCCCCTCTGTTGAGCCCCTATGTGATGGGGCGCCCGAGGAGTGGAAACTAAGTACACTATGTGGCATCAGCACTACACAAAAACACTCCTGGTCCCTCTCGTAGGGTCCAGACCAACCATTCCTTTCTTGGAGATCGAGACCGCCCCATCGAACGTTTCCCTGGCTGTTGTGTCCTCGTCTTCAGAGGAAAACACAAGTCTTGCGTCACTGTCCCCATTTCAGAGGAAGGAAGGATCCAACAGATTCAGTGAGATTGTGAGTTGCCAGAAGTTTAAGAACGGTGCGCTGGAGGTAGAATTTGCTGAAGCAGGCAGGCAGGTGTTACACTTAGTGTCTGAGTTCGTGTAGGGTGTGCAAAAGGATGGAAAAAAAGGAGAAAGAAACAATCGAAATCACCGTGGAACCTTATAAAACAAAACAAAAAACACCTCGCGGATGATTATAAATTGCTTTGATTTAAGTGTTTTAAGAGATGTGTCCGAGGACGAACTCGTGGGTTGGCTTTCAAACTTTGGTGTGATTAGCGCGAGGAAAATGAGAGTAAAGAGAAGGGCAGATCTCATTATGACAAACAACGTTACCATGACATTCAACAGAACCGATTTACTTCCGGAGATAAGAGTGGGTTACGTACGGGTTAAGGTACGATAAGTTCTTCGTGGCCCCATGCGTTGCTTCAAGTGTCAACGGTTTGGACACACTACCCAATTTTCCCGTAATTGCCTCGTATACAGCAGGTGTGCCTCCCCTGAACATTCCGGTGATAATTGCTTATCTGAAAACCTGTTTTGTATCAACTGCGGTCCAGGACAGCATCCCCACACGGAGTACGACCGCGCATGCTCGAATTGTATTAAAGAAAGGGAGATTATCTCAATAAAGCACACTAGAAAGATCACATTTAGAGGCCGGGGACCTATATGAAGCATCGCACCCCAGGAATTCTTACTCTGCAAAGACCAAATCTACCTTGACGGCCATATAATATATACAACCCAACAAAGCATCGGAGCTGATATCACACCTAACGGCACTACTTCGAGCTTTTGGAGTTCCACTCGAGACACCTGCTGCGCACAGGCAGCCAACACAGTGCGACTCAGAGCCCACCGATGTCCCATCCACCACGTATGATTGCGGTGACAACCCACCAGATGGTTCTCGACCAACATCGGCAAGGTGGGAGTGGGAGTCCAACGGACCAAGAGGCCTGTTCGGTCCTCCCCGCCAATGCCTAACCCCTTCCAGTCTACTACGGGACCTACCCTGAAATCCCCACCTTCTACATCCCATCCGTCCTCCAACCTCCCATCGGTTCCTCCACGCACAACTACTACCACCTCCAAATCCTTCTTATCCACTTCCTCCTTTCCAGAATCCAATCCCATTCCCGTGAAGCAGGCCTCACCCTCACCCTCAACATCTTCTTCCGCATCTCCATCGCCATCACGCAACACCCACCGAACAATCCATATCTCCGACGCAAACTTCAAGCACCAGAAAGCCGAAAGGGTTGTCCGCGAGCCCAAGCGAGCACGACTCGCTCAGATGGAGAGGGCCCCAAAGGATGAACGCCAAGGGATGGACAAATCTCTTCCCCCAAGGCCGGCCACCCCATCGCCGTGGCGGCGAATGGCTCCTTCAGACGAGATGGACCTCCACACAGTTTGGGTCCTCAGAAAAGAGGTATGCCACTGTCGTGTTCCCCACCAGCGGAAGCGTCTCTGCGTTCTCGCCCCGGGACCAAGTCCCTGGGTCCTAGTCAAGACGAGCTAGCGGACTCCATTTCTGGGCAAGGAGCGAGGCTTTAGTCCCCTAATCTAGCCAGTGACCATTGTATAATGCGACTCACTTCTTATGGAAAAGCCATTACTAACTATGTATGTGATATTTTCCGGAACATGTTTTAGCACTTAAATCGCCCACCATGCAGACCTTTTTACAGTGTAACTGTAGAGGTTTTGGAACGAGTGTCCAAGAACTCCAGAGAGTTCTTAATCAACAATGTCCAGCAATAGTATGCCTGCAAGAACCAAATCTTAGACCAGAGCACAATATATCCATTAAAAACTATTCTGTTTTTCGCAAGGATGTCCTAGTTAGCACCATTGCTCATGGTGGAGTGCTTCTGGCTGTGCACTACAGCGTTCCAGGGAAAGAAATCGCGCTGACAACCACCTGACTGGCGGTGGCCGCACGTATCCACCTAAACCATCGTGATCTTACTGTGTGCTCGCTGTACATCCCCCTGGTGGTGTATTTCCAATCAATGACATTGAGGAGCTCTTGTATCAACTCACGCCTACCATCCTTCTTTTAGGAGACTTTAATTCCCAAAACACTATATGGGGCTGCGCTGATGCTAACACTCGTGGGCGTCTCTTGGAAAATTAAATTGTACGGACACCTCTGCATTTTAAATGCTGGAGCAGGTACCCGTTTTAGCCGCCCATCAGGTCTTAACTTCGGCTTTGGATCTTCGTCTCGTGAGCCCACAGCTGGGTAACAGTTTTGAATGATCGGTTGACGAGGACTCATTGGGAAGCGACTGTTTTCCCATATGGCTACACTATCAAGGTAGTCCCATATTGGGACCATGACCACAACGATGGAACTTCAAAAACGCAGACTGGGAAATGTTTGAAGACCATGTGCAGCGTGTTTTTGTTCACACTTTGATCAACCACCAATAGAGATCTTCAATAGAGACATTTACTTCTCTCCTTCTAGAATGTGCAACCAGATGCACACCTAGAACCACTGTGTCCCCTAGGCGTACTCCAGTTCCGTGGTGGACGCTTGAGTGCCGTGACGCCATCCGAGCGAGGCGATGCGCATTTAGACCCTTCAACCGTTACAGCACCACCACAATTTAAATTGAGTTTAGACGTGCTAGGGCTCTCGTGCGGCGTACGTTACAGGAAGCAAAGCGGTCATCTTGGCGTGAGTACGTGAATTCTTTGAGCCGCTTTACTCCCCACTCTCTGATCTGGTCCCGATTTAAAAGCATCTCTGGCCAACTCAGTTCGATCCCTCTCCCTATATTAGTTATTGGCGATCGTGAAGTTGCTCACCCGGTAGATGTAGCCAACGAATTTGGGACCACACTTGGTGCAAAATCTCGAACTGGTACCATTCATCCAGACTTCCTTCGTCAGAAACGCCGCTGTGAAATGACTCATTGATTTCTCAACGCCTCAGCGGCTTTCATATAACCAACCGTTTACCGTATCTGAGCTGGCATCTGCCATTTCTTCACTATCAAGCATCGCTGAGGGCCCGGATTGTGTACACGATGAGTTGTTGAGACATCTGCCGCAGAGAGTGACAGTACTCTTACGGACATTTAATCATTTATGAGAGTTCGGGCTATTCCCTCCATCGTGGAGGGATGCCACGATAGTTCCCCTTCTTAAACCTGGGAAATGCGGTACCGACCCTTTGAACTACCGCCTAATATCCCTGACATCTGCCCTTTGCAACTTATTGGAAAGGGTGGTCAGCGTTCGCCTCACTTGGTTCATGGAAAAACACGATTTCCTTGGAAATTATCAATGCGGTTTCCGAAAGAAAAAAAAACAGAAACACTACTGATCACATTTTAGCTCCAGACGCCGAGGTAATGGTTGCCTTTCGTAGACAACGCCATATAGGGGCCGTTTTCTTCGACATTGAAAAAGAATATGACAACTTGGCGTCACGGAATCCTCATGAAACTCGTACAGAAATTAATACAAGGCCACATGAGCATTTTTTGGCAACACTGAAAGAAAGAAGATTTCGGGTACGCATTGGTTGCCATTTCTCCCGATGGCTTTTCCAGGAAAACGGTGTCCCATAAGGAAATGTTCTCAACGTTCCACTATTCGGCATCATGATCGATGACATCGGCGATTCCATTCCGCGGAGCATGGGGTGCTCGATTTTCGTAGATGACTGTCATTTGGTCCTGCGCTTCACGAACACCAACATTGCAACGGCAGTTGCAACTAACAGTTGCGTGCCTGGAAAAGTGGGCAAACATCTATGTATTTTAGTTCTTTGCAACGAAAACTGTCGTCCTCCATTTTTGTTCTCGCCTATGTGACCAGAACATGGAAATTAAACTTTACGGCACGAATGTACCCATTCAAACCGTGGTGCGATTTCTGGTGGTGGAATTTGACCAACGTCTGAAAATGTACCAGCACCATCTGAAGATGTTACGTGGAAAATGTTTTAGCGCACTGAATATCATGAAATGCGTTCCTCGTACATCCTATGATCCTGATTAAGATACGCTTATGCTGTTGTATCGTTCCCTGATACGTTCAACCCTTGACTGCGCACGTTTTATCTATGACGGTGCTGCTGTAGCCAATAAACGTATGTCCACTAAACTGCCATCCGCATTGCAACTGGAGCATTTCGTGCCTCACCCACGGCAAGCCTTCTAGCAGAGGCACATGAGCCGCCCCTCTGCCTGCGCAGAGAAAGTCTGGGTATGCGCTACGCCTGCAAACTTCGCCAGCTCCTTGATCACCCCGCTTACACACATGTCTCGCGACGATTGGCGACCATTTCCCCCGCAAATCGAAACTTGAGTGTTGCTCCGTTCGGTGTACGCATGCGTGAACGTTTCCGAGAAAGCCGGGTCAGACTCCAAGGTATCCGAAAAGTCGAGCACACAGAGAACCCTCCATTGGAGTTGATCACACCAGAGGTGGATTTTTCCCTTGCTAGGACCAGGAAAACGGTTGTTCCTCCAGAAGAGTTCTACTCGCTGGCCCTTGAACGCATCGTTTCATTTTATGAATGGGTGGCAACATATACCGATAGCTCTAGAACTGATGCTGGTGTTGGCAACGCATTCGTTTGTGGCCCTGGCACGCGATCATTTTCCTTCCCGAAGCACGCATCTGTATTTTCATCAGAAGCTGTAGCCATTTTTAAAGCCCTATGTTATATCAAAGTGTCAGGAGGTGATCGCCATGTGATTTTCACTGACTCTTGGAGTAGTCTTAGCCGTGAAAACATTTCATCCCTCCAACCCACTTGCGCGTGATATTCTAAGGTGTCTTACCGCTGTGCATCGCTTGGGACGGCGAGTGGTTTTGTATTGGCTTACTGGCCATGTTGGAATTTCCGGGAACGGGTTGTCAGACGCCGTGGCAGGGCGAGCAGCGCATGCCCCGTGCACCCGGTCGTTGCCGCTTCCCGCCACAGACTATTACAGACAGATTTCCGTCTTTCTCCTGAAAAAGTGACAAACAATGTGGGATGAGACCAGTGCGAACAAGCTTAGAGCCATCAAGCCGCGTTTGGAACCATGGGGTTCGTCCCATCGTATGCATAGAAAATATGAGGTGACACTATGTCGCCTCCGCATAGGACACACTTACGCAACACACGGTTACCTGCTGTGCGGTGGCGACAGACCCCAGTGCGCTAGATGTTTATCACCACTGACAGTACACCATGTTTGATCTCGTGCCCTGCATACGCTGACGAGCGTAGACGTTACTTTGGATCTCTCGAGACGGTTTCACTTGGCAGTGTTCTTAGTAACGATCTCCCGTTGTTAAATCGTGACAACTGATGAATTTCTTATCCGAAGTGTCGTCCTTAGCTATATAAGACCCTCATCGATATGCGTGATATGTAGGCTTGGTAACAAAGCATAGCGACGAAACGGCGTCCATGGGGTGGTGATGGGAATTGTTTCTAACCGCATCTCAATGATCATATGAGTTATGGGTGCAATATGACCAGATCAGTCGAAGCGCCCGAAGGCCCAACTAACTAACTAGCGAGAATGAAGCCCATTATGCCCGATATGTGGTGCATTAATGGCAGTTAGCCACGTTCTGATTTCGTGCCCTAGGCTTGGGCCGTAGCGTCGACGTCATTTTGGTAGTGATCAGGCCCACTCCCTCCTAGAAGTTTTAGGTGACAAATCACCGGTCGTGCAATCCGGAGGGCTCTTCAGCTTCCTATTTGATGTGAAGTTTTATGCTATTTACCCGTGACGTTAACCTCAATGTGCCAGGAAAGAGAATACTTGTAGTAAAGGGGACATCCTATAGCGACGGCTGGAACAACTGTTATTGGCGCTAAATGGCCTCGTAGTCGGCGCACCCTTAAGCCAAAATAATCAAATGAAATCAATCGTCTCGGATATTTTTAGTTGGGAGCCATGTCCATTGGCTACTGTGGTGGTCATCGTCACCGTCCAGCTGACTCCGTCCCCGCAGGAATACTTCAGGAATGGGCAGGTACTGTGACCCCCGGGGCCATGGTCGTGACTGCAGGCGCGCTGCTCCTCATGTTTTAGCATGTTATACGAGCGTGTGTAGCATGGTACCGAGGTTCTGGCCACAGCGTCAGCGGACTCGCCCAGTCCAGGCCTCTGCATTGGCAGGCGTTTCTTCCGTGCTAGCGGATGAGAGCTGCCGCCAGCTTTGTTGGCTCATTCTGTTCATTGACGTATGTGCAGTATGAACCAACGTGTGAAGATAGTGTTGAGCTGATCAGCCCGTGGGCGTGCTTCTGCGGACTTATGCGGGTTTATGAGGGCTCATGGGTGCTGCGCCGTCGTCCTCATTAGCGAGGGTGGGAGTTCATTGTAGCGCTTGACCCCCTGGTGGATCCCAAAATTCCGCAACGATGATGCCATCCATTTCCCCGACACCCGCTACGAGGATAATCCCCCAGCAGTGTTGTTTTGTAAAAATGGTAAGGGCGGGGCGAAGTGGGCTGATGAGTGCGCCCGTCTCTTCCCCGAAGGGTTGCGGGTTCGAGGCTGGCTGCATATGGTCGAGGCGTCCAAAAAACCGAATAACACCCCCCCCCCCGAGGGTGCCTGTCAGCGTGGATCTACAGCTGCTCGTGGTAATTGGGCATTGAAGAGTGGGTTCGCTGCATAGCAGACCGGTCGAGTTTGCCGTACTGCAATGGTTCACTTCTGATGGAAGTGGCTCGGCTTGGAATGCAAACAACGACCACGAAGAGGTACACTTTCAGGAGGGACCGTGCGTACTTCGCATGTTTCGTGGAGTGATTTTTCCTCCTCCACAAGGCTTCCTTGTGCTCCGAAGGGCTCTTGCCTAACTTGTGACCCCACCGACGTGTGCAGGCGATGCCGTAACAATCATTGGTGCGTTGTGATTTTCGCACATGCGTTGAAAATGTGAGTAACGTTTTCTGGACCCTGTACGGCTAATGTTCTGTGCTCTGCCCAGCAGCCATCTTAGCCGATATGCACGATAGTGATGTGCAGGTTTCACTGTGATCGTTCACTTTCTAGATGGGTGCGTATTGGCAACGTTCACGTTCTGAATGATACATAGTGGCAACATTCACGTTGCGTAGTGTCACCGTTCATGTTATAGATGGATCCGCTGTGGTAACGTTCACACATGCACAATGGCAGTGTTCACACACGGAGTGTTCGTTTCACAAAGGCGAGGCTCAATTACTATTATTACTTCTTTTATGAGGGGGATGGCAAATTGGTGTGCAATTCCCCCCGACGAGGCATCACCTTTTCGTGGTGGTGGTGGGGGGATTACGTGCCTCAAGGATCCGGCGGCCAGACCACCAGGCAGCCTGGGAGATCAGACTAAGAGTACCTCACTCGTCCTTCCATCCATACCCTCCCATTCCAATGCCCACCTCATCCCAACATCCATTTCCTTCACTTGGCCCTGCAACACCAACCATCCTTACTATGAGCAGAACCAACCATCCATCCTTACAACCATCCTTACTATCCTTACTATGAGCGGGCCCCCTCGGCCCGCCCCCAGGGTTGACGGAGTCCTGGAGATTGAGGTCCCTCGTCGCGCAGTGCTAGTTGTGGCGGCGAATCAGCATGCTTCTTTGGTCCCGATATCCCGTAGGGGCTGGCGGGCCCGTGGGGCCTCACGCGAGCCAAGTGGCTGGTCGCCTCTGACCGGGGACCTGAGATTATTTCCAGTGTTTGCTGGCCCGGCCGGCTGGGGTGGGCGGCGCTGGATACCAGCCTGGTTGGTGAGTCTCTCTCTCTCCCGGCCGGGTGACGGCGCTGCCTGCCCCTTTGGGCGCCTGGCGACATCCCGTTCTCGGGCTCCAGGCGTCCCCCCAGTAGGGCGCCCATGAGGTGGGGCGCTACGAGGAGCCGAAACTTAGAACACAGTATATGGCATCGACTACACAAACAAACACTCCTGGTCTCTCCCATAGAGACCAGACAAGACACATCTCTGCCCCTCGCATCCTTATTCTTCGAGGAAAAACGAAATTTATCGTCTCATTATCACCATTTCAGAGGCGAAATGGGTGGGATCAACTTCAACTTGGAAAGATTGTACCGTGCGAAAATTGAGGGATGGTTCCCTTGAAGTATAATTTACGCGGGCAGGAGAGGCGGAGAGCGCATTAAAAATATCAGAGTTTACATACAGTGTCCAGAAGAATCAGAGAACGTTCCGGGGGAGGATGTCGTGGACGGATTATCGGAGTTTCGGGTGACAGAGGCGAGGAAGCTGAGGGTGAGGAGAGGCTCAGCATTTCTTACGTGATTTTAGCAAACAACGTGATTTTAACATTCAACACCACCGATATTCCTCCGAAATATGTGTGGGCAACGTTCGAGTGAAGGTCCGTGTTTTTCTCCCCAATCAAAAGTTTTAAGTGTCAAGAGTTCGGACATACTAGCCGATTCTGCCGGAATCGTCCTGCATGTGCCAAATGCGCATCCTTTGAACATTCTATGGAAAACTGCACCTCGAAGACCCAGTTTTGTGTGAACTGCGTCGCAAGGCAGGATCCGCACACTTCCTTCAACCGAACTTGCGCGATTTACTCCAGAGATAAAGAAATAATTGCTATCAAACACGCACGCAAACTAACGTTTCGGGAGACAAGGGATCAGTAGGAACAACCCCATCCCAGAATGTCGTACGCATTGAAAGTTAAAAACAGCACATCTTTTCCACAGCACGCAGAGCTCGGAAGAGCCTCTGAGCTCATCGCCCAATTGACGGCCCTCCTTCGCTCCTTTGGAGTACCTCCTGCGTCGCAGGTGAGAAAAGGCCAGACACCCCAGTGTCACACAGATGCAACAGAGGTTCCACTCTCTACGAGTGACGCCTTCGGCCCCCTAGAGGCCCCCTCCCGACCATCGTCCGATGGAGGAGTGTGGACGGTAGACCAACGATCAAGGAGGCCTCCTCGGTCCTTACTACCCAATCCTAGCCCATCCCCACCTACTTCGAAATCCCCCACTCTCCATCCGCCTTCCAACCTGCCCTCTCCTCCCACACGCCCCACCACCTCCTTCAAATGAATCCTCTCCACCCCCTCCCTGCCAGACCCTTCTCCCTTTCCGGTGAGCCCGACCTCACCACCACCCTTGATTTGCACCTCCGCTCCTGCATCCCCGTCCCGCAACACCCGACCAATCCAAATACCCCACATCAACCTCCACTATCAGGAGGCCGAGAGGCGCGCCCGCGAGGCGAAGAGGAGAGGGCTCGGGCGACGAGCCGCCGTGGGTCTGACAAGGCTCCTCTCACAAGGCCGACTACCCCATCGCCGCGAAGGCGAATTGAGGGACCAGCAGTAGCTCAGGCTACCCATGACATGGGCCCTCTCCTGCCTCATCCCTGGCTGGGGTCACAGAAACGAGGCTTGCCGTCTTCTGGCTCTCCACCGGGCCAGGAATCGCCGAACACTCGGCCCATAACTCAGTCCCTCGGGCCGAGTGCAGGCTCACCGCCCGAACCATCGGCGATATCCTCCCTGGGACAGACCACAAAACTAAGTTTTAAAACGTACGTTCCTAATTCTAGTCACTCCTGAACATCGCACCATTCCCTTTAGTCATGCATGAATCTTGTCATCTATAGTCACCACCTAAATTCCATCCTTAGTTTTACAATGGAGCATACGTGGTCTCAGAGCAAATTTTACAGATCTTCAGGACGTTTTATCCCAGCGAAACCCCGTAGTTATTTGTCTACAAGAGACGGAACTGTCGCCCGGAGCGTACTACACGATAAATAGTTACTCAGACTACCGCAAGGACTTTCCTGCTGAAACAGTGGCCCTTGGTGGAACCACGCTGGCAGTCCACCATAGTGTGCCTGTGCACCAGGTATCGCTACGCTCATCATTTCAGCCGGTTCCCTCCGCCAGTTTTCCTTCTAGGGGATTTTAACTGCCATCCCCCCCCCCCCGACGAGGCACCACCTTTCCGTGGTGGGGGGATTGAGTTCCCCAAAGACCCGGCGAGTGGTGAGACCAGTGCCTCACTGGTCCTTCCATCCACACGCTACCATTCCAATCCCCATATCATCCCAACATCCATTTCCTTCATTTGGCCCTGCAACACCAACTATCCCTACTATGAGCAGGCAGGGCAACTTACCCGGTCCTGCCCACCAGCTCAGTTTTATCGTGGTAGCCGTGCCCCCTCGGCCCTCCCCCGGGGTTGAAGGGGTCTTGGAGATTGAGGTCCCCCGTCGCACGGCGGTAGTTGTGACGTGGGACCAAAACACCTCTCTGGTCCCGATATCCCGGAGGGGCGGGCGGACTCGTGGGGCCTCATGCGGGCCAAGTGGCTAGTCGCCTCGGGCCGGGGTCCTGGTATTCTTTCCAGTGTAGCTGGGGTCAAGGGGTGTGCGGTGCTGGATCCCGGTCTGGGTGGTGAGTATCTCTCTCCCGGCCGGGCGAAGGCGCCGCCTACTCCGCATAGCTCCTCGGGCGCCTGGCGACCTTCCGTCCGCGGGACCCAGACGTCCCCCAGTTTGGCCCATATGTGGTGGGGTGCCCGAGGAGCCGAAACCAAAACACCACATGGCACGGACAGGAACAAAAAACACTCCTGGTCCCTTTCGTGAGGGCCAGACCACCTGCTTGGACGGATCAAGCACGTTTTGCGCTAACGTGCGGGTTCTCATTCTTCGAGGAAAAATACAGACCCTTGGCTCTTTGTCCCCCTTTCAAAGACGTAATGCATGCGACCGGCTTGGAAGAACTGTTCAATGTGTGAAGTTGAAGGATGGGGGTTTGCAGCGGCGGAGGAGGCGGAGAGAGCGTTGTCGATGACTAAGTTTGTTTACGGTGTGCGAAAGGGTGGCAAGAAGGTAGACGAAATTATTCCAAGACATGTAAAACCCCTCAAAGCCAAGGATTCGCCTTTAGGTGAGTTCTTGGTTTTTGGGGTTCTACAAACAACATCAATTGTTTTGACTTGAGGGATGTATCAGAGGAAAAGATTGTCCATGGACTAGCAGAATTTGGGGTGATTGGAGCGAGATATTTGAAGGTGAGGATAGGTGCAGAGATGGTCAGGACCAACAACATCGTACTAGCATTCAACACGAGCGATCTTCCTCTTGAGATTCGTCTGGGATACGTCCTGGTTAAGGTTCGTATTTTCTTTTCCAACCCTATGAGATGTTTTAAATGTCAGAAATTCGGTCACACAAACAAGTCTTGTCACAATCGCCCTGCATGTGGCAAGTGCGCCTCTCACGATCACGGAAGTGAACATTGGACCTCCGAGGCCCCCGTTGTGCAAACTGTGGCCCAGAACAGGACTCCCACTCGTCATATGACAGGACTTGCACGATATGCATGAAGAAGGAATGTATTACTATTAAACACACACAAAAGGTAACCTTCCGGAAGGCTAGAGATATATATGAACGGGGACTAGTAGCCTAGGGGGAAGTTGCTCGTCTCAAAATCGAAAGGTTGTAGGGTCGAGTCTCACCTGTCGCTACTCTTCGCCCGCGACCAATCGGCGTGAGAGATTGGCGACGCTACATGACTCAATGGTCGATGTGTCGTAAAACCAATAACCAACCAACAGAGATATATGAACACACTCACCCCAGAATCACATACGCACCCAGGAGGTGTCCACGAACAGTGGCGACGCCAAGCGGCGAAACCGTGAACTAACCTGGACGGCAGAATGCATTGAGGGCTATGGGGGAAAACTACGTCAAGCACAATATCTCATGAAATATTTGGAGTAGCGCAGAACAAATGCCAGGTTTGGAAATGGTTCTACGAGACACCATATTCGCGTGAAAAAAGATACAGGGAATACTGCATTAACGCGTGCGTGATCTAACGCGTGATTTGACTGTGGCGGGCCGCGGCAACGTTCAAGCGCGACCCGCTACTGGCTGACGTTTCGGTGGTAGGCGGAGCCTATTTCGACCACAGAACCGCAGCGACCACAGGTTCCATGAACCGTTAGCATAGGTTTATTTTAGGAAATAAATGCGTGGTAATGTGTTTAGCCAAAATTATATGTTTAGGTTCATACATTTTTTTAAACTTCAATGTACTGTAATTGTCCGCGGAAGATACTTCAAGAGCACAAAAGACTGAAAGTGTTCATACGAATATTGCTGTTTTTTATAGCAAATGATGCTAGCGTTAGCATTTGGTGTCCAATCACTACCTGTTTCCAGTTGTTAGTTTGAAGGTCATACCAAGGTTATGCCAGCGTCTGGTGGGCCCACCTTATGAAATAGCCTTGATACGCACCAAAAGCCAAAAATAATACCGTGATCCCACAACATACTCAGCCGGAAAAGGTTACTGAGCTCATCTCCCAAATGATAGCCCTACTTCGCTCCTTTGGAGTGCCCCTTACGCTACCAGCACGGAACAGGCAGCCAACCCAAGACTGCGTTGAGACCACCGAAACCTCACCCACTATAAGTGTACAAAACCCTGCACATGACACAACCGACACGGGAGAGCGCGTTGCTTTGTCCCCAAGTGTCCCGGAAGTCGCAGTTACTCCACCCGTTACAGATCGGGCTCCAGAAGAGTGGCATCGTGACCAGCGGTCTAAGAAGCCCACCAAGACCTCCACTATCCTCGAATCCTAACCTGCCATACCCACCGAAGCCACCCCTATCCAGCCTTCCAAAACCATGCCAATCCCCCACCCCACCTCCACTAACCATCTTAGATCCTAAGACTAGGCATGCTACGTTTCAGGTGCGCCCTGGAGCCCCGGATTTAGGAGCACAGGGTCGCACCGCCCGACATATGCCAACCTCATCGATCTACAAGCTTGAGGGCCAGCGTCCATTCGCTACTCCTCTCTCGACACCTTCGCGACTCCCCTCTCATGCAGCAGCCATGAGACCGCCGGAGACACCTTCCCGTCGAACCGTGCACCCCCCAATATCCTCCCCATCCCCGAACCGCGCTATGAAGCGTGCTCTTCCCGGTGCTGTGTCGCCAGATGAGTTTGGGAGCCCGCGCTCACCCCCAAGAAGCCGAGACCCCCGACTAAAAGACCATGACTTAGTCAATCTTGGCCTTTTACGCTCTTACACTTCCTGACAAATGAGTAATATTCTACAGTGGAGCTGCAGAGGTTTAAGAACTAGTAATAACGAATTTCAACATATTTTGCACCGTCGTACACCGTCCGTGGTATGCCTATAGGAGATATATTTCGTGGTGCTTCCTTTTATTTAAGAAACTAAGAAACATGGGGACGTGTAGTCTAGGGGTAAGTTGCTCGTGTCACAATCGAAAGGTTGTCTGTTCGAGTCTCACCTGTCGCTACTCTTCGCCCGCGACCAATTGGCGTGAGAGATTGGCGATGCTACATGACTTAACGGTCGATGTATCGTAAAACCAATAACTAAGTAACTAACTAACTAAGAAGCATCCAGCCTGTCGCTGCTCGGATAATAATTAATCGCTGCATTACCACCATATGCTCCATATACTTGCCCCCAGGAACAATATGTCCACTTGCAGGGCTGTCGTGCAAGTGGTAAATCAGCTCACTCCCCTGCAGGTTTTATGTGGAGACTTTAACGCCCATCACCAAGTTTGGGATGGGCGCTGTATGACCAACGCAGTCGATGCGCCCGAAAGCCCAAATAACCAACCAACCAAGTTTGGGGCTCAGCGAAGAGCACTAGTCGTGGAAGTGCATTGGAACACATTATCCGGAATTTTCTCCTTGGTATTATCTTAACTCTGCAGCTCCAACACACTTCACACTGCAAACAGGAGAGACCTCCGTGCTGGACCTCACACTGCAGCCCTGAATTTTCTCCATATTTAGAGTGGTCGGTGGATGATGATCCATGTACGAATGACCATTGTCCCGTTCGGACTAGCTTCATTGATGGAGTGGAAGCTGGTCGACGACCACCAAGTGGATTTTTGCAAGAGGTGACCGGGGTTTCCCTCCAGTCCGATGTCGAGGAGAGACTTGGCGAGTGCTTCGAAGGATTGGTATCCATAGAGGTGTTTACAACCGCAACGTTACAAAGTGCTCTGCAATATATTCCTCGTTCGTCGGGCACGCCACGTCGTGTACCAGTCCCTTGGTGGTCGGATGAGTGTCGAGATGCATTTCATGCTTGAACGAGGGTATTCCGTATTTTTAATCATGACAGCTGCATGGCGAATTTCGTAGCCTTGCGCAAAGCACGGGCACACGCGAGTCGCACGATTTCCGATTGCAAACGACAATCGTGGAAAGCGTACGTCAATACGTTGAACCGTTCCACCTTGCTGTCATCGGTGTGGTCCCGCATTAAGCGTACTTTATGGAAACTTGCCTGCACCCCACTCCCCACACTGCACGTAAGTGGACAAGACATTATTAATCCGAAGGATGTCGCCAACGAGTTTGAAAGGGCCTTCTCCGAACGATCGTAAAATGAAAACTGTTTTTTTTTCGTTTTTCGGCATGCAAAGCCCGGTGCCAAGCACTACCCCTTGATTTTACAACAACGGATTCTATCCATTACAATTGTCCATTTTCTATTGCCGAACAGACTGCTGTTATTGACACCCTTAGGAACGTAGCAGAAGGACCCGATACCTTACACAACGACATTATTAAACATTCCCGATAACAGCTTTCAACACACTTCTGCAAGTATTCAACGAAATGTGGGAAAGGGGAACATTTCCATTGGCATGGCGAAGGGTGCTTGTCGTCCCTATCTGCAAGCCAAACAAGACGAGAAAGGACCCACTTCATTATCGACTCATTTCATTGACCTGTTCTCTTTGCAAATTGTTCGAAAAAAATGGTAAACTTGCGAATCATGTGGTTTTTAGAACTCAACCATGTACTCTCGTCGATACAGAGTGGTTTCCACAGACACCGTAGCACACTTGACAATGTTTTAGCTCTTGATTCCGTTGTACGCCTGAAATTCATGAAACTATGCCATACCGCTGCCATATTTTTCGATGTTCACGGCGCTTATGATACCGCATGGCGTCATGGTTAGGTTAGGTTAGGTTTCATGAAGTTACACAAAATTGGCATCAGAGGCCCGATGGGTTTTTCCTGAGGATTAAAACAAAAACTAATAGGACATTTCGGGTCAGAATAGGTGGCTACCTCTCTCACACCTCCCAACAAATGTATGGGGTTACGCAGGGAGGTATATTGAGTGTGACTTTGTTCGCCATTGCCATATGTGATGTGGGTGATACACTGCCAACATCGATAGGACGAGCGCTATTCGTGGACGATTTTACTGTGTTGTTCTCCTCTCATACGATGCGGACGGTAGAAAGGCAGCTTCAATTAACCGTAGTGAAATTGATGGAGCGGTGTGATTGAATTGGTTTCACTTTATCCACCCCAAGGACTACCGCTGTTTCTGCTCCAAACGCCGTTGCACAGACCCAACGATAAAGATGAAAGGTCAACTCATAACTTTCAGATCGGCAGTCAAGTTTCTTGGGGTGTCGATGGATCGTCATGTTACATACAAAACTCACATCACTGACCTTATCGACAAATGTACAAAAGGTCTTCAGGAAATTAGTACCGTTTCTAAGTGTTCATATGGAGCTGAGCTGAGTTTTACTTCTCATGTACCGACCGCTCGTGCGTTTTAAAAATTGTCTATGGATGTTTTATTTATGACGGAGCGTGTGCCACAACCAAGCGTTGTCTTGATGTGATCCACAATGCAGCTCTTCGCATCGCTACTGGAGCCTCTCGCACTTCACCGGCTGCGAGTGTAATGGTAGAAGTAGACGAGCCACCTCTTGCACTACGCCGTAAGTTACTGAGCGCGGGATACGCATGCAATGTGTTTTGGGCGCGAGAATGTAATATCAGACCGCGTTCCATAGCACGTGACATCACGCCGAGCACTCCCCCATGGCACGTTATTCCAGTGCAAACTGACGTGACTTTGACTTGCTCAAACAAAGAACATATAAACCCGGCGGAACTACGCATGTTGGCATCGGAAAAAAATAATGAATATCACGACTTTTCGCGCATCTACACACACGGCTGAAAGTCGATCTCTAATGTTGGGTGTGCTTTCGTCAGTCGACAAGGTGTTCGATCTTTTTGTTTACTGACACAAACATCGATTTTTGCTGCCGAGTTGTATGCCATCCTGCAAGCCCTTTATTTTATACCGAAAGACCGGTCCACAAAGCATGTGGTTTTCGCAGACTCTTTGAGCAGTCTCCTGGCACCGAACACCTTTAACCAGGATAACCGACTTTTCGGAGGATTATCAAAGTTGTAAAATCCCTACAGGACATCGGCAGAAATATCGTGTTCTGCTGGATTCTTAGCCATGTTGACTCGCGGGAAACGAAGCTGCAGACATAACCGCCAAAGACACCATTGGCGATGGCCGTGTGGTCCATCTACGGCTCCCTCCAAGGGATCTATACCAGGGTGGGAATTTTGGGCCTCTCCTGGAGTATGGAGACCTAAGGACATTTTATTATCCAGGATTGTGACTGCAAATGTTGAACTTTTTTGTTCTCCGAATGAAACGTGCCAATTTATGGATGACATTTTGCTTCCAGGATCTCAGTACAGCTCCAACAATGCAGTTGCAGTTTCCAGTCCATCATACAAATTAGAAGCCTGGACAACAGAACAGAAGAGTATGGCATAGCAGGTCATAAGGCATGAAATGCAGGTTGCAGTCATAGGAATCATATCATGTTATATCAGAATACCTACAAGTTTGTGGTGGTTGTTTCGATTGCATTGTGCATGTGTCAAACAAACTATGTCCTGGCTCAGTCTAAGCCCCAATCAAGGCCGAACTCGCGGGGGTTACTCAGGTAATCGTTGGTGTGCACGATGCCTCCAAATCCGAACGAAACAAAAGCATCGACATAGCATAGAAACAATAGAGAACAAAATAATGTAAATTTCGGAATTAGTTATTACCTCAGCCAATTACTCTCCAGGATATTTTCACACTGGCAGGACGGCGGCCCAGCCAAGGGGCCCAGCACAATAACTCTGTAACCACAGATGAATCGTCATTCGGCTTGCGCCAATCTCGTCTCATTCTAAATAACAAAGATATGAGGGATTAGGTTTTCGTATGTCTTCAGAATTCTGTCGAAATGACGCTTCAGAAGGAAATATTGGAATATACCACGATTCTTCTTCATAATTCCGGGAAATACTGGCGTTACACCAAAAAATCTCCATTACGAAACCTCTCGTCTTGCTGCCATATCTTGCGACCATAGTGGAACTCGAAATATGCACATCGACGTCATATACTAGCATATCGGACCCGAGGTCCTGTTCTCCAGCCGCATTCCGATCGGAGACTACCGGAGAACGTAATTCTGGACATCTCAGACAGTTTTAAGTAATTCTATTAATTTCATGAAATAGAGCATTCAATTTCGAATTGAAATGCATAAAATAGCACCAGCTAGCGAACTTCATTGATGGCAGAAGACCTATTTTTGGGAGACGTGTAAATGCTTAAAAAAAAATGCAAAAGACCTTGGGTTACTTTGGTATGAATTCCACCTCAATTCGCAAAACTACAGTAACCCATCAAGAGAAAAGCATCTGAATAGTAGTTTTATCACTTCAGCAACTGCAGTAACTGTGCATGTACGGAGTTATTACGTTCTCCGGGCCATTTATGGTCACAATTAGACGTCATTTAAAATAGTTACGAAAAATCTATCATTTCATCATTTGACCACCCTTGGATACGTCGCCGTTAGGACAGGACAATATCCGTACTAGAGTATGAGAATTAACAAATTATTGGGACGGTCTCGCCCGATTCATGTTTTGATCTAGGATAAAGACAACGTAATTTCATGATTAGGAACATATATCTTCAGTGTATTGATTCCTATATAACTGAAGAAAAAAGGTAACACCGTATTGACGTATGAATTCCTATTAAAGGCGACAGGAATTGAGGTCAAGCAGCGGTCTTGAAATTGTGTAAATATTGCAGTCATGTTTACACAGCGACCACACTTTGACCGCGCGTTTCGCCTCGCTGCTTTGTCCCCTTCCCTTTGCGCGAAGATCTTTGTCTCGATTGGTTGGGTATACTCGGGTTGAGACAAAGTTTTGAGAGCTTTCCGGAGAAAAACCTAGTAAGTACGAGTGAATTAAGTGGGCGTAATTGAAGTGACTTAGGGTCCAGTAAAGGGGTGTAAGTATGCCTGTAAGTAAGCGGCTTGTACGCTTTTCAGCAATCATCTTTTTTTGGGGGGCTCCGACACCAGTAGCTTTCTGTTTTTTTATGGGGGGGGGGTCTGAGGCCATTTTTTTATTCTCCGACTCCATGGGCAGGAATATCTTCTTTTTCTTGGAGGGCTCCGATACAAATTTTTTATTCTCCGATTCCAGGTCAGCGAACCACTTTTCCCACGCTGATCTATACCCCACTATATTGTCAAGTATACGGTCAGAATGGCAACGAACCTGGAATTATAAGTGTAGTAAGCTCAGGGTTTTAAAACCGACGCTAGGAAAGTGGCTATCCTTTCACCGAACAAAACCCCGGGAAGAAGTAATACTCTGCCGATTGAGAATAGGCCATACCTTTGCAACACAGTTGCATGCTTACCGGTGATGACCGACCTCTATGTCCGCGCTGCTCTAACCCAGTTACGGTGTACCATGTTTTAGTAGGCTGTACTCTGCTAGGTCCTCTACGACGCCAGATTTTAGGACTGCTCAACCCCTAAACTCCAATCCACCACCAACTGCCATCACACAGCATGTAGCTGTCATACGACTAATGCGCGGGGAAGCGTCCTGGAGCGTTTTATCCACGCTGACTCATTATTTCTTTTAAATGCAGGCTCGCCCACGTATTTTACTTCACCATCCGCATGCACGTCGGTCTTACACCTGAGCCTCTGTTCTCAACAACTAACCCCGCATTTTACATGGTCGCCGACCTCGGAGGTGGAAACTCCCACAAGGCTGACTGGAGTGAATTCGATGCCAAATTGCAGGCAAGGCTTACTCCTGTCCACAAAACTCCACCTTCAGTGGCTATATTCACAGCGTTGGTTCTCGAGACGGTCGCCACATGTGTCCCGATGACCTCTGTGACCCCGCGGTACCCCAGTCCCGTGGTGGATCCCGCAATGCCCAGATGTGACATTTAAGGGACGATTCGCGTTTTATCCACACGGGCAAACTATTGGAATATATCTCCGACATCAAGCTTCATGTCACCTGTCCATTACTGTAATGTGCCTTTGTCGTTTATGTATACTTAATGATGCGACTTAGATGTGTGAAACTGTGTACATGTATGCTCCGGAAGAAGGCTTGATTATTTTTAGCAAATAGGAAACCATTAGTTGTGGACGCTAAATGACCAAACCTGGTCGATGCGCCCTAAACTCAAATATCCAACCAACCAACCAAACCAACCATGCTCCACTATGAGTTGTACATGTCTTGGTTACGTGTCGCAGACTTGCCCAGGAGCGAAGACATTTTGGACGCACTTCAGCCTCGTTACGGGACTTGTGGGACGAGTCGCAGTTTATGCAAACGGGACAACTCTTTCGCTTCCTTTCAGAAATACAGTTATGTAGTATATGCCTCTCATTAACACCTTGCCTAGTATGTAGTAAGACCAGTACGTTCTAATTTACATCTCGACCGGAACTCGTTTGGAAATGTAATGCATGTGAAGTTGTCTTGACTAGCCTTCGCTTAGTCAATATTGTGTGACTATGTTATGGGCGCTGCATGACCACTGCAGTCGACGCGCCCCTAAATCCCAAAAAACGAACAATACTCGGGTCACATCTTGCCAGCGTCGGTCCCAGTAAGGCCATTTCTATGCAAAACTGTGGTCAGTCAGATTATTTCAGTCTATATTCTGTCCAAGTTAGGTGACTACTGTGAAGAACTGCGTACGGTCAGGTTCTCGTTGTCTGGAGCCAGGTCCAAGGTCATTTCTACGTAAAGCTACTGCTATTCGGCTCTTGTCTGTGAAGATTTTCCTCTAGTCGGGTCCCGTCCAGCGGATTACACAGAAAACCGACAGGAATTGAGCGAACATTCGGGACCGGCTACGCTCCTAATGAATTGAGCTCAGTCATGTTCCCCTCTCTCGATTTCTATTATATTCAAATTGACTAAGAATGCTTCACTGTGAGAGAGCACGGACGCCTTTATATACAAACTAATAGTTTGTAACAAACTGAACTGAAAAACTGAAAAAAAACGATCGTTGCGAATTCGACTCGGTTACCTTAAACGTATTGTCCCTTCACCGAATTGTTTCTTATTATTTTATGCCGTCGTAGGATTATTGATGGCATGCATTTATTTGTAAAACTAATTACGTCCCCAAATAGAAATGCATATTAGTGTCATAGTTGTGTGGTTGATCCTCAATATTTATTGATATATAATATATAGCGTTCTTCCGCCCCAGCACTTGTTCCGGTGAATCCGCGACGAAACGACATTCCAATGCAGCAGCATCACGGCGGCAACAGCTGGTGGGTTCAACAGTACAGACTTGTGGGGAAGTTGATGGTAAAATAGCGGAAAGGAAGTACACATTTTGACATATGTTGTTTCATAATGACTGCTAGCACTTGCGAATACTAAATTAGGTACCTATATTTACTGATGGAATCTTTCAGCTAATACAGCTAGCCTATACATTAGGGTGTGTCACGAAGGACCTTTTTTGGAAATTGCACTTTGCTTAGTGAAATTATCGTGCAGATCACCTTAAAAAACCTGTGGTCGAAACCAAATCGAAATCGAACATTAAACAAAATATGCGACAGGCCGATAAAGAAACAAATATGCCGGGCGCCCGGCGTTGAAGTCTCCAGTGATGGCGCTCCGTTGCGATTGGCATCTAACACCACGCGTCCGGCCATCGTCGGAACGCCGCCGCGGCGCTGTGACGAAAAAGGCGGCAGTCGGTGCTGTGGATGACTGATGAATCGATTCTGGTGATGAAGCTCATTAATAAAACTCAATGAGAGTGTTTAGTGGGCTTTTGATAAGCACCAGTCGCTTAATAAGCTGCCTGGATATCTGACGCATGAAAGAAAGGTTCACTTTACGTCGCTTGTTCGTTCAATTTTCAATCAGTAGATCTATCGGCGTATAATGCTAATGTTTTCACTTTTGAAAGCTTGGACATCTTCAAAATTCCTCGTCTGTTTACATCGAAGACCAATTAAATCATTCTGAGACACTTGATATCTTATTGTTATGACAAATAGACCAGGCGAAATCGGCATCATGCTCCGTTCCACTACAACCGAAGGAGACTGGCATACAACGACGTCACCTTTTGTACGAGGGGCCACATTTTTTGTACGAACTATCATTTTATAACTGTACTACTTGTCTACATGCTCGATATAAAACCCGACATGAAATCCTTTTTGCTGCTGAGCACTGGCATTGCTGACCTGTGTTTCACCTTCGCCACAATGTAACCGTGGCGGGCCTCTTCGCCAATTACCTTCAAAGACGCCTCGGTCACCACTTTCACCATCCGTTCCACCGTCTGACTGTGCACGGGGTATGGCAGTACTTCGAGAAGACTCGCGATGATGTCTAGTAAGTCATCATCGGACAGTTGTTGCGTCAAGGGCGGCTCGGTTATCGCCTCAGTACACCAATCAATCAGCTCCATGATGCTGTTTGCCCCCATATTCACTTTTGGAAGCTTGAACTTCCGCACTTCGTCAGTATCACTATCGACTTGAGTTCTGCGACACTGCTGGATTTGAGTGACCGCCCTTTCCCGTGTGGCTTGATCTTGGCCCGCTGCCATTGCTAGCAGTACTGCCTCAGGGTGACACCAGTAGCTGTTGCGCTATATTATCGGCTGCACCATGGCCGCTATCTCAGGTCGCAAACTTTTGAGAAGTTGCACGCTGTGCAGCGCATTGCCAGGACCGTCAGAACATTTCCAGTTCTTCTTGATGCAGAACCACATGGGAGTATAGTGGCACACGATGAACTCCGCTAGCATTCTCAGACTGTCTGATGGCTGTTCGGTTGATATGTAGAACCGGAGAATTCGCGCCCCAAGAGTCAGCCACCTGGAGTGGTTTAGTGGACCGATCTTCATTTTCGCAGTTCTATCTGAGATACGTCTGGACACTACGCGCCAGACTATACAGATTAGTCTGATCTGAACATAGGTCACTGAGTATCTCCTGCGTCATTTCTGAAACATTTCCGCCATCGATTGGCTCAAAATCGACCACTGGCAAGGTTTCTACTGCGCCTGCAGCAGCCCGGCCAATCAGCCCATTAAACGACTTAGGTCATGTTGTGACTCCATCTAACTGGCTAAATACTGCACGAAGATTAAGTTCATTTGCATGAAGTTGGCACACAAACCGGTGGACGGGGCGTTTTTGTTCGAGCTCAAACAAACGGATAACACCACCTTTTTGGCCAGTATTAGCTGTCGTGCCGTCACAGCGAAGCACAGAAACATCCGCACCAAACTCATATGCCACGGCGTTCAGATCCTGAAAAATGTCCTCCGCTTTCCCAGTCTGTGGGGTAAAATGTCCTAAATATGCACTGTCTGGCTCGGATACAACCACAATGTGCTCTTCCGTCTTCTTTGAACTGGCTGTCATAAGCGTGTCGTCTTTTCTACCGTCGAAGTAGAGACCAGATACGCGAACTGCATGATGCTCATGGCTCTGGGCTACTACCTCTCTTCTAATCCGATCCCTTGCTCGCCGTACTTTTTTGCTGTCCACTATGCAGTCCATATCGTCAGAAGTGATCCGACCGATGTCCATTTGGAAACGGTTTATGATCGCAGCACACGCACGATTAGACACTCCGTACCGATCTGCTGCTAGAGCCGTATTTAGCAGTTCGTCTGTGTTACTGTTCACCATATACTCTGACTCGTTGACTACAGATGTGAGCGATGATGATGATGATCTGTGGCGGAATCTTGGTCTGAATTAGAATCTAGCTGGGCCATTCCAGAAGGTCCCGGTTGTGGTGATGTGACTCTCTCGGCGGTCAGACGCCTCCTTTCGTCCATGGCGCGTCGACGAGTGGTTTCACGGATATCTGCGGTGCCGATTTGCATTTGGCGAGGTCCTCTCTGGTCTTGGACAAAGGGAAACTCCATTCGTGGCACTTTGTCGGCCATCGCACATCTGGAGCTATCAGCACATTTGCAGCGGGCTATATAAAACAATTTTCCAAACCACTCATCACCGGGCGGACGCACACCTGGTGATGCCGACTTAATTCCAGCAGTTTTCATATATCGCAAGTAGCGATCGCGGCATTCTCGAACCATATGTTCGACTCGGGCCCTCCCAACAATTGGTATTCCTTTGCAGCACCACATTTTCATCACACTTTCCGCGACAAACTATATGGGGTGCTAGCCTCTCTTTCAACATTTTGTTCGCAACGCATGAGTCTCTATTCACTTTACTCAAGTAATTCAGAACGTCACTTCTCGTGGGCAGTCGGTTTGTTTTTAGTTCAGAAGGAACCAAAAGCCCTTTGGTGGAAGCGCGGGTCTTCATGTTCGAACTCTTACCCCGATCACACTGATGCAGGTAACATCACACTTCACAGGCAGTGGGCATAACTTGCAGACACCAAACCACTCTTTTTCGGACCGTCCCGCCGGGTCTCCGCCGCCGACTGCCTGGTCTCGGCGGCCCTCCCCTCCCCTGTCTCCCCCTCCCCTCCCCTGCCCTGTCTCGCTCTTTGTGTTCTTTACCCTCACCGTGCGCCGGCCGTCTCCCGCCCCATCCCAGCCCCTCCCCCGCGCCATGCGACGATCGCCGCCGGCTCGTGTCGCCCTCGTTAATAGGTTGTCCCTACCGCTGATAATCCCAGTTTCCCTTGAAAGTTGAGTAACGAAAAGGAACAGGAGACTGGGATTGACTAATAAAACAGGGATGTGTGGCATGCGAAGCTATTTTGTGTCGTTAGTGCGTACGCAATTTATTCGAATGGTGATTCATAGCACTGTGAAAGGTGGAGCACAGACAAAGGAAAGTGGAGCGATCAGTCCTTCAGTGAAGTTTCATCTTTACAATCAGATATATCCCGGCTCCCCTGATCTGTTTTTGAATTACCAGAATCCATTCATAAGTCATCCACAGCACCGACTGCCGCCTTTTTCGTCACAGCGCCGCGGCGGCGCTCCGACGGCGCCCGACGCGTGGTGTTAGATGCCAATCGCAACGGAGCGCCATCACTGGAGACTTCAACGCCGGGCGCCCTGCAAATTTTTTTCTTTATCGGCCTGTCGCATATTTTGTTTATTGTTGATTTCGATTTGGTTTCGACCACAGGGTTTTTTTAGGTGACCTGCACGATAATTTCGTTATGCATAACAAAAACCGTTCAGGCGACACACCCTACTATACATCATACCATTATATTACATACAGCTATGAAACATTATTTTTTTGTGTTAATTCGCAAACTATTATGAATCAGACGTAAAAGATGCCAAGTGTAGCCAAAAGATACCCGCGTTGGTGGGTAGGTATGCGTCTATGGCATTGTGTAGGTAGGTATTACCTAGGCACTACGGGCGCCATGGCAGTTCGCCAGTAATCCTTGATCTAAAAACCGGCGACCTTCGCGCTCGGCCGGCTTGCCTAGCATTCTCTTCCAGCTTCATTAGACCATCATCTTCGAGAAAACATTAATCCTTCCCCTATACAATCTATTTCAAGCAACTTGATACCAATTTATCGCTGAACCATACCACACATTCTCTCGGAAAAAAAAAATTATCTCTAGAGTTTGTCTGCCTCAAATTGACGCCTTTGTGCAGTTATTTCGCTGACACGACAGCATATGGGAGTTGTTTTTTCCCGATTTGTGCTCGCGAGAATGGATCCAGCTTCAATGGAATAGAACACCTGCTTGGCATTTCTACGTTTCACATGGCTTTCCGCCCTTAGTGCCGGCTCGGCTTCGGATCGGGTTTCGTCGGCAGCGTGACGTAGCTGGGTGTCAGACATTATAAGTTCCACGTGCATAATGCTCATGACGCTCAGCATGTGTGCACCATGGCCCCACACCAGGGAATTATTGGGGTACAGATCATGGTAATGAGCCGCCCCGGTACCTCAGTGGGTTAGAGCACAGGCCTGCACTGGTCTCGTCTGACCTGGCCAGTGTTGGATTTTCGCTTCTCGGTCTTGGATTCGGAGTGTATGTTTTTTTGGCTTGCCAAAGTATGGAATGTATACTCTTGAGAAGCACTATGTAATGAAGTGTATAATTTTCCAGTTTGCCAAATTATGGGGTGTATATTGAAGCACCAAGTAATGGAGTATATACATTTTATAAATAGCGAAGTGTATACATTTTGAAAAAATGCAGTAATGTTTCCTGGAATGAAGAATGAAAACCCGGGAGCCTCGGTAGCTTAGATGGTGGGATGAGTAGCCTAGGGGTAAGTTGTCCGTCTCACAATCGAGAGGTTGTGGGTTCTAGTCTCGCTTGCCGCTACTCTTCACCCGCGACCAATCGGCGTGAGATATTGGCGACGCTACATGACTCAACGGTCGATGTGTCGTGAAACCAAGAACCAACCAGGTAGCTTAGATGGTGGAGCGTCGGACTCGGAATCTCGAGGCCGGCGGCATTTGCAGAGTCCCCCCACGACCAATCGGTGTGATAGGTTGGCGACGCTATACAGCCTTGCGGTTGAATGCGTCGTAAAATATCCCGAGATTCTTCTTCTAGAATAAAACGCCTTCAAATCATTTGTTCGGTTCCTATCCTAGTGTCTCACACACAACCAGATGGGGTCCACCACACATTGTCGTCTGAAGTCATCCACGTTACGTGAATTACTTATAAGGCAACTTCCTGAGCAATGGTAGATAAAATGATCACAAAAGTATGCTTAATGGATGTCAACCAAGTTTATATATCCATACCTGTCATTCCTGACATGCCCACACCGCACAACTAGCACATATACACAACACACCTCAAGAGGAGGACGTTCGCGCACCGACTGATATATGAGAGGGTCTAAAATGTTACTTCGGGATATGGGTTTCGGAATATATAATGGTTTAAGGAAAGTTATACTAAAATAATCCGTCTAAAATATTTTATTCTCACGACCATGAAGTTTTTTTTAATGAGAAAGCTGAAAAAATTTTGTCAAGTCAATTCTTATTAATATGAAGTGAATTTCGATGCACTTTTTAGTTCATGTCTGGAATGTTTAGTTGAAGCAAAGAATGACTTGGAAGGATGAAAAGCGACTAGACGGGCGGGCAACTTGCCGCTGTAAATCCGACTATCGTCACGGACGAGCGGAAATTAACGTCCCATTTCCCACCATTATTGCTATGAAATACCAAAAAATGAAAATAAGTTAGAGGAAACTACCAAGAGAATTACAGGAGACTTTATCCAATAACAATGATCAGGATTATGGGAAGAAATTAATAATTGGATCAGAATGAGGCTTATGAGATTGTAGAAGATTAGATCAACACACGTAAATCTGAATTTGCCCCGAGTGGGGAAACCTCGCGGTCGGAGTGGCATGAACACAACTATTCCCGCTTGTTGATGAAATTCGGAAACAATATAAGTCATGAAATCGAAAGAAGGTAAAATTTCCGGTTCTAAGGAGCTTCATTTTGGAGCAGTGTTAGCATGGTTTGAGAACGCCTTGGTACCATTCAGGCAATTTTCTTGGGAAAATTCCTTCCGATATCCTTTATGTGTATCGCTCCTGACTGCTTAAGAGTGTAAATATGATTGGTTCTATCCATCCCATTTGATGCAGAAAAAATCGTTCTCCAAGGAAGCAAAAAGAAATGCATTATCCATGGCTTTTCGTGGCAATGGTTTAAATGGCTCCGGCCGGAGTGGGAACTGGAGAACGGTGATCCATTGAATCAAAGAACGGACCTTCGTACGAGGTCGGGCTGGTAAAGGTGAATTCCTTTATTTGGTTAGCGGAGCGTAGTGATTTTTTTCATTGAAGGAAGGATTTTCTTTAAAGCCCTTCGCTGCTATCCGGATGGAATTGACTGGGTGTTTGGCTCGAGGTATAAGAGTTGGTATTACCTGACTAGGTAGGAACTACCTACTTACCTATATCAGATATTTTCACGGTTATTCGAGCTATTGATTTGGATAAGCCAATATATAAGCTTATGTTGTGTGACGCGATATCTTGAGATAATACAAGGAGCAGAACATGATTATATTAATTGCTGCGATGTTTTGCCGATAAGCGTAGTATTGAACAAAACTGATTGTTTTGCTTTTGTCTGGAAAATCCTGTTTTCACTTACCACATTTTGAAGCGTGAATGTTTTTCTTTCAAAACGAGGGCTGGGCCTCTTCAGTGCACATTAACTATGCAGATATTATAGATATGCATGTATTCAAGCATTATTTGTGCATTCATGAAATGTTCAGGGAATTGTTAGGTGCATCCTGTCCCAATTCTCCATTGAATACCATTATACTTTTAACTTTTCTAGTCTCCGACTTTCTGAATGGACAAATTTGCAGTTTATGGTGATTTTATTTTTTGAATTCTTTTATGCAATGGTTATGAATGTTTTCATGATATAGGTACCTATATGATGTCACCACACCTTTTTTGGCAAGTGCAGTTGGGTAGCAAAATGACACAAATAAGTGGCTCGGGTTTGGTTCGGAAATATACCATGAAATGTCATGTTAAAAATGAAGAATGAAGTTGCAGCCGAACTGGATACAAGCAAGCCTTTTTAGAGGAAATTTTTAATGCAATTTTTTCCTTGAAAAAAATAAAACTAAATGGCCTATTCCATCCAAACAGCCTATGCTAGTCTAAGTGTTTTTTTTTTAAATACAAAAACAACTTTTTTATAATCCTGAATGATCCCCAAAGCAATTTGATAAATGGCTAACATACACAAAAAACTAATCTAGCATAACTTAGCCAAACCTAATACCTCTGTATCCTAATACCTCTGTCCGTGTAGGAAACACGATGTCGGAACGGCTGACACAAGTCAATGGAGTGCCCCAGGGAAGTGTCCTCAGTGTTGCCCTGTTCGCCTTGATGATCAACGACATTGGAGATGACCTGCCCCGCGGTGTCGGTAGGTCGCTCTTCGTCGACGATGTCGCAGTTTGGTGCTCCGCTTCACGTCCGTCTTCTATGGAGAGACAGCTGCAGCTCACCGTATCCCATTTAGAGAACTGGAGTAACATGAACGGCTTCCGCTTCTCTACTCACAAGACTGTTGGAGTGCATTTCTGTCGCCGCCGCACCTGTCAAGATCTGACAATTCACATCTACGGAGACCAGATCCCCTTTCAATCATCAGCGAAGTTTCTAGGTGTTTCATTTTATTCCCGACTCACATACAAGAACCACCTGACATCGCTGCGTGACAAGTGCTGGAAAATTCTGAATATTATGAAGTGTGTCGCCCGCACTACTTATGGTGCAGACCGGGTCACACTTTTACTCTTGTACCGATCGCTTATTCGCTCAAAACTCGACTATGGCTGTTTTGTTTATGGATGTGCCAGCGCCTCCAACAAACGCATTATTGATACTGTCCATCATGCTGCCTTGCGCATAGCCACAGGAGCATTTCGCACCTCGACGACAGCAAGCATTCTGGCAAATGCTAATGAAGCACCGCTCGCCCTGGGACGGGACAAACTGGGACTGCGGTATGCCTGCAGGGTGAGGCAGTCCCCCATGAATCCGGCATACAATGCCCTGTTCGGACACAGTACGCTTGCGATGTTTCTCGTTACACGTCGGAATGTTTTGCCTCCTTTCTGTGTGCGCTTACGTGAGCTGGTGGAAGGGAGCGGCATTCAGATGAGCTGCATTCGAAGGATGGTACCGTCGCCAGTCCCCCCTTGGGAATTGGTGCAGCCGTCAGTCGACACAACACTGTCTGTTACATCTAAGGACGAGCTTCCCCCAGAACTGTTTCGGTTGAAAGCCCTGGAACTCATTGACATCTAACGTACATGTACGGCGACTTACACCGACGGGTCGAAAACTGCCGATGGCGTGGGTTGTGCTTTTGTAAGCGGAACCACGACCAGATCGCTTACGCTGCCTCCTCACGCATCAGTTTACACCGCCGAACTCACGGCGATCACAAAGGCTTTTCAGTCTTTTATCGAAGTAGGGAACGATGTCGACCATGTCATACTTTCAGACTCTCTCAGCAGCCTTCGTGCAATACAGACATTTTATCATGATGACCCCATCGTGCAAGATGTTCTGCTGCGCCTAACCAAGCTTAAGCGAGATGGAAAAAAATATGACACTGTTGGATACCCAGCCATGTAGGAATATCCGGGAATGAGTTGGCCGACCAATCAGCAAAGCGTGCTGCGCGGAGCCAATTCACCCGCGCGCTTCCTCTCCCAGCAGCACATCTCGGCCAGACAATCAATGTGTTCTTCCAGGAAAAGTGGCAACGACTTTGGGACTCAAACGACGAAGGCAAACTTAGAAACATCAAGCCAAGTCAGGGGCACTGGGAGTCATCTTTCAGAATATCACGAAAGGAGGTGGTGCTCGCCAGGATGCGTATTGGGCACACCTATGCCACCCAAGGCTACCTGCTGCGGAATGAGGAGAGACCAATCTGCACTCGCTGTGGTATCCCATTGACAGTGCGACACGTTCTCAAGGTGTGCCCTCGTTTCTCAGCCCAACGACGACGATACTTAGGAAGAGAAGTGTCCATGATGACGATGGCAAACATTCTAGGTGATGGGTCGCATGTGGTTCGGAGTGGACGACTGTTCGAGTTTCTCTCACAAATAAGACTTCCTGTCATCTATCCATGGAGGTAATCGTATTTCACAGTGCATCTCACCCGATGACGTTATTCTGACTGATTTTCGCTTGATTTCACTGTCTGATGATGTGACTTCCATTTCAGTGTTCGACTGATGAGTGCATCTTACTGTTTCACTGACGATGTCATTGGCGCTGCATGACCGACGCAGTCGATGCGCCCTAAATCTCCAATAACTAACTAGGTAGTTCAGCATGTCTTCATCCAGCAATGCAATGAGTGCATTTATTTCTGGAGTGCGTAATTCTTTGGATGGCAAAAGTTCCAAAAAAGGCCACTTCTCCAACGCTGGTCATGGCTGTCGAGCCTATCCTGGCAAGACAGGCTCGAGTCGTTTCACGCGCTCTGGGAGGGTCAATTGGGAACTGGTCCGATAAGGACGGGAACAAGCTGCCGGGACGGCCGTATCGGTGCGTTCACGGCACGTTGAACTATCGGTTAATATTACACCATTGAACTGTAATTCACGGATCTGATGGTGGGGCCAGGGTCCATGCAACAAGCTCTGCTTAGCAATAATACTTGGGTTCATACAGCTACCCGGCAAGAATTTGGACCGAATTTCTATGATAGTGATCAAAAATGTTGAAAGTGAAGTATTGGGGCTCACTTTTGATTTGTACTTGTGTTGGGCTCACAGGCAAATAAGCAAATACAGACTTAGGTGATATTAATCGTTGGCTGTTATAATTGAAATCCTGTTGATATAACGTGCTCCATGGACATCAGTTCCTCGTGCAGCGCTACTTCAATCCACATGCTGTAATGGCTGCGAAAAGGTTGTTTTATTATATGTCCTGTCATTGTTTATACATTCATGTATATATGAATATGTTCAAGTTGCATTTTTTAATCATTGTTAAAATTGACCGCACAGTATACACACTTTGGTGCATAGTCGTTTAGAAAGCGTTTCAGTTGCTGGCGGTGGGCAATGCAGCAATGTGGACTTACCAACGACTTTCTGTGGCTGTGGGTGTTAGCGCAATCTGCCGCGAGAAGGCCGCCACATCAGACTGCATCTCCGATTTTCGTTTGCCCAGAAGGAGACCCCGCCACATAGCCGAAAGTCGTGGCCGTATGTCGGGCAGATCAAACTGGATGTCTGTAAGACAGAAAGACAGATTGATAGACAGGCTGACAGATAGACAGGTAGACAGATACATAGACGGACAAGTAGACAGGTAGGCAGACAGGCAGACAGATAGACAGGCGGACAGTCGTGTTCAATTCCCATCAACAATGTCGCTCGGACGTTGAATTTTGGCTATGGGTATGAAGACTAACATTGAAAATCTAATCAATGCGAAAATTGACCGCACAGGATGCACCCTTTGGTGTATGGTCGTTTAGAAAGCGTGTCAATTGCTGGCGGTGGACAATGTAACAATGTGGACTTAATAACGACTTTCTGTTGCTGTTGGTGTTAAACGCAACCTGGCACGAGAAGGCCGCCACATCAGATTGTATCTCCGATTTTTATTTGTCCAGATAGCCGAAAGTCGTGGCCGTGTGTTTGGAAAATCAAACGGGATGTCTGTTGGACAGGCAGACAGGGTTGCAGGTAGGGAGATGGGCAGACGACAGATAAATAGACATATAAACAGGCATACAGGAAGACAGGCAGTCAGGTAGGCAAGCATGCGAGTAGGTAAATAGAGAGGTAAGGAGATACACAGACAGAGGACAGATATATATATATATACATGTAGACAGACAGACAGACAGACAGATAGATAGACAGGTGGACAGGTGGACAGATGTACACATGGGCATATAGACATGTAGTCAGGTATGCAGGCAGATATACTGGTAAGTAGGTAGACAGACTACACAGACAGACGTGCAGACTACACAGATACAGACAGACTACACAGATAGACAGACAAACAGACAGGCAGACATACAGACACAGATCTACAGGTAGACAGGCATACAGACAGAGACATACGGGTAGACAGGCGATACAGCCAGAGACATACGGGTAGACAGGCGATACAGACAAAGACATACAGGTAGGCAAGTATGCATACAGGTAGGCAGACAGACAGACAGGCAGATCTACAGGTAGACAGGTAGCCAGACTAGGCAGGTATGCATACAGGTGGACACAGATAGACAGACAGACAGACAGACAGTCACAGTCAGTGGTCTCGACCTGTTGGAACAATGTTCAGTGGGTTGGGAGGAGCTCGCGATACACGACGTTCTGTGTGTACACCAGGCTAGCATAATCAAATCTTTCCTGGTTACATATTTGCTCTCGGAATGGCATCACAACGGTTGTGGCGTGTAGCTGGAAGCTATGCTCAATGCTACCGCTGATATTTTTTGCTCAGTGACCTCATCAAGGTCATCCGAGGCCACCTGAGATCACTGGCACATTTATGCGCATTATATCGCACTGCATTGAGGTAGAAGGCTGAAATCACCGTCAATGTGCTTGCGTCGCCAATACGTGTCAATTGATACATTGCATGCCCTCCCTAGGCTCTTTCATAAACTTGACCTGAGCTCATAGTTTCGGTTGACCTGACCTTAAATCACACCGCCTATTGTTGCTAGCACATTTCAAGCACTGTCGAATAGCGTTCGCCGTTTGTTTCTATCTGCCACAGGTCCTGATATATGTGTCAATATATGAGTCCCACCTCATCTGGTCGAATTTGACCTATGATGACCCAGTGACCTGAATATTGACCTGATAAAAAATTACCGAAACACTTTCGATAGAGCCTGTCACCAGCTATCCAACGCCGTTTTACGTTTGTCGCTAGCTAGCATTGTTATAGATATTAGGGGGCAGACATCTGCCGTCCCTGTGGTGTGAAGTTGGCGCGGACCGCCGGACGTGCGAGTGTTAAGTTCCCAAGATTACTGCAGTGTGAAACAAAGAAACAAAAAACCATGGCACATGACAGTCCACTGAGACTTACGGCTACCTGACAGAGCACGAGCTGAGCGAGCTTCATCTGACATTTGCGATGGCATGAATAGCATGGACACTCATGTCCTGACATCCAACCCCTCCATCCTCCACACCAGCTGATCGGGAATGGCTGGGTGGCTTGGCCTGGCAAATGCCAACAGACCTTTCAACGACATTGGATAAGTGATATTGACCACATTCTCCACATTTTCATTAAAAGCTTGTCTAACGCAATATCCCGCCCCCACCACCACTACCAACAAACATCAACTGAAATATCAACCAAATAGTGTAGGTCATTTCCCCGTGCATCCTCATCACCAGCCAGGATAACCATTAATATATTTTAATCATTACACTGCGAAGCATTTCTAATGATTTTGGCATCAAGCTACATCCAGTGCATCGTGAAAATATCGGTAGACTCATATCACCATTCATGTCAGAATTAAGTTCATCTTCAACTGCTTCGTTGTAAAAATTAAGCTATAAGATTTACCAAACGCCAATTGCCATGGCATACATGGAATGGACGCCCAAATCCTCACCACCACCGCACTATGTCACCGCCCAAGATAAACATTGGTTGACTTTGAACACTTTTATTGTAAAATTTTCCCCAAAATATCACTTGAATGGACGCCAGTTGCTATTGCATGTATAAAATGGACAACTATATTCTGCCTGCTCCCCCCCCCCTTCCATCTCGTTCACCAGGGCTTATCAGGAATAGCTGAGTGGCTCCGCATGGCAAATGCCTGCTGAAAACTGACGTTTCATCAACATTTGGAATCGTCCGGATCGTGCATATTCAGATAGTAAATTCGCGTACATTGGGGGGGGTCTTTAGTACTTACAGTGTCAAGCACTTCTATTGATTTTGGCATGAACCTACAGCCCCTGCATCGTGAAAATTTCAGTACACTCATATCACCTTGATAGTTATAATTCAGTTTCATTTTAAACTGAAATATAGTTTGAAATAATGAATTCAAATAATTTTCAACTGAAGGTAAAATTTGGGCCATCAGAAATCACTTCGACTTCCGCCAATTGCCATACATATATGAAATTTCAAGCCTATAATATGTCCACTCACCCCTATTATATCACCAGCGAAGATGAGCATTAGCATGATTCTGGCATGAAACTGAAGCCATCAAAAAATAGCTTCATGTTTCCCAATTCACATAGCACGTATGACATTCACACCACAAATACTAACCCCCCCCCCCATATCAGAGGCCGTACATGGACTTACCTGGGAGGTGGAAGGCTGGCATGAAACTAGTCCGTGAAAAGTGAAAATTCCCCCTATCAGAGCACATCGAACACTCATATGATCATTAAAGTTGGAAATACAGTTAATTATAAACTGACTGCATGATTCTGGCATGAAACTACAGCGAGTGCATTGTGAAAGTGTCGGTAAACTCACATCACCAGCTATTGATGGGCGCTAAATGACCAACCATGGTCGATGCGCCCTAAAACCACAATCACACACACACACCAGCTATTGAGGTGGAAGGCTGCCAATACCAACAATGCTGGGCATTTCTAATGATACTGTCACGACACTATATATGGATGCAATTGCACCAATAAAATCTTGCTTCTGACATTCACGCCGGATGTTGGTACAAGATGACTGTTGGCCAATTAACTCATTAAGCTGCAAATCACAGCACGAAGAGCAACCAAACCACATGGCCGACTTACGGCGCAAATCAGGTGACAAAAGCAGCAGTTGTATCGCGGACCTGGCGTGCCCGGTTGCTATGACGTCAAGCTTACTTGTATTGTTTTGCGGCAAACTTAATCTACTGTTATATTGCAACTGAAATGTTTGCAAATGACTTTACGAAAAAAATTGCCTACGATACGTAAATAATAAAATGGTACCATCTTCAGCCGTTTAAATTGTGAATGTCGCCCTCAACTAGGCGTAAATATAGTGTCGTAAAAGACGCCGCGCCCGGGTACAGAACACCGGACCCTCGGTTCTCAAGTACAGGATGAACGCAATACGCCGCGGCGGCTGCTGGCCGCGGCGCCGTAAAAGCTGACCTAACTGAAGTAAGGTGCTGGGAGGGCAATTTATCATTGGTTAGAAATTAGTTTTTCTCGCAACATAGCGAAACTGGGAAAAAATGTCGGCCTCTCTACACAGGAAAATCTCTCCGGAGGAGGATTTTCCGGCGAGTGGAACTGAGGTCACCTGGTGGGATTGGGGCAAGGGGTGGTGTGCAGGGTACCCCAATGTGGCCCATGTTTAAGAAACGGTCGGAAAAGTCGAAATTCTCCCATGTTGAAGCGCAATTAGACGCCCGAAAGGGCCGCTTTGCAATGGTTCGGGGTATCGGCGATTCCGACCAAAGTAATTGAGTTCGAGAAAATTCAGAGACAGCATGGGCATCAGAAGAGATGCCGCTACAAGTGTGTGTCACATTTGTTTTGTAAATGTGGCCTTACATAGGGGTTAATAGCGTGTAAATCGGAGCCGATTCCACGTGCATGCGACACGTGCCAATCGGCATTCATTGACGACTGCAGTTTACACGGTAGGTGCCATGTGCCAATTGGGCAAATGTAGCCGGTACATGGAGCCCGGTGATGGAAGCATCACGGTCGTTCCGACTCGAGCCGTTTGACAGCGGCAGACACAATCGTGAAAAATGTGGAAAATATGCCACCTCCGACTTTCACGCGCCCCACGTGTGCACGTGCCACGTGCGATGGAATTTTTTGCACAGCTTGTGTGGCGCATGGATGCGGCTACAGCGTGGTGTTGGCTTCGTGCCGATCGGGGCATTGGTTCGCCAGCTATACTGCTGCGATTCGGGCCATCCGACAGACGACAAAAATTACGATCGCCATGTTAACCCGTCCCGCCATGTTAACCCGTCTCGGGGGGGGGGTCTTCAACCGCCACCTCATGTTTTTTTGCGGATAGCGAACGAACGGCGCGCGGTAGCGCGCCCAAATTTGGCATACCTTTTCCCCACATCAATTTGACACAAAATGTTTGGGTCAGGTCATCTAGGGTCAATGAGTTAGTCGAGGTCAAGTGAGGTCACCTCCAAAAAAGTTAAACCAGTCGTCACGCTTTAACGGATATAGATATTTTAATCAAACTTTCAGCATTTGCTTATCTTTACGGATGCAACAAAACGTACGAGATACCTTTTTCATTTTTTTCATCTTTGACTACATACATTTTGCACATTTGCCATATTGCAGTTGAAATACAGGATACTGGCTGAAGGAAACATTTTTTTTATTAGGGCAAGTTGAATTCCAACAACGTTTCTCGGTCTGCTCTACCCATTGGAAAAGGAAAATTAAAGAAAACTTGAACTTAAAATTTTGAAATTTCAAAAAAATAAAATTTTTATTTTGGGTGGCCAATAAAAATTAAAGCCCTGGTGGATTTCGCTGTCCGTTTCTCATTCCAAATGTTTTTTTCTTCCTTTCATATATCCCCAAAATGAACTCCCCAGAGTAAAAAACATAATGTAAGTCGTGAAAAGTTAGGTTAATCAAACGGACCAGATGTATCCTCGCTTCTCCGACCAAAAACCGAGAGGGCCATTTCTATCCTCGTATGAACCTAAAGGGCCATTTATACCCTTGCAGAGGTGTTTTGCAATACGGATTGCAAGACGGGTATTGACCTTATCAAAAATCGGAGGAGTGGCTTTTGAAGAAAAATGATCAAACTGTCCGAAAGTCCCATCCTAACTTAGGTTAAGCACACTTTAAGTACCCTTAATATGCTCTCAACATGGGTCAAAAGTGACATTTTGCCGACTTCGACCCCGAGCCACGCCCAGAAAGTCGAAAACCAAGTGGACCATTTGTATCCTGGGTCGAACTTTTTTGGTTCTGACACATTATCCGTCCATATTTGGTGATAATGATACTCTTAGTAAATGATGCAGCTACTCACGGCGCATCTAATGATGTTATATAGGCTAGGTTAGGTTTTCAACTTTTTCGAAAATGTTGTGTTGAATGTTCAAAAATCAACGCCCACTTTTGAAAAACATTCCAAAAACATGTTTCCCTTAGTTTTTCTCAAGTTTTTGAACGTGCTTCGGATAGCCCGTGGCCTTTAGGTAGGTTAGGTTAAAAAAAGATGCAAATGTTGATATTTGTCAACGCTTGGGGGCACTTCAAATGGGTCAATGTTTTAGGAAAATTTTTTGATTTTTTTCTTCAAAAGTTCCTTTTGGATTTTTTTCCTACTAATTTTCGTGCATTGCTTTGGTACGTGCAAATCGTGCACGGTACATTTTTGCACCCTGGACCCGAAATCCATAAATCCAAAGCACTTTTCCGAAAACAAATTACGTTTTGAAATATTTTCAGGCCTGCTCATTTTAATGTACCAAACTAATTGTTCTAACCTGTTGGTTTAGACGTAGAATAATGTGCTGATCACGAATATGCACTTTAAGAAGAAATCGGATAATAACGTTTCAAGTTAATAAAAATGACTTATCCGGAAAAGTTGCATGAAATTACGAAGCACCGTAACTTCCGTAATATGTACGCTATGATGAAAATTTTCACATCTTTTGATAGATCTCGTCCACCTCTAACTTCTGTGTATACAAAATAGAAATGGCCCCCTCGGCTATGGCAAAAAAGTTTGGAAACTATTTAGGATTTTGAGTTTAAGGAAAATATTTTTCAAAATTTTCCAAACTATTTTTAGGAAGTAAATTGATGGGGAAGAGAAATATCAAAAAATCAACTTTGAGAAAATTTTTTATCTTGTAAAAAATTAGGAATAAAAAAAATATTTATGTTTTTCTAAAGTTTTTTGGGAAATTTCATACAAAGTTATCATTTACAAAAGTATCGCACATCAATTGTGTATCGAAGACCTATCTCGAAATATTCCTAAAATGCAAGATTTTCGACCTAGGAACACTTATATACACCCATGTTTTGGACGAAAATTGGCTAAAAACATTCGTTAAGTTTTTAATCTATAGTTCGTTAGTGGTATAAAGAACTTGAATATTTCTTAGGGTTTTCAATGCCCAATTGATGTATACTCCTTTTTGTAATGCATTATCTGTCAAAAAAGTAAAAACTTTAAACAGTACTTAAAAATATTCGAACATGCTTAAATATTTTTTGATCTTCCAGGGGAAATTTTACTTTTTTGGGGATGTGATAGAGAAGTAAATGTGTTCAGAATTGATGCCCCTACAAAGTCTTTCAATTTCAGAAATCTGGTCCCACACTTTTGTCGTCCAGCTTAAGTGAACTGTACCCAAATTTTAAGTTCGAGAAAATGTGTTGGGAAATTTTTCTGTATTTTTATCGGCTTTACCCCATCACGGTGAACATTGGCTGTCTGGAATGTATACATGGCAGAAGAATTCGGCCATCCAGGGCGAATCATTGGAAAAGCAGAAAGAGGATTTTTTCAAAGTATTTCCAACTTTTTTCCTTGACATAATTTTCTAATACAAGTCATTTTCTCTAGACTTAACTCAACACGCTGACCTCAGAAAAGTTATTAATTTCACTCTAGCTTTGTGACTTTTCGAGATATGACCGAAACAATTATGATTTTCCCCCCTATTTGACGATATGTAGGGGGGAAATTTTCAGATATTGGGGGGTATAAGTATTCAGCAAAAGATGCCCTGATCAATTGTCTATCAAACACATCCCTTGATATTTGTCCCTATCTGTGACTGATAAGGAGTTATTCGCGTTCTACAAAAACACTTAACTTATTCGAAAACACCTAATTTTCCCAGAATGCTTATAACTCGAAAAGTTCTCGACGGATTTCGGATTTCCGCACACCAGTCGACGCACCGTGAAATATAGGTCCTGTGACATCCAACTAGATGTGCTTAAAAACGGTTTTAAAGTTTTCTCGGATGAAATCAAATCCTCATTGGTTTAACATGGGAAAATTTGAGTGACACTCAACCCTAAACTATTGAAGTAATCCAATATGAACCATCATTGGATGATAGACCTTGGCGAGCTCTATACACTCTGTAGAAATATTTTTGATATCTTGAAAAACATAGCCTGTAGGTGGGGCGTTCCACGACAGATCGACAAATAAAATTTCGATTTTGCACCCCCACATCTCAGATTTTGATGAAAATGGGTCTATAGGGTTATCAGCAGCCCTAAACACGCCTGTGACATTTTCAGGCCTCTCCGACTTCCGGTTTTCGAGCTACAGCCTGCGACATTTTTACATTCGATGCATACATGGCTTTGTTTGGCAGGATTTTTCCCTGCTACATTGAGTGATAAGTAGGTGAGTTTGTACATCAAAATGATTGCAATCCCATGCAGAATGAACGTTTATCACTATCGAAACCATAGCAATTAAATATATGTCAAATATAACACTGAAAAAAATGCCAAGTTCTGTTGAGCAATTTTCCCCTTCGATATTGTGATTTTTGATATTTTTTAATGAAAGAGCGTTGATTATTACCTACATTTCATCAATAAAAAAAGTGGTTATCGGCTTATAAATATTTTAAACATAATTTCAAACACCAACCGCCCGGCCTCATTTTACCCAATACGGCGTCGTTCAGCAACGGCCCCGGTCAGCTGCTGCCAACGGGGGATAGGGGTGCTGGCGGCTGTCGTCCGCGGCCCCGTGGGATTGAGAGGACACTATGCAGATTATTTATAAACACCAGGCAGGACGTTTTAGCACTTCATTTATTATTCACACAAATAACAAGCCGGAAAGTACATGTACATTTGCGAATGCTAACGAGATGGTACAATGAGCCTTATCAGAGGTACAAAATGCATAACTTAACATTAGCTCACTTTACATTGTAATTCGCACATAAACAAACGGAAATCAGCTGCTGATGTAGGTCACGCTAACCATTCAACCTAAATCCTGTAGCAAATCAGGCCACCATCACCTCTCTTCCTTCACTTATGGCAAGTTCTCGCACAACGACAATGTTTGCCTTCACTTGAGTTACCCTGTGTATTTTTAGAGTCCCTTTGACAGTATATCGCCAAGCTCATGCCGTGTACGACTAACCTCTTCTTTCGCTACAAAGCAGCACTCGGTATGCAAATTACCCTTGTCCTGTAGCACTTTACATAGCTTTTCCGCAGTACGAATGTGGTCCGAGTGTGTCCGCGAAAGACTGGCGCTAGCTGCAACCCTTTTCAGTGTACCCCCAACACCGTCGCACGAATTTTTCCCATTCGACGTTGCAAAAAAAATCCAATCGCACTGGACTCCGAAATCCTCATCATGAAAACTCACATTCACGAAATTAAACTTATTCTTGTACTGGGCAGCTGACCCATCCAAAAAATAATGAATCTTTTTCAAGTTCGGGACTATGCCTTTCACTCTCGGTACAATGTGCTGCAAGAATGTGTGCACAGCGACGGTGTCATGCTTCAGTTCGTTTGATAACACGCAAAAACTGTGACATTCAATCTTTCCAGCCTCTCGCCAATAAACAACAAACGGATGAACGGTACACTGTGGCGCGTTCCAGTGATATGACTGAATTTCGTCTTGAACTACAAAAGTGTAGTTTTCTGAAAAATATAACATGATCAGTGCTTCATGCTCAGGTAGCTGCTTTTTTAGATCGTCGAAATATTTGCTTTGATGCTGACTCGTGAAATGATGCCGAGTAAGTGTCACAATGGCGTCAGACAGTTTGTCAAGAAACTCGTCCATAGGAAGAACAATTTCGATCAAAGTGCAACGATCCGTGCTTAGCCACTGACTAAATCTGACTTCGTCCACCAAGTCTGAGATTTCCCCTGCCTGCGCATTTAAAGTGTCGATCAAATATGACCTGACACCGTCCTGACCTGGACAGTTTTCACACTTTTGCAGCATACAGGCTTCCCTCCCGACATCACAAACCGCGTGCTTCAACAGGTCCTTGTAGGTAATGTCTTTAAGCCCAGAGACGCTAACATTAGCTTCACGTTCTGGTGATAGCAACATACACAAACCGTATGAGTGCCGTTGCTTCCCAACAGGACACAGTGTTTGGGGCGGAGGCTGGCGAACTTCGAAAACCCAATGCGCGGGTTGCTACCGTTCTCTTTATGAAGTTGGTAAATTTCCTGCAAGTTACCTAAAATCAAACGTTTCTGCTTCTTTACTTTAACCCCATTCTCATCTCTTACCGTCACATAGTCTTTTTTCCAGGACATTTTCTACTCACTTTGGGGCCAGGGGGGAGGTGGCAGTAACGTCTCCCATATCATCCTCCCGGGACGCGCGTCTCCTTTGTTGACATCCCACGCTCGGCATTTTTTATTTATATTTTTCTAGAGTCGGCAAAAAGTACGTAATGAAAGTTTAAATGGTGGCATAGTCATATTCTTCAATGTTTTGTGTTCATTTTGACTTATAAATTTGTTCAGTTACTGAAAAATGACTTGGAGAAAATTAGCATCAAAGATAGTCATGTCAGTGCAAAATGTAAAAATTATATAGTTCATAACTAGAAAACGGTAAACCTAAGAGACTTCAAAATGGCACAGGCGTGTTCAGCGATGCTGATAACCCTATAGAACCATTTTCATCAAAATCTGAGGTGTGAGGGTGCAGGTCACATGTCGATTTGTCGTGGAATGCCCCAGGTGTACTTAAACTTTTCAAAAACTTTGACAAATTCTAAGCTCACTCACCCTTTACCTATGAACGATGACCTACCATATAGCACGAGTGAAATCATGCCCCGTTCATTGGATTTCGCATGGTGTACGAATATTGCAATTCTGTTGGTAACTTAGTCCTCAATCATGATTCGCGCGGGGTACGACCTGCCATTGGGTTAACACAGACCCCCATATTTTTGAACATTGAAACCGTAATAACTTTTAAAGTTACCGGTGGATTTTTAAGTACGAAATTATGAAGTGTAGCACTCCTTAAAAGGAAATGATTTTCCGGAACGAAACTTTAAAAAATTGAACTTAACTTTTTTGCCCCGTGCTTAAAATTCAAAAAAAAAATCTTATATTTTTTATCCGACGCGCGGTACCAAAAAAACATGATTCCAACAAAATTTGCATCATCAAGTCCAAAATTCGAACTTCCAGAGCCCAGGGATATATGGTCCATTTGGTTTTTCGCGAAATTGGGGGTCGAATAACTCAAAAAGTTATCGACTTAAAGTGGTTCTGCTTTTTTAGATAGATAGCCCAGATGGGGGGCAAGCTGTGTATATTACTTATATTTCGCTTAAATGTAAGCAACAATACGAAAAAGACGTTAGAAGATTTCCCATAGGCTAAGCTACAAAAGTTTTTTTGAGTTTTCTCAGCCCCCTTATGTCCGAATTTTGATTTTCAAAAACGAAAAGACTCCCCTTTCAATCCTCTATCAGATATTTTTGATCCAAGTAAATTGGTTCAGTAGTATTTACTAGGTGCAACAGTGTACTTTCGTGTTTCACTTGGTTGTTCGGTGTCTTGTACGAGTGTTAGATACCCACATGGAAATTTTCAAAATCGTTAATCTTGAAAACTCCTAAAATAATTGACCTAACCTAGGGTCAGTATTGACCACTGATCCTAACCTAGCAAAAAGTCTTAACCTGAGACTTTCAGTTTTCTCACAATTCGGGTTTTCATGTGAGGTCAAGTTGACTAAAAAGTGGAAAGGGGTCAAAATGCAAAGGCCCTCAGGGGAAAACGTACCTGGGGAAACTTAATTTTATACATTGATCGTGCTCAGAATTCATTGCGCTACACATGCCTAATTACTTTTGGTGACCTCAGGTCACTCCAAACATGTTTTATTTCATGGGTTTGTCGAGGATACATTTGGTCCCGGACCTTTTCTGCGAGGATAGATATGGTCCCGAAAAGGATACATATGGCCCACTCGATTTAGTAGTGAAAATCTAGCCCCTGATGACGTCACTTCTGGGGAATTTTTTTTGGGGTAGACCCGGACCCTACTCATCGAGCGCTTTCCGATGGCACCTCTTTCGTTTTCGTGCTATGCTTAGTGTGAATTTTAGAGAGGGGTCTTCAACCGACCCCCCACGAGACGGCGCGTGAAGATTTTACTGGAAAGACGGCGCGGGTTAAGTCAACGGGGTTTTTGAGAAAATTAAATCACGTGCCACGTGCTCAATGTCCGTTTGAGAACGTGGAAACACCCTATTCAGACGCACACGGTGGAGACGATTCGATCGGTACCATTTGCAATGAGATAGGCCTAATGGTACGCCCACAAAATACCGGGAAAAATATCCTTATAGTATTAATATATGGCATTTCACCAATTCATTTCATGAGCCTGTCTCATAGTTGTTCCTCCGTTGGTCCACTGCCTGTGAGCGACCTCTGCACGCGCCAGTGGGTGCTTTTCGGTTTTACCACCAGGGGCGCCACACGCATCACCGACTGGGCAGGATAGGTGGTGCCGCGCAGTATGATGCGGACAAGCCGACTAACGTTAGTTCTTGTGTGCATCACTAGATGGTCTAGTGAACCAGCCTGACGACTCCGGACGTGATCTGACATTCCTCATCCAATTAGCGACAAATCCAAGATCGGAGTGATCGGCTGGCTGTCTGAAGCGCCCGTGACAAACCCTGGGTGACACACCGCCGCAAAACGACAATGGGTCACCGTTTTGGGCGTCGACAGGATAGTATGACTGGTGCTTCTTTTCTGGTTCGGATTACGGACGGCAGCGTGAGGTGCTGCCGTTTCGTCTGGTCGTGCGGAGTCTACCATCGCGTGGGTCTGGCAGCTGTGCTATACCTGGCCACTGGTGGCCGGTCATACATTTCGAACTCGGCGCGAAACTGCATAGTCGTTGGAGAATGCATGATTCATCTTGGCATGCAACTGACGTGTCACGAACTTCGGTGTCATAGTCGGTTATGCTGCGCTTTGACCTACACACGACACGCACGGGTCTTGCTACCGTCTTGTCCAGACATTTGTATTGGAGGGTGAAGGCCATCCGTCCAGGATACACCGCTGGTGTGGACGTACCCTGGTCCGAGTGCGTTCGAGCCTTCCAAAAGAGCGCCTGTCGCCGAATATTACGGCAGCTGTGCGCACATCAGCATATCAGAAGAGCACATCCGGGTCAGATTTATGCTCGACTCGAGTTAAATCGAGAATCGACTCAAGAGTCAATCGTTTTTGGATGAATCGCGAGTTGAATCGATTCTTTTCCCCAAAATATATCTTGAGTCGTGAGTTCAAGAGTTCTTTCTTATGCAAAAATGAGTTGAATCATGAGTCATTAATCCAAATCACAATGAGTCATTTGAGTATTGTGACTCAAATGCAAGTTTCCACAAATTATATAAAGCATGTGTCTTTGTGAATAGTATGCCATGACACAAAGTAGGGAACAAAACACAGCATACGCATTGCAATTGTCAAATTATCAGCTACCAGTGACGAAAGAATCGGGGGTACTGAAGTATTTACCAAAAACCAATGACAGTAACTACAAATAAGTTCCCAGACATAAAGACATCAAGACATGTCTGTTTGATTCACGAGTTGAATCATGTCTTGTGAGCTGTGAGTCTGAATTGAGTCGAATCAAATCATTTTGACCTGCTCTGAATCATGAGTGGAAACGGATCTAAAGATCTAGGAGTCAAATGTGAGTTGACTAAAAAAAAATTGGGTCGAGCACAAGTCTGCTTCGGGTGAACGATTTCGAACGGCTTTCCCAATGGGGCGCTGTTCTCCTATTGGTGGTAGTGCTATGCTAACGGCTATTGGTCACATGGTTCCAAATCCCCCGCCCCCGGCTCCGCTAATGAGTCTTGCTGTCCTTTTTTAACCCGCCCGTCTTTCTGGTCAAATCCTCACACCCCGTCTCGGGGGGGGTGGCGGTTGAAGACCCCCCTCTAAAATCCAAACTAAGCAACGCACGAAAACGAAAGAGGTGTCATCGGAAAGCGCTCGACGAGTAGGGTCCGGATCCACCCACCCAAAAATTCCCCCGAAGGTGACGTCACCAGGGGGCTAGATCTTCCCGACTTTTCACGACTTACATTATGTTTGTTCATTATGTTTATGCTTTGTATGTTCACATTATGTTTCTCTGGGGTGTTCATTTTGGCGGATATATGAAAAAGCAAAATTTATTTCGAATGAGGAAAGGACAGCGAAATCGACCAGGGCTATATTTTTTTGGTCCCCCGAAAACATTTTTTTTATTTAAAATTTTTTAGTTCAAGTTTTCTTTAATTTTATTTTTCCAACGGGTCGAGCATACCGAGAAACGTTGTTGCAAGTCAACTTGCCCTAACAAAAATGCTTACTTTAGCCAGAATCGTGTATTTGAACTGCAATATGGCAAATACGCAAAATGTATATGTAGTCAAAAACTAGAAAAATGAAAAATTCAACTCGTGCGTTTTGTTGCATCCGTAAAGATAAGCAAACGCTGAAAGTTTCATTCAAATATATATCCGCTAAAGCGTGACGACTGGTTGAATTTTTTTGGAGGTGACCTCACTTGACCTTGACTAACTCGTTGACCCTAGATGACCTGACCTAAAAATTTTGAATCAGCATGTCAAATTGATGTGGGAAAAGGTATGCCAAATTTGGGCGCGCTGCCGCGCGCCGTTCGTCCGCTATCCGCGAAAAACCTCAGGGGGCGGTTGAAGACCCCCCCCCGAGACGGGACGGGTTAATACTGGGTAGTGGACACTTGATTGTTGGTTGCAAGTCTCAGGGTGTTCCTATGTAATGTGCTTGGTTACAAGTTGCATGGTGGTCCTACGTGTCTAGCTGGGTCCGGATATGTTTTGCTACCTGTTGGAATGCGTCTCCCCCCCCCCACACTGATGCACCCATGTTATCACCACCTGATATATTAGTTTTCTTGTTCCAGTTGTCGAGTCCGGGTGTAAATATAAATATAATACTTAAATGCATTTTGCAGCGCTCGTTAGTGCTCGTTAATCGTACGGTAAAATATTTGTCATTCGTGACCTGCTAGCATTCAGCTATATATCTGAGGGGCACTGGTGCTTTTTTTTAATACCAGCAAAATGCATTATCATTTAGTGAACTGAGCCATTTTTGCTCTCTAAACCCACACGGTGGAGCGCGCAGTAGTGTGCATCCCTACCGTGGGATTCAGTATTGATTCATAGAGACATAGAGATGTTTGATATATAGTTGCCATATTGAAGTGCTATCGGTCTGTCGGGACTTTATGCGGCACTGTGTGGTACCTGTGTGTGACACAATCACCGCGAGCCCTCACACGCTCCGTCCACCACCGATCCGTCAGCTCGCTGTGGAGCCTCTGGGCAACCGACTGCCACCTGACGCCCACCAAACGACTGTTTACGACCGGCGGAACTCGGGCGGCCACGGCACGCGAAGGCGGTGCCAACGCCGATCCCTCATCCCCCCCACCCCCCAGCGTCCCCTCCGAATACCGGCGGCTACGTGCATGCGCAAGAAGCCACATACTGGCGCGTTGTTGGCGGACACAGCAATCCAACGCTGAAGAGAGCTGTAGAAATGTGCTCGCTCTTGTCGGGTGGAATTCGCTTTCTCACGCAAATGGCCGTTTCTCCGTAGTACGAATGTCAATGGCGCGCGCTTTTGGTGGGTCCGGGCAAAGCGTCACCTTCGCTTCGGCAGGATGGGCGGACTTGCCGCGTTTCGGTCTGTGTGCATGTTTCGGCGGTCTGAGCGCCGTTTGATGCGCCAAGTGACGTGAGGCTGATTTGAGCCGCCCCGTTCAGACTGCACAAAGCGCAGTGGTTGGGCGCTGAATAGTGCGCTGTTCGCCATCACAGGTGACGCAGTGTGCTGTGGAGGGTAACTGGTGGAAGATTGCCCCCAAAACTGCTACTGAAAATTGCAGAGCTGGTGTTGCAGCTGCCAAAGTTGTTCAGGCTGCAACAACTGCAATGCTGCATAGCCCGTCAAAGAGTGGGTCTTACAACGGTGCGTGTAGCCGTCCCAGTGGGCCCAGATCAGAAGGCGGCGACAGGAACTGCCGAGTGGGCCTTACACCGGTGCGTGCAGCCGTCTCAGTGGGCCCAGATCAGAAGGCGGCGACAGGAACTGCCGAGTGGGCCTTACACCGGTGCGTGCAGCCGTCTCAGTGGGCCCAGATCAGAAGGCGGCGACAAGAACTGCCGAGTGGGCCTTACACCGGTGCGTGCAGCCGTCTCAGTGGGCCCAGATCAGAAGACGACGTCAGGAACTGCTCAGTAGCCAATTAGTCTGCTCTGCTCATCCATGGCGCATGGTGGTCGTCTGTAAATGACGACATTATTTCTGAAACCGAACCTCTGGTTAAGTAGGTTTGTGCGCATTTAATGCGCACAAACCTACCTAGGATAATGCGCATATCAAAGGTTATGATATCGAAGGTTATGTCGACATTATTTCGTTCGGAATTTTCACGTCTTATGTGACTTGTGCCGCATAGCATGAGCCAACGAACATGTATATCACGACCCAGGTGTCCACGTTCCGACCCAAATTGTACTTTGTTACAATATTTTGACACGCATGCCGTTTCCGCAGCGTATGTCAGCATGCCACTGATATCTTTTCGCCATCGTACAGCTAGTTAATAGTTATTTCTCAAACATGTTTCATGCTTCGCATAGCTGCGCGATTGATCTATTCTGGTCGAAGCGCCCTAAAGCCCAAATAACTAATAACTAGCTTCGCATAGCTGATGGTATCCGGCAAGCAGCCCGGTCTGCTGCAGCACGCTGTGCGCCGCGTGTGCCCCACTGACTGGCGGCGGCGAAGGCACGCCTCGGCGCGCAGAACCCGTGCCGATCATGGCGGGTGCGCCGGGCGGACGGCTTGGAGCGGTGTCGTCCGCCCGGTCCTGCTGTCCATCGCTCAGGATAGCCACGCGTCCGGCCCAGACCGGCGGCAGCCTGCTGCCTGGGGTATCCTGGCGCGTCTGGCCGGTGTCAGGCCCCCGGTGTGATCTCTCGGATGGGTGGCGGCTGTCACATTACGGGTTCTGTCGGAGGGAATGTGTGGTGTTGGCGTGGTGCTGCGTGATAGCGATGTCGCCCCGCTCGCTTTGCCATACCGACTGCTGTGTGACCCTCGGCCAGTGATTGGCGTGGTCGGCGTAAGGGTCCAGGATGGGACCCACTTTGCCACACCGACTGCTGTGTGACCCTCGGCCAGTGATTGGCGTGGTCGGCGACATGGAGCCCGGGTGGGATTATGTGGTCAGCGCACAGTCCCATACGTGACAGCCTACCACAGTCAGCGCGGAGTCGGTTCTGAGAACTGGGCCTGAGTCGATCGACACCGACAGCCGCGGCGCCGGTACGCAGCCAGGTGGACGCCAGCTACCGATCGACTTTCGAGAATGCACAGCTACGTCTGGAGCGCCGGTACAAATCTGCCTGTCGTCGGCCAGCGCTGGCCATCCGGTAGCCACGATGCAGTGACGACTTTCCCCGTGATCGTGATCTGATGAGCACGGATTAGGGGGCCGCGGTAGGTCAGTTGGTAGAGCATCGAACTATTGATGGCAAGATTGTGAGTTTGAATCTCATAACCGACGGCGTTTACCGAGTCCATCCGCGACCAATCGGCGTGAGAGTTGGCGACGCTGTATGACTTAGTTGTTGAATGCGTCGTAGAAGAACCCAAGGTTCTTCTTCTTTGATGAGCACGCCAAGGGACGGGAACAACACGCTGCCGACGAGTGCCAAGTGATTGTGTAGTTTCTGTCAGGTCATCAGATTACATATACATAATTTGTGTCAGCTTCTACCGAAGTGGAGAAGGTTATGTCTGCCTTCGTCTGGCTAGGCTGAGCACATTATTTGTGTCATCGTGATTTTTTGTGAATCTAACTTAAGATTCCCGTTGCGTTGTCGTGATACAGATATATTTTGTCGTTTGTTTCCAACTGGTGTCAACTTTTTTTAAAACAATAATGCGAACGATTTGAAAATAACAAAAAATATGGTAAGTAGTTAGGTCGATGGTTCATGTATGTGCATGCGTACAATGCATATTGCATAGTATGTAGGTGTTCAGTATGCATTGCATGGTGTGTAGGTGTTCAGTATACATTGCGTAGGGTATAGGTGTGCAGTGTATATTGCATATTGTAGGTGTTGACCCGTCCCGTCTCGGGGGTCTTCAACCGCCCCCCTCAGGTTTTTTGCGGATAGCGGAGGAACGGTGCTGGGCAGCGCGCCCAAATTTGGCATACGCTTTCCCACATCAATTTGGCATGATGATTCAAAATTTTGAAGTCGGGTCATCTAGGGTCAACGAGTTAGTCGAGGTCAAGTGAGGTCACCTCCAAAAAAGTTCAACCAGTCGTCACGCTTTAACGGATACAGATATTTTTATGAAACTTTCAGCGTTTGCTCACTTTTGGGCATGCAACAAAGCGTACGAGTGCAATTTTCATTTTTTCGTTTTTGACTTCATATATATTTTACATATTTGCCAATTGCAGCTCAAATAGAAGATTCTGGCTAAAGTAAGAATTTTTATTAGGGAAAGTTGACTTCCAACAACGTTTCTCGTTCTGCTCTATCCATCGGAAAAGGAAAATTAAAGAAAACTTGAAAGCTCAACATTTTGAAATTTCAAAAAAAAATTGGGAGGCCAAAAAAATCATGTCCCTGGTCGATTTCGCTGTCCTTATCTCATTCCAAATAATTTTCTTCTTCTTCATATATCCACAAAATGAACTCCCCAGAGCCAAAAACATACTGTAAGTCGTGAAAAGTCGTGAAAATCCAGCCCCCCTGGTGACGTCAATTTTGGTGGAAAAAAAATTCGGGGTGGAAAAAAACCTTACTAGTCGAGCGCTTTCCGATGACACCTCTTTCGTTTTCGTGCGACGCTTAGTTTGGATTTTAGAGGGGGTTATTATCCCCCCCCCGAGACGGGGTGTGAAGATGTGACCGGAGAGACGGCGCGGGTTAAGTATGCATTGTATAGTGTGTAAGTTTTCCGTTTAACGGGCGCAAAATGACCGCGTAGTCGGCGCGCCCCTAAGCCCAAATAATCAATCAAAGTTTTCGGTACGCATTCTATAGTGTGTAGGCGTTCAGTGTACACACCCAGTTAATAATTATGTTGCGCGATATATAATGTGTGAGAAAGCGGTCAAGCAACTCATGAGAAGGTAAGCCTGAGAACAGCACATACCGCATTTGGGCGCATTTCCAGCGCTCGTTCCCAGAGCAGTGTGCACAAGCCGACGTGTACGATACCGAGGGATAGGGCTCCGCCGAATCTGCTGGCGACTATTTCCGACTGTATGTTTCTAAGAGGATAGGTGTATGCGCGCGGCACGTGCGATACCGACGGATAGGACGCCACGCCCGTCAGCGGCTATTGCCGACTGCGCACGGCCGTCCCTGATAATACCGTGACAGAGTGGATGGCCGTCGATATTGAAGATGTGTGTCGGCGGCTGGTGCGTGTATTCCTGGTGTGAAGACGGTCGCCACTGACGGCGACCGTCACCGCCGGCCTGACTCAGCCGAGCTCAGCTGAACTTAGCTCACCGCCAAGACAGCAAACTACCAATGAGGTCGAATGGTTGATCCTGCTCTTGACGTAGTGTGACTTGAATTGGTCTGACCATACGAGTTGTTCGGCCGGATTTCGCAGAGCCTACCATGCCGACACGGTGACCAGCTATGCCACTGTGTTTGGCACCATGGCTCCTATGTTGCAAGCTGGTGTGGTCTCGTTTTGTTCCGTATTAATTTTATATGACCTGACCCGGACGTGGGTGTGCTGGACCTGAGCTGACCGCAGCCGATCCGACTGTGTTGCAGGGGTGAGAACCAGTGGCTGCACCCGGACGTGCGTGTGCTGGAGCATGATCTGCCACACGCTATTGGATCTATCGTGCTGCACTTTCTGGTCAGGTAAGCTCTACGCGTCGTCGCGTCATCCCAGTTGAGCGGTGCGCAACATTGTCGTACTCAGAGGGGCGCTGATTTCTGGAAGTTTTTATGGGGGGATACATGGAGGCAATGGGGGGTCGAAGCTAAGTGGATGATTCATCACATAAGGTCCTATGTTAAAAATTGAACTTATTGGAGGAAGCCAGGTGCCCTCAAAAGCATACAAATCGACACCCATTCCTACTTAGTGCCGCTGCCTTTCTGCTCATGCCCGTCCCCTTGTCCTGTTCGTTACAGCTCCCCTTGGTTCGTGAGAGTTCTCTTAATTCGCCATCTCCGCAAAGCCCACATGCACCAGACAGTGCACATTAACCTCGCCATGTCTCAATCTGTATATGCTTTTATCCATTGAGAGACCCAAGTTCATCTAATGCCCGCAGACCTGCGCCCAAGAACTGGTGCAATATTGATGAATTAACCTAATATATTGTAAGTTCACTTACCTCAATGTGTGTTAGACTAACATGATCCAACGTGGCTGGGGCGGGGATGGCTGAGTGGTTAAGATGTCGGGATATGGGTACCAAGGGTCCCGGGTTCTTCTCTAGCGCCACTCAGGACATTTCCCAATCCCGCGGCCCACCGGCGAAACAGTGTGGGCGGCGCCATTAGCCGTGAATGTGCATAAAGTGTGTCGTGAACTAACCAATAAACAAACAAAGATCCAACGTGGCTAAATGCTATCCAGCATCAACATAAGTGTTCTTCGTGCCAACGTAGCTGAACAACCGAAACCTATCCCAACCTTCACTACCTCAGCCCTAACATACCTAACATACACCTAGTGTAATTTAACCAACACAAGCCTGGCGCCCAACGCTCCACAGCCTCTAGGCTCGAGGAACCAACGGCTCCAACCAACCGAAGTGCCCTTCAGTGAGTTTCCGCAGGTGTACCGCAAGCCTTGACGCTGGTGTGTGCACTGTTGCTGTTTATGTTGGCGATTTGGTGTTGTAGAGTGAGGCGGCCGTGTCAGCGGTCATGTCGCCCACGGCCTGACCACTGCCCCTGTTGTGATCCGCCCGTCCGTCTGTAACCATCGGCAGTGGCGATGGTGATTGTGTTCATGGTCACTGTGGCGGCTGCACTTTCACTGGTCGTGCCCGGGGGCCGTAACCAGATCGTGCCTCCGATCCGCACCTTCTTAGTAGAATGGAGTGAAAAATGAGCATAAATTTAATGATTATGCGTCAGTGTGACGTCAGGTAGTCTCTCCAGGGCTTGAATAGCACTCTTATTCTGGACTTTGGCGTCAAGGACATTATGCTGTGTACCCGGGGTCCGCTTGTGCCGCGGGTACGTCAGCTCCACTAACCACCGTCTCCCGCCAGGTACTACCCGGAGTCGTTCAGTCTGCTGCGGGACACCGCGGCCGTGGAGCTCTTCTACCAGCAGGCCAAGAGCGGCGTCTTCAAGGTAGGTGCCTGCTGCCTGCCGATAGACCGTGATGGACAACCCAGGCACCACAGGTAATGTCAACCAGCTAAGCCAGCCCAGCCACCACAGGTAATGTCAACCAGCTAAGCCAGCCCAGCCACCACAGGTAATGTCAACCAGCTAAGCCAGCCCAGGCACCAAAGGTAATGTCAACCAGCTAAGCCAGCCCAGCCACCACAGGTAATGTCAACCAGCTAATCCAGCCCCGCCACCACAGGTAATGTCAACCAGCTAATCCAGCCCCGCCACCACAGGTAATGTCAACCAGCTAACCAGCCCAGGCACCAAAGGTAATGTCAACCAGCTAATCCAGCCCAGCCACCACAGGTAATGTCAACCAGCTAAACCAGCCCAGCCACCACAGGTAATGTCAACCAGCTAAGCCAGCCCCGCCACCACAGGTAATGTCAACCAGCTAAGCCAGCCCAGGCACCAAAGGTAATGTCAACCAGCTAATCCAGCCCAGCCACCACAGGTAATGTCAACCAGCTAAGCCAGCCCCGCCACCACAGGTAATGTCAACCAGCTAAGCCAGCCCAGCCACCGCAGGTAATGTCAACCAGCTAAGCCAGCCCAGCCACCACAGGTAATGTCAACCAGCTAAGCCAGCCCAGCCACCGCAGGTAATGTCAACCAGCTAAGCCAGCCCAGGCACCAAAGGTAATGTCAACCAGCTAAGCCAGCCCAGCCACCACAGGTAATGTCAACCAGCTAATCCAGCCCCGCCACCACAGGTAATGTCAACCAGCTAATCCAGCCCCGCCACCACAGGTAATGTCAACCAGCTAAGCCAGCCCAGGCACCAAAGGTAATGTCAACCAGCTAATCCAGCCCAGCCACCACAGGTAATGTCAACCAGCTAAACCAGCCCAGCCACCACAGGTAATGTCAACCAGCTAAGCCAGCCCCGCCACCACAGGTAATGTCAACCAGCTAAGCCAGCCCAGGCACCAAAGGTAATGTCAACCAGCTAATCCAGCCCAGCCACCACAGGTAATGTCAACCAGCTAAGCCAGCCCCGCCACCACAGGTAATGTCAACCAGCTAAGCCAGCCCAGCCACCACAGGTAATGTCAACCAGCTAAGCCAGCCCAGCCACCGCAGGTAATGTCAACCAGCTAAGCCAGCCCAGCCACCACAGGTAATGTCAACCAGCTAAACCAGCCCAGCCACCACAGGTAATGTCAACCAGCTAAACCATCCCAGCCACCACAGGTAATGTCAACCAGCTAAACTTGCTCAACCGCCACATATAAATATCAGCCAGTTAAACCAGCCAAATCGCCACAGATAATATCAAACAGCTCAATCAGCTCAACCACCACAAATAAATATAAGCCAGCTAAACCGGCCCAACCCCCACATATAATATCAACCAGCTGAACCAACCCAACCCCCACAGATAATATCAACCAGATTTACTAGGTCAACCACCACAGATAATATCAACCAGCAAAACCAGCTCAACCACCACAGATAATATCAACCAGCTAAGCCAGCTCAACCGCCACAGATAAATGTTCAACCACCACATAGACTATCAGGCCAATTCAACCACGACAGAGATTATCAAGCTAGCTCAATAACCAGCGCAGAGGGCACCAGGCTGGCTCATTGATGATCGGTCCGACTAGCTTAACCATCGTAGAGAGTGTCCGGCTAGTTCAACTACCACGGAGGGCACCAGGTCAGCTCGACCAGCGTTGAGCGCTCACTTTTTGTATCATGGAATGCAAATCATGGAACATCACGGACAAAAGGTTCCCGGTGAATAATACCGCATCCATCATGGCACGTCGCCTGGAGGGGAGCTTACCATGTCCGCCTCCACCATTGTGGGCCTCCGTGCATACGGTGAATATTTTGTGGCGCTGATGCCATGGACCACAGTTCGATGATGTCAGCAGCTGAGCCACACCCGGCTGCTGGAGCCACCGAAGTCAGTGTGGCTCGTGATTGGTTGCTCCGACTGGCGAGTTTGATGTCGTCACGTTGGGTTCTGATCACACTAGTGTAGTGCGCGAATTGGCGTGCCTAGAACTTGGGCCGGATGGAGTTCTGTTTCTTTTTTGGTCATATCAATGCCTCAATGAGGTTCCCATAGACACAGCCATTGGGTCACATCGCAGGCTCGTGGGTGAGTTCCCACGCCGCGACACACCTGCGGTGATCGTCTCCGCCCGTCCTCCCACTCCTGACCTGGTCAGATGGGGTGCCGTTGCGCGGATCCCTGTCCGGGGTCAGGCTCCGGACCGAGTCAGGTCGGATGTCGGGCCACCCGTATTTCAGCCGGCTGTGGCGCAGGTGAGGTCGGGCGCGTGCGACAATGAACGGACTTCCATTGTCTGACCCGGGTCTGAGCACGTCTGATCCCGTGTGAGCCCGGTCGACTCCGGCCGACCTCGGCCGACCTCGGCCGACCTCGGCCGACCTGGAGGTGAGCCGGCGCGACCGGCCAGCACCTGGCGCCCGCCGCAGACGGCCGACATCCATCACACCGAGTGCGTCGCGCGCCGCGCTGACCCAAATTGAACGGGGCGCTCGCTGCGGCGCGGTAGCGGCGCGGACTTGTGGGCCGGTCGGTCGGCGGCGCTCGGGCAGCCCGACCGGAGCCGCCTGTGGACGTAGCCGGGTACAGCTGCCGCCGCAACACACAGCGGTCCCCACACGGGGGCAGACTGGTGACTTCTGGAACCAACTGCAGACGTAGACGGGTGCAGACGTCGCTGCACACAGCCGTCCCCATGGGCAGACTGGTGTCAGGCGAGAAGCAGTCGATCTATCTGGAACTGGAGGACGACGACTGCCGATTGTGGAGCGGTGACTGTACAGAGACGGCTGGTGCACCCCTGAGTATCCGTCAACCGCTACAGCGCTGGTGTGGCTGGCACCGCCCTGGCGGGCTTGTGCGGGTGGTGGTCTGTGCTGTAGGTCCGCGGCGGTGATCATACGCCAGGCTTCAGTTGGTGCTGAGCTGCGCACGGATCTATGTCGGTATCCGCTGGTGCTGCAGTGAGGAGCATTGTGGTAAGGCTGAATAATGAGCTGTGGCGGTACAATGTGACATGGTACTTCGGCTGTTCGTTTGGTTTTGCTACTTAACCCTCTCTGGTCTCTCTCGAATGACGCCCATTTGGTGGAAATAGAAGCGATAGCAGCCTACCTCGTGTTCGGTGGATATCGCTTCAATATCACCATCTAATAAATCAAGCTGACATTTAGCCTAGAAGCTTGCCCTTGACATATGCCGGTTTGAAATTTTACCCGACGGTTCACCACAGGCTATTGCTTAACCCGTCCCGTATCTCCTTTTAGATCCTCACACCCTTGTCTCCGGGGGGAGGGTGGGCTGATAAGAACGGAAACGAAAGAGGTCATCGGAAAGCGCTCGACGAGTAGGGTCCGACATCCCATAAAAAAAAACTAGAAGTGACGTCACTAGGGGCCTAGAATTTCACGACTTACATCATGCTTTTGGCTCTGGGGAGTTCATTTTGGGGATGTTTGAGAAGGCAAAAATTATTTGGAATCAGAATAGGACAGCGAAATCGACCAGAACCGTAAACGAATTTCGCCACCCAAAAATCTTCTTTTTTCATTTCAAAATTTTTAGTTTTCAAGTTTTGTTTAATTTTCCTTTTTTAATGCGTAGAGCGAACCGGAAAAAACCGTTGGGAAGACAACATGCCCCAATAAAAATGCTTACATTAGCCAGAATCTTCGATTTGAACTTTTAATGAGCAAATATGCAAAACTAATAAGTAATCAAAACCGGGAAAAAAATAAATTCCCTGTGGTGCGTTTTGTTACATTCCTAAAGATAAGCAAACGCTGAAAGTTTCATTAAAATATCTGCATCCGTTAATGCGTGGCGACTGGTTGAACTTTTTTGGAGGTGACCTCACTTGACCTGTACTAACTCGTTGACCCTAGATGACCTGACTTCAAAATTTTGACACAACATGCCAAATTGACGTGGGAATAGGTACGCCAAATTTCGGCGCGCTGCCGCGCGCCGTTCTTTTACTGTCCAGGAAGAACCTTATGGGGAAGCGGTTGAAGACCCCCAGAGATGGCGCGGGCTAAGGATGGTTATCGATTTCTGGGTGTCGGATCACGCCCTGGCGGTGATTGTGGAGCATCTCAAGATCATTAAGATGCCCTGTATGTTAACATGCCCAACGCGGGCGCAAGAGGCCAATTGAAAGACCTACCCAAAATTAGAGAAGTTCAAGAAAATGCGCCGTTTTGTTTCGTACCAATGTCAACAATTTGAATCATTTTTATCATCTCAGGGTTATATAGCACACAAGACTTTTCTCAAGTCTTGCGGTATTCTGGACCCCCGAAGTTTTGCTTATAATTTGTGGTGTTGTTTTGTTTGTTTATTAGAGCATGTTGGCCGATCCAGGATGATTGGGCCCAAGATAGCTACGTTTGACCGGATCCAAAGCAGGCGGCTGTCCACTACTGAACATCCCTAAAGGTTTTAAACGTCTCCAACTATCAAGTGTGCCGTGAGAACACTCCCAATCCATTCTGTGACTCTCTATTAACCTGCGAACGGCCGCCCGCAGACCATGCTCCTTCGTTTGTCGGATGCTCTGCCAATCTACCTCTTTATAGACCACGTAGAAAAACATGAGTTCATTTGCTCACTCGTGCAAGGAACGCATAAAATACGCGTGTAGAGACCATGCTTAGGATGCGTTGGAAGCAACATAATTTTTTCCGCGTTCGAACGTGATATTACGGTAGCTTTGAAACTACGTACGATAGAGCCATGGCGCAAAGACAAATGGATTTGGCAAGATGCGCTGCAACATGTGATATTCAAATACTTCGTGGAAATGCATGTAGTAACGTTTGATTTGGTAAGGTCACCCACTTTCAGTGGTACATAAAGACATAAAGACATAAAAGATTAGTGCAACTATGAGCCACAAGGGCCCTTGCACTCTGGACACTCAACCAGCTGCCCACCAAATCAGTTCATCAGCCTTCCCTGGAATACTGAAAAGCAAGCCCTCTATTCTTATAATGATTATCTATGCTGTTTTTGAAAATGTTCAATGTGCTGCTACTGACAGTGGTTTCTGGCAGATGATTCCAGTGTTCTACTACCCTGTTGGTGAAAAAAGACCGTCCTAATCTTATCCTGCTGTGATTAACTTTAATTTTGAATTGATGACCTCTAATTGCATCATTTCTCTTAAATTCAAGCATTTCCTGCCAGGTTGCTTATAACTTAATTCACTGATATGCCAGGTTGCTTATACCATTAACCAGGGATGCGGAGCCGGAGCCTGAGGCGGAGCCGGAGCCGCCAGAGCCAGAACATTTTGCCCGGAGCCGGAGCCGCCGGGACATTTTATACTCCTAGACGGAGTCGGAGCCGGAGCCGTCAAAAGCAGGGCGGCTCCGATTCCGAAAGAGAAGTAAATGAAACAAAATTAGCAAACGTGAAATGAAAACATTATTCCTGGCATGGTATGGTATGGTATGAAAACGCATTTTTAAAAGCCAAAATGTTTAAATACGAGTAACATGTAAAAATATCATCAAATAATGGTAGAATAACCAATAATCATATTCGAGCCTCGGTAGTCAGTGCAATAGTGCCATGTTAAGCTTAGTCAAGTTCATTGTTTTCATCAACAGGTTGTTGTACCTTATTAGAGATGAGGTCAAACATTACAATTTACAGCAATGGTGTTTCCTTGGACCGTTCACGGGATGGGGAGTGTTGTTGATTCGAGTCTCCCCTCTACTGATTGCCCCAATACGGCACGAAGCGAGCGTCAGTTTACGAGGGCATAACACCGAAAAGTGATTTGGGCGTAGGCGGGTGTTTATTTAAAGATAGATACAGGGTTTATATGGTAAAGTTCCTTATAATTGTCTGAGGTTTGCGCCTCTGAGTGGTCGCGGCTAACTTTTTTATATCTCCCTAACCCTTATTTAATGAATCGATCACGTTTGGGATGTACGGAGCCGGAGCCGCCGGAGCCGGTACATTTTGCCCGGAGCCGGAGCCGCCAGGACATTTTACTCGGAGCCGAAGCCGGAGCCGGAGCCGTCCAAAATTTTCCCGGCTTCGCATCCCTACCATTAACCATTCTGTTCTGATGCCCCCAATTTTGTGTTTAGAATAACACCTAAATCCTTCTGTTGAGTCACTGATAGTACTTGGCCACCCATCAAGTATGGAGCCTTCATATGCTACCTACCTACATGCATGATTTTGCACTTCTGGAACGTAAATTTCATTTGCCATTCTTCGGACCACTTCATAAGTTCGTCTAAGCCTTTCTGCAGCGATATATGCTTATTGTGACCTGTTATTGCCCTAAAGATCTTCAATTCATCCGCAAATTGTAAAACCTTACTGCTTAGAGCACTTAATGTTATTTGCAAATATAATGAACAGTAGTGGCTCCAGTACTGACCCCTGGGGGACTCCACTAAGAACATTTTTCCATGATGACTGTGCCATTTAGCATCACTCTTTGCTGTCTATCTGAAAACCACAACTCTATCCATTTTAAGGTGCTACCTGCAATACCATGACCTGCAATACCATGGACCTGAAGCTGCATCATTAACCGTTTATGGGATACCTTGTTAAAGGTCTTACTAAAGTCAAGATACACTACATCAACCCGAATTCCCTGATCAAATTGTTCTGTAGCGAAGTTCGAAAAGTCCAAGAGATTTGTGAGACACGATCACCCTTTTCTAAACCCATGTTGAGTATCTTGAATCAATCCGTTTCCTTCCAGATAACTAACTATTCTCTCCTTGATTATTTATTCGAGTTCCTTGCATACTAGGGATGTGAGACTTACTGGCCTACGATTTTGAACTTCCCCCCCCCCTCTTCCTCCTTTATTGAAAATATGAAGTGCATTTTCCCTTTTCCAATCTGTTGGAATTTCATTTTGTGACACTGATCTACAAAATATTATACTGAGTGGAAATGCTAGTTCCTTTTCAGCTTCCCGCAATACCCTAGCATAAATTTCATCAGGTTCTCCTACCTTGTTTGGTTTTGTCGTCCTGATATGATTGAAAACAACATCAATATCAATTAAATCAACATAGTTTATCCGATAACATGTCACTGAGCTGTGGTGTACGGTTGGCCGATTAGTCACATCTTCCAATGTAAACACTGATTTAAACTGCTTCCTGAGCTCAACCATCTCACTATCCTCACCCAATATAGTCACATTTAATTCCAGTCTACCAAGTGTGCTAGAAACTGTACTCAGCTTGTAGAAGCTAAATACATTTTTGCTGTCCCCATTACATTTCCTAGCTAAATCCAATTCTTCTGCTCGCCTTGCTGTTCTGATTTTTTGCTTCACAGTGTCTCTAGCTTTACACTTCACACCATGTCACACCATGGTACACTTCACACCATGTCCATTTTTATACTTTGAAGCATTTCTGTAGTGACACGGAGTTGTGAAGTTGAATTCGGAATCGGAAACTACACTCCAAAAAGCATTCCCGCAAAAAGGTCAACTTTGGATCGCATCTGGTCACTTGGGTCATTGGTCTTGGATGATATATTTCCTATGACAACAATTTTACCATCATACGGGACACAAGAGTACTGAATTCTAATCCAGCGTCGAAAACTATCCTAGATGCCAATTTTCCGCAAAAAGGCGATCAACTTAGCCCATCCCAGGTCATCTGGGTCATTGACCTAGGATGAACTTGAAATAGTGCTAACATTTGAAATGCGCGTAAGGGACATGTCAACCAACGTAATAGGAACGTATGATATCAATTAATCGCCAAAAAGCAGGATCGGTGGCAATTGAACAATTCGTAATTTCTGCGCAGATGAGTGAGGCACACATTTTGGGTCATTCCTTTGTGACTTGACCTCATAGCGATCTGACGCTTTGAATACTTGTAGAAGACAATTCGCTTTGTTGTGTACAATCAGGTTGTGCGCAATAATTGTTGGTTTAGACATTCTAAGCATGGAGAAAATAGTTTAGTTCTGACCCTGAGCGGACTTCGTAACTTAACCCGAGGCCACCAAAATTATTGATGTTTTCCTGGAACAAAATCTACACATCGATGTGCTAATCTTTTGGGCATCTTGGACTGATCGATACACCCGAAAACTCAAGGAACCAAAACAAACTTGGGTATCCCCGAAACTATTTTTGACAGCTTTTAGGGAAAGTACCATAAGATGACACTCGTAATCGCTGACTCAGCTTTGTCATCATCCAGCTGCGTTACCCTGAGTTTCCAGACAACATTTCTAACACCAAGTGGTCCGCAATTCAATTATCAGAAGGCAGACCAAATTTAGCGCGATCGCACAGCAGGTTCGGTGGCTATCTCGGAAAACATGAAGGGTAGGAAGCCTATCCCTCGTAAGTTTTTTTGGTTAATATGTCAGACTGTATGGAGTTTGTTTGGTATTTATGGTGCGTTACCTGGAGTGTTTGATTACCTGTTCTGGGAATTTCCGGTGGGCGGGAATGATCAATCCTGGTCGAAGCGCCCTAAAGTCCAAATAACTAACTAATGGCATTTCCGGAGCCGGAACCGATGCACAAGAGATGACAATCCCGTCCTGAAACCTATAAACTCCTCAGCGATTTTGTGTGTGTGCGATTGATCGTTGTGCCCTTTACTGCAGCGTCATCGATGAAGTTCCGTGTAGCCCGCGGCGTTTTCCGATCGCGAGGTACAGGCGCCGGCACCATCAATCTGATGGCGCTGCAATCGCGCGATCGCGCAGCCGTGGCGTTGACGGCGGCCGTTCGCGTCGTGTCTGCGCTGTTTGTGTTGTTGGGAAGCGGCCGGCGACTGCGCTCTCCAGACAGCATGTGGGTGACGGTCGCCGAGCCCGCCGCACTCCAATTGGAGCCATCTCCAACAGCTGACGACGACACCGATCCGGTCGCACACCAGGTCGTGAATTTTCTGCGCCGGCCTAGCCGCTGATCACGCGCGCTGATCGGCTCGGCGCCAGTGTTGTCGGTGTTGCCGGTGTTGCCGGGCGAGGAAGGCGGTCGCAGGCGGCCGGCCGGCCCATGTGCCCATTGACACGGCTGACCGCCGGCGCCGCGCGTCCATTTCAAACGACCCATCCGGCCGGCTCGGCTCGGCGCGAACAGGTTGAGCTGTCAGCGGTTGGGAGCGGGCCGGTGCCGGCAGGACCGGTTTTGCAGGTGGTCGGCAGACAACCGGGGAGAGGAGAGAACGGACGCAGGCCGCGCACCCGGCCGGGTCGCATCTCGGGTTATCCGGCCACAGGTTGAAGCCCTCAAACCTGCTGGTATGGATCGTGCCCCCGGTGCCCGTGATTACTCTGACTGTCTAGATGCTGCTGATGAAGCTTCGCCACTCCTGATAGTGCCGCTGATGAAGCCTCACCACTGCTGATGGTGCGACTGGTGAAGCCTCACCACTGCTGATTGTGTCGCTGATGAGCCCTCCCCACTATTGATGATACTACTGATGAAGCCTCGCCACTACTGATGAGCAGGGTTAAAATATTGGTTTTTCGTTAGGTGTGAGATGTCGAAACGGGCATAGCAGGATGTCGAAATTTGACAAGTAAGTAGTGTAATTTAAAATGCTTTTGATGTCTTTCAGACTAAAATTCGAGTTGATGTTGTAGGTAATTATGACTAGACCTTTATCATTTATTTTGAGGTTTATAATTTAGGAAGAGCTATATTTCATAAACGAGACACTGTTAGAAAGGAGACATGAATAGTTCATATCCAGGAGGAGGATGCCGATACTTCTTGAAGAAGGATGTCGATTGAGTGTTCAGAAAGTGGTAAATTCCACCCTATTTCGCGAATAATTTATCACTGCTGATGAGTCCTCGTCACTGCTGATGGTGCTGCTGATGAAGCCTCGCCACTGCTGATTGTGTCGCTGATGAGCCCTCCCCACTATTGATGATACTACTGATGAAGCCTCGTCACTGCTGATGGCGCTATTGATGAGGCCTCGTCACTACTAATGGTGTCCGGGTACGCGGTTTGGTGCTGGCTGGGACTGTCATGTTGTTCAGTCTGCCATTACCCGGTCCGGGGTTTGGTGCGGTCTGGGACTGCCGTGTTGTTCGGTCTGCCATTACCGGGTCCGCGGTTTGGTGCGGTCTGGGACTGCCGTGTTGTTCGGTCTGCCATTACCGGGTCCGCGGTTTGGTGCGGTCTGGGACTGCCGTGTTGTTCTGTCTGCCATTACCGGGTCCGCGGTTTGGTGCGGTCTGGGACTGCCGTGTTGTTCGGTCTGCCATTACCGGGTCCGGGGTTTGGTTCGGTCTGGGACTGCCGTGTTGTTCAGTCTGCCATTGCCGGGTCCGCGGTTTGGTGCGGTCTGGGACTGCCGTGTTGTTCAGTCTGCCATTACCGGGTCCGCGGTTTGGTGCGGTCTGGGACTGCCGTGTTGTTCAGTCTGCCATTACCGGGTCCGCGGTTTGGTGCGGTCTGGGACTGCCGTGTTGTTCAGTCTGCCATTGCCGGGTCCGGGGTTTGGTGCGGTCTGGGACTGCCGTGTTGTTCAGTCTGCCATTGACGCCGGTCCGTGACGTCGGCGACGCTTCAGATGGCGGCATCGTCAGCTGAATCCAGTCCCGGCGGGCCGGCGCGGCTAAATGGCCGCCGCCGGTTCAGTAATTGCGGACTGTCGGAGGAATGTGGAGAGGACGTTGAGTCGCCGCGGGAGACTGGCGGGGGACTCATTACTCGGCACTCACCGGCTCGGCAGAACATGGCCACCAGTCTGCTGACACAGCCGCACACTGGCGCTTCGTTCGGCGGCGACAAGTTCACAGGGAAGAGTTCACACTGAATGGATGTGAGTCTGAATTACACACGGAAGTCTTGTGTGATTCAGACCCATTCATGTTGAGCAGCCGTCACGTAGATTGTGCACAGGATCCCAGACGCTTAAAGGGATTACGCTTAAAGGGATCTGGAAGCTGGAAACCAAGGGGTCTTCGAAGACTTATAGATGGTCTCGCCTGGACATGAAGTTGCTGCTCGATGCGAGTGAGTGCGTGCAGTTTTGTAACATCAGCGAAAACCCTTCCTGGCTAACGTCGAATGAACCTTGTCATTGTGGCTCTTCCGGAATATTTTAGCACCATTCCACTCTTGTGAATGGAATTAGAGAATGTTCGTGGTATGTTGTGACATGAGGATAGTGAAGGCAAGGTTGGGCGCTGTATGACCGAAGCAGTCCATGCGCCCCTAAGCCCAAATAACCAACCAAGTGAAGGCAAGGTGGATAATTGTGTTGCCTTGAAGGCCTTAAGATCTCACGTCCCAGAAGCCAAAATGCATCCGTTGCGACCTCTTCACAACTATGAAGGTTTCAAATCAAGCATTGCAAGCACACTGTTGGACAATTGCATTATTTTGGGGTTCTCGTTCCAAAATGAATGTAGCTGGTACCCTCCCCTTCTCCAATGTAACGCCATGGAAAATTGTGGGCCAATCCGGATTGTTCATGGGAGCACGTTCTTCTGACATGCATTTTTTGGTGGTAGGTTATGGCGGTATCATCGGACAGAGTCTAGGCGCTTCTGTGTCAGTGCTTACGAGCTGCCAATGTATGGGCTGTGTTGGCCAATTATGGCGGTGTCGTCCTTCCGAGGTGTGGCGTATTTTGGGCCAATGCCCAGGCTGTTCTGTTAGGACGTAAATGGTTCTGGGTCAGTGCTGACAATGCTGGCTGGCTGGCTACCTGCTCCCTGGCACGCTTTGAGTGCGTAATGTAGCTGTCGCCCTGACGCAGCTCCTGCTGGGCGGCCGAGATCTTTGGAGCTGCTGACGATACATTTTGTGAATGACTGTGGCCCAA
>JAOTOL010001361.1:72500-85000 GCA_034440575.1 Imbricaverruca yamaguchii | reverse complement strand
TCCGTCCGTCCGTCTCCGTCCGTCCGTCCGTCCGTCTCCGTCCGTCCGTCCGTCTCCGTCTCCGTCCGTCCGTCTGTCCGTCCGTCCGTCCGTCCGTCCGTCTGTCCGTCCGTCCGTCCGTCCGTCCGTCCGTCCGTCTGTCCGTCCGTCTCCTCGTCCGTCTGTCCGTCCGTCTCCGTCCGTCCGTCCGTCCGTCCGTCTCCGTCCGTCCGTCCGTCCGTCTGTTCTCGTCCGTCCGTCCGTCCGTCCGTCCGTCTCCGTCCGTCTCCGTCCGTCTCCGTCCGTCCGTCCGTCCGTCCGTCCGTCCGTCCGTCCGTCCGTCCGTCCGTCCGTCTCCGTCCGTCTCCGTCCGTTCGTCCGTCCGTTCGTCAGTCCGTCCGTCTCCGTCCGTCAGCCCGGCCGTCTGGCGGCCCGTCCGTGCGGCCCAGCACAGCCGGTCCTCACCGGCCGCGCGGCAAACATACCTGGCGCCGTGGTGCCCCGGGCACTCGGCTGACGGCATTCCAGGGCCGTGGCGGCGGCAAAAACACCCACCCGACGCCGACACCGGCCGCGGCAGATCTGCTCTGGCTGCTCTGTCCCATGCAGATGCGGGCAGGTGGGTGACCCATTCAGGAGATGGGCGCTGGCTGCTCCGTCCCATGCAGATGCAGGCAGGTGGGTGACACATTCAGGAGATGGGCGCTGGCTGCTCCGTCGCATGCAGATGTGGGGAGGTGGCTGGCCCATTCAGGAGATGGGCCCTGGCTGCTCTGTCCCATGCAGATGCAGGCAGGTGGCTGACACATTCAGGAGATGGGCACTGGCTGCTCTGCCCCATGCAGATGTGGGGAACTGGCTGACCCGCAGAGGAGACTGAGACCTCGTCGCCCTGACCCTGGTAAACGTTGTGAGGTGGCTGTTCCGTGTGGAGTACATGGACGCCGACTGATGTCCCGTATACAAGGGACATCAGTCGGCGTCCATATACTCCATTAGTCGGCGTCCATGTGAGCAGGCACCGCTCTGTCCCGTGCATGAGATGCGGAACTGTAGCCGCTCCTCCCCGGTGATGTGGAACGGTAGTTACCGCATGGAGGCGCTGTTGACCTGTGGTTGTTCAGCTGCCCACCAGGCAGTCGTGTCAGACACCTGTTGTGTGCGGCTGGCCTTGGACCGGTGAGGCCGGCCGGCACGTCTGCCGGTCGCCGTGCTCCGCTGGTGTGCCTGGCTGTGGAGGTGTATCATAACATCCACCGTTCATAACCTCCACAAATTTGACATACCTGTGGTGGCGTGGGACGGCGGCTGTACACTGCCGACTCTGCACGTGGCATTGACGCTGCTCCGTACGTCACGTGCGTGAATTGTACGCGGCGCGTGCGTTTCAGTCGCCTTCTCGCGTACGTGCTTGGTGGTGGCACTGACGACAAATGACAAATATAATAATTTTATTGCGAGGCCAAAATTGACTGAATGAAACTCAAATACTCCCATGGTCGAATTCAAGACGACGCGGGACAAGTTTGCGGGAGCATTTGCTTTCTCACAATGTCAAGAGCAGTTGTAGGTTTAATATACACCATATGGAGCAGCAGCATTTTTTCCAAGGTCGTGGGTCGTCATTAGCATTTAGCTTGGATGCCGTTAAAGGCAGCGTGCCATGCCACTCTTTTCTGATATCGATAATTATCGGAAACTAGCCTCAGTGATTTCCACAAATGGCCCGTTTCCGATGTAGTAAGGTGATGGGAAACTCGGCGAACATGTTTGGATATAATACCGATATCTCCATGGTCATTCCAAGATGGTTGCCCAACCTGACCTCGGGGTGATATTTTTTCGTTTCTGAGCCACTATGTAGTTTATTTGCATACTGAAACTGATTTTTGCATCCACTTTTACCAACGTACACGAACAAGAAAATAGCGTTTTTGTGCATTTCTTTAGAAATTTCCAAAATTAGGTAAACTTCAACCTCATTTGACTTAAGCTGTGGGTCTAGATGTAACTTGTCGAACATGGATAGTGCCCCAAGGTATTCAGGAATATTTTATCGAATTCTTCATGTAGGCATCGTCTTTGATTTTACACCGAGAACGTTATCAAGCGTGAAGTTATCGAAGTTCTCGAAAAGAGATGATTTTCAAACTGACCTGGTGCAAGTCAACCAGTAGCCCACAGTATAGGAATTGGACACCGACCGCCAGGTGTGTTCACGTGTGACACGCTGTAGTCTTCATCTCGATTGTTTTTCATTTGTTTTCGCCCCATTGAGCCCTGTCAAGCTGCCCTTGAGAAGTGTTCACTTAACGAAGGCCAGGAGCCGAAAACACACAAAAAATCAAGTAATGACAGCATAGGTTTCCGTTGTAAGGTCATTGAAATGAACAACGATGCCCTATGTCTTCCATATTTTCCCGGCTTACTGCCAGCGCTACATAATTAATGATTGTACGCAGTGACAATTTTCAACACCACATTTGCACCTGCGTCATTCAGGGATATCACGGAAAGATCCGTGGACATAGATATGGAATTTGCACGAGGTTTTCACCGAGTGTAGATTGAAACATACGAAGGGACTGCAATGTTCGATTGCTTGGAGAAGGCAGTGGCAAGTAAGGGAGCCGCAGGGCGAGGACACGTCTCCGACCACAGCTAAAGATGCATCTCGGAAGTATGCAGGCGTGCCCGCGCCGATCCGGACCTTGGCAGGGTGGAACGTCCGGCGCACACAGACCGAGCACTTCTGTTCGGCTGCTGATGTGGCGTTAGTATGGGGAAAGGGAGTTCCTTGAAAATGTATTTATTTTTTAATGGACGAAAAAGAAATGGATTGGGATCTTCCAAATCAAAACGAAAATGCACCACCTTTTTGTTGTTCTGGATGTTGACGTGCTTGGCACCGGGTTTCAGCAACGTGCTCCCTTACTCGCCACTGCCTTGTGCTTGCCATCGAAAACTGCAGTCCCTACCTATACTTCAATCAGCGCTCGGCGAGCCGATCGATCTGCAGTCCTGGCAAGCCGTGCCCAATTCTTACCTGTGCGTGTGTGTGCTTTGCAGTGTGAGCTGGAGACGGAGGGCGACGTGATCTTCAAGCTGGCGGCGCTGGCGCTACAAACTGCCCACGGGGACTACGTGGAGTGAGTACCCTCCTGGTGGTCGGCGTGCCCACGTCAGCTGACTTAACGCGCCCGTCGTCCGGCTGCAGCGACTACCGGCGTGCCAACCGCCTGCGCCCAGTGTCCTGGGGCCGATTTGTCGCCTGGTGGATGGTAGCAGGTGGACGCGTCAAAACCCGCGGCGACGTCAAAACAATTGGGCGATGTGACAGGGAAAGTGCTGGCAAAGGATGCTGTTGATAGATCTGCCGCAATCTGCGGCAAAATTGTGGTGACACAGATACCAGGAATCGAATGTGAAGAGCGGGTGCGGCTGACACCTGTACTGTCTCCTCCCTGCGTGAAGTGTGGGTAAGGCCGACACCTGCACCGCCTCCTCCCGGTCAGCAGTGGCGCCATTGTGAAAGCAGCCGTCCGCCTCCAGCTTGCGCACTGTCCGTTTGAAAGTTGGATCGCTGGGCTTCCTGGTTATGCTAATCGAACGCTGTCGTGACAAATCGGCCGTGCAGTGTTGATTTTAATCTGCCGTCCGTTTGTGGTTGCATCTGTTCTGGTCGGGCGCGCTTCAATGAGGGACTACTGGTAGACATACCGCTGACCTTTCAGCTAGGCATAGATTGGCTACTTCGGTGAGCGCCTCAGCTGCTGTCGCTCTCCACCGCCGCCGCGCCTAAACTGTTTACTGGATTGTGCTTGTGTAGAATGACATTTGAATCAGTCTGGACGCCGGTGCAACTGACGCGCCTGTTTCTAACTGCTCTGGAACATTGCAATATTCATTGGATTTTCTAGAACCAACTTCAGCAGTCCTATTTAACTATTCTTCTGACACCTTTTTTGTTGTATTTTTAACGTCATTGTGTGCTTATGTACACCATTGCCAACTTGTTTTTGCTATTAGCGTAAGGTGTGCCTGAAAACGGGCATGCGCTTGACAGGTAGCTTTTATAGTTTCGATGTCGGGTTCCGTTGAACAAGAACATTGTTCTCGAATAGTTTCTGATCTTCCACTTTAAACTTTCCGCCGGATTTTGGCCTTCATATGTATGTGCCTGTGTGCCTGACCTGACGTCTTTGGAACTGATGTTCGCACTAGATGAATGTTCCTCGATGTTATGTTTTTACTTCACCCAGTGTAGTGCCCTGCTACGTTGTATGTCGTGAACCTTGGCGTGCAGCAGTGTGCGGTTCGGGAACGTTCCGCGCGCTGGCCGCGGCTCCTGCTAACCGTGTTGTGCGTTGCAGCGATGCGAGCACGCGCCAGTTGCTGAAGAGGACGGCCCTGTTGCCGGCCAGCGTTGTCACGCAGCACCCATCCCTGGGGATGTGGTACGTACCGACCATCTGTCCCGTGCCCGCCACCGTTACTGTCGTACGTCCTGCTCCTTCCGTACGTCCTACTCCGTTGCCCTCCAACACTCCCAGTACCGATACCACTACTGTTGTACGTCCTACTCTGTTGGCCTCCAACACACCAAGTACCGATACCACTACTGTTGTACGTCCTACTCTGTTGGCCTCCGACACACCCCATGTGCCGCCACAGCTACTGCCGCACGTCCTGTTCTGCTACCCTCTGGCACACTTTGTGCCGCTGGGAATGTGGTACGCACTGGTCTGTCTGGCCCGGATACTCTCCTCCTCTCACATATGTACTGATCGCCCGCGGCCTGGTCCTTCCTTCCTCCATCCGCGGGCACTGCTGTCTACTTCTCGCGTGATCCACGGTGAAATTGTTCTGTGTGACCTGCTTTCAGAGAGAGGTGGGATGGGAGGGGAGGCAGGACGTATGTCGACGGCGAGGTCGTATGCATGTCTGGGGAAATTCAGTATGGCTGTTTTGGCTTTGTCTTTAAGGGTGCACAATGCAGACTAAGCATCTGACTAGATTGGTCTCCACTTCAAGTGCTCATTTATATGTATGCTCCATTCAAATGAACTTAACCCCGCACTTTGTGGACAACAAGATGGCTGGAATCAAAAAGGTATCTAAAAGTTGGGGGAGTAAACTGAGAAAATGCTACATTATTCACCTTTTGTAAGGAGAAAACATGTTAAAGCTCATAGATATAGTCTGGCCTTATTTGGGTGCTGAATGGCTTGTGCAGTTCATGCGCCCCTAAACCCCAATAACGACAAGAACAACAAGCCTGCTTTTTATGATGAATCTGGTGTGATATATTTATAAGTAGCGTCGCTAGTTATGCGTAGTCTATAACCATGCAATTAACATGTGATAAAATGCCCTGAAAATCGCCCAGTATATATTGTACACAAAGGTCACCGTGTGTCACCTAAATACTTTCATTCGTCCCCTGGCATTCCTCGCCTGCCACGGTCAGATATTCTGTCCGTCATCCACTCACACGTCCTCGTAAGGCCGTCATGTCCCTCCGCCTATCATCAGGAGATACACCCACCCGTCTGTCATTCCCAGATGCACCGCCTTGGCCGCGGCGGTATGCTGTCTCTCATCTTCACAAATACTGCCGTCTGCGCCCCTTCCGCCATCCCGACATTCCTGTCGGAGATGGTAGTTGTAAGCGTCTCACGTGTGTGTGTACGGCCGCGGCGCACCGGAGGCCCCCCCCCCCCCCCCCCCATGAGACCAAAGTGCCCTTTGGCCAAAAGTGCCCTTTTGACCGAAAAGTGCCCTCTTGGCCGGAATGTCCCAAATTTAGCCTAAAATCACCTGCCTTATGTGCCCCGCCTGTGCCAAAGGTGCCCTTTTGGCCAACACATTTTTTATCCCGCCCTCCCCCAGGTCAACGAACCTTCCAGTGTGCCCCGGGCCGCAAAGTGCCCTCTTGGAGCCGGTTAAGTGCCCTTTTCGGTCTGGGGGCCCCATGGAAAAATCCTGGGTGCGCGCCTGTGTGCGGCCACTTACAAATAGTTGGTCAAGGTGACGCCGCTGCCGACCCGGTATGTGGCCGTCACACGCGTGCCATGCCAGCAGTTTCCAGTCCAGCAGTCTCCGGTCCTGCACGTGCCATTTGGCTTTTGTCCGCGCTGTCTGACTTTTGTGCAGGCGCTGGCGAATTGGGATCACATTTGAATGCTACACGAGCTAGTCGCCAGGCCAGTGGCTGGAAGTTTGAGACCGTGGGGGAGACGACCTGCAGCGCGTATTCCCCTTCGCTACTACTGCATTGTCCGTTTCTGCGAAGCTGTCAGTGCCTAAATGTGTTAGGCTAAAATTAATTGTGTTTCCAACTTAACATATGGATAATGCATGGCAGAACAACAGTGGAACAGAGAACAGCACAACATAAGACTGCTACTGTCTACCAGGAAGAGGAAGGTATGCGTCAGGTGATCGCCTTATGTGTAGGCATTTGGAAATCCTGAGTACAAAATGAATTTCTGAGTACTGGTGCTTAGTTTTCGCAACCAGTTTTCGTGCTTCATGCATCTATGGGGTTGTATTTCTTTCCTCTTCGTCCACGCATTTGTATGCCTGAATTCACTCTGTTTGACTTAAGGACGCTGAATGACCACCTAGTGGAGCCGCCCATAGCTCAAATAACTCATTTTCAAACATAATTAGTGTCCGAAATTACTGGTAATAATCCGCCATGACACGGTGACTGCTCTCTGAATCGTCCATTGCATTTGTGATTTAACCAACTTGTTTTGGAAAGCCGTGAAGAGATTAGGCGTTAGTTTGAATCACTAAGCACTGCCGTGATCATTACGTGCACAAGTATGCTGACGATTACTGATATCGAGCTAATTATAATTGGATTACAAGATTGTTCAAAGGTATCTTGTTATGTTATTGTGATAACCAAGCATCAGTGATCATCATCATGATTAGCTAGTATTTTCCAGTATCTAATCTAATCTCGTTTTAATAATTTAGTGAAGCAGCTTTACCTACCATTGATGCCATATTGCTGTTGTTTTACAGCTCTAGGTACATCCTCCGGCGATCAGTAATTCTGGTCCATTTCAGTCCGGGTGTACAGATCATGAATCATGATAGTGTCTTACGGACGTGGTGAAGTACATATGAGGGACCCAGTGATACCTAGGGTCGTGGTAGTGTACTAGTGAGTGTACTAGTGAGGGACGCAGTGATTGCGTGATAGTGTACCGGGACTAGTGAGGGACGCAGTGATAGCTAGGGTCATGGTAGTGTCATGGTGGTCCCTCACTAGTAGCTAGTGATAGCGAGGATCACGGCAGCGTACTGATGAGGGAACTAGTGGTAGCGAGGGTCGTGACAGTGTACTAATGAGGGAGCTAATGGTTGCGATGGTCGTGACTGTGCACTGGTGAGGGAGCTAATGGTTGCGAGGGTCGTGGTAGTGTACTGATGAGGGAGCTAATGGTTGCCAGTTTCGTGGTAGTATACTGATGATGAAGTTAATGGTTGCTAGGCTCGTGGCAGTGTACCAGCGAGGGAGCTAGTGGCAGCGAGTGTGGCGGCGCAGTGTACCGGTTGGAGCCGCAGTCCAGTGGTGGCTGAGCGCCGCGGCCTGCCAGGCCAGCAGGACGCGTGCTGAACTATCGGTCGACTGGCTAGTCAGCCGGGCGTGCTAAGGTGGTGATCAGCTTAGGCTGGTCAGCCGGGCGTGGTGTAGTGTTGATCTGGGCGTGGTACTCTCAGCCGGGCGTGGTGTAGTGTTGATCTGGGCGTGGTACTCTCAGCCGGGCGTGGTGATCGGCTGGTCAGCCGGGCAGCCGGGCGTGGTGTAGTGTTGATCTGGGCGTGGTACTCTCAGCCGGGCGTGGTGAGGTGGTGATCGGCTGGTCAGCCGGGCGTGGTGTAGTGTTGATCTGGGCGTGGTACTCTCAGCCGGGCGTGGTGAGGTGGTGATCGGCTGGTCAGCCGGGCGTGGTGTAGTGTTGATCTGTGCGTGGTACTCTCAGCCGGGCGTGGTGTAGTGTTGATCTGGGTGTGGTACTCTCAGCCGGGCGTGGTGTAGTGTTGATCTGGGCGTGGTACTCTCAGCCGGGCGTGGTGAGGTGGTGATCGGCTGGTCAGCCGGGCGTGGTGTAGTGTTGATCTGGGCGTGGTACTCTCAGCCGGGCGTGGTGTAGTGTTGATCTGGGCGTGGTGCTCTCAGCCGGGCGTGGTGAGGCGGTGATCGGCCAGTGTTCGGGCCGGCCGATAGCCACGGAATGTCCGGCCGCCCGTAGCCCAGGTGACGTCATGGCGCGCCGGGCGGGCTCTGTTTCACAATGGTATGGGCGGCAGCGGCGGCGGCATGCTGATGGCGGCGCGGTGGACGGGAGTGGAGCGGGGCACTCCTGGCACCATGGCAGGGAGCGGGGCGCGCCACCACCGAGCCACCGCCGGGCCGCCGGGCCGCGTCGACCGGCCATTAACCACACCCGCCTCAGACACTCGCTGCGGAACGCCACTGTATGCGTGTTAAGCCGCCGCAGTGCCCATGGCGTCTGTGGTGGGCGGCGGGAATGTGTATGCTTCGCCCTGAGCCGGGCTCTGCCGTAATCGAAATGTTGGGATGACGATGAGACATGGTAATTTTGCTCAATTTGCTGCTGAATTTTAACAGCAACATTGCTTCGCTTATGCATATTCGTCATATCATTGTGCATCGGAACAAATACTACTTTTAATCTCTAAGAACAATCAGGAAAAATGTTTCCAGAATACCTGATTTTCCCTGGTAGAAACCAGCACTGCAACACCTGCTTGTAGCCGTACGGCTGTGAAGTTAGTTCTTTCCGAGCTCATTCTTGTGGTATTTCAGAAGCAAAGATTCACCAATGCTACTTTTCGGGGAATATGTTCTTGCTCTGCCAGTCAATGACACAGACGTTGCTGACTAGCTAGGATGGCAGGCTGGTGTCGGCTAAGCTCGGCACTCTGGTGTAGCTAGTTAAGCTGACCGGTCGGTGGTGGTGATGTGGCCAGTTCACCTGTCCCACGTGTGTCGACGGCCGGTGGTGGTGTAGCTGGTGTAGCTGGTGCAGCTAGCCGGCCGGTGGAGGTGAGGTGACCGAGATCACCTGCCCCACGTATGCGGGCAGCCGTGAACAGAGCCACGCGCCTCACATGGCCGCCCAACAAAGGCCCCTAAATCAAGACACTGAAAAAGTGGACCTGGAGTGCGCACCATCTGACCGCCACCCTGGCAGTGCCACCTGGGGTCCAGGCCCGGCAGCCAGGGATGCCAACCACCACCCTGGGGTACAAGCCGCCTGGGATTCCGGCTCGGTAATCGGGAATCCTAACAGCCCCCGCACAGGGGTGCACCGTGCAAGCCGACGCCCGGGATCCGGCAAACAGCCAGAGAACCCAGCCGACACCTGGGGAGAGGTTTGTTTGTTTGTTGTATATCTGTTTATTTATTTATTTAGCACATCATTGCACACATATAAGATGAGCAATTTTGCGATTGGCACAAGAGACTAAGTTGGTCTTAAGCCGAAGTGTCTCTCGCAGCAACGTTTCCAACCAATACAACTTAACCACCGACACGGTGTGACAATCGCTGCCCGTCCCGCCAGCTCGTCCTGTCGGCACACAAAGCTTGCACTCATGTGTGTGATACTCAACACTATGCCAACACCCGACGGCACCTGGTTAGTTCCGAATGTTAGTTTGTTGTGTTAAAGCGTTTTGTGTTGATTAAACACGTCTGAAATGCTAAGGGGCTACACACTGTTCAATGTTCTTTCTGAGACCATTTCCAAACATAAGTGTGTGAGATCTGCTTTTCAGTTAAGTTAGTGAACATATCTGTTGTGTTTCTGAGTTTGGTGAATATATTATTTTTATGGTAAGCATGAAGAGGATGGTGAAATATGAAGTGAATTGCATCTTGTTTGAAGTGGGCACATGCGCATGATGGGTCATGTACAGGATTGAGGACAAATGCGTCAGCGTTTAGTAGAGTGAGGCGCATCCTAAACCTTGCATGCAGCGTGTTGCCTGCTTTTGTACCAAGTGAATGATAATGTGCCGGTATATTGGCACCTGTGCGACCCATAATTTCACTCTTGAATTTATTGATGTTTATTTATTGATCGAATTTATTGATATAACTCCGGGGCGTAAGCCGACACCTCCAGGTGGTAGCCACGGGCGGTGAGGCGGGGTCAAAGCCGACGCGACGACAGAGACGTGCCGGCGCTCGGCGGTGCGGCTCCGCAGACGTGTTGGTATGTGTGTGCGCATATAAACCTGGCTCCAAAGCCGCCGCCGAGCCGAGCCGAGCCGAGCCGAGCCGAGCCGAGCCGAGCCGAGCCGAGCCGAGCCGAGCCGAACCGAGCCGAGCCGAGCCGAGCCGAGCCGAGCCGAGCCGAGCCGAGCCGAGCCGAGCCGAGCCGAACCGAGCCGAGCCGAGCCGAGCCGAGCCGAGCCGAGCCGAGCCGAGCCGAGCCGAGCCGAGCCGAGCCGAGCCGAGCCGAGCCGAGCCGAGCCGACCCGACCCGATCCTCAGCTGCTGATACACAGACCCTCAGCCTGCGCCGACACAGAGATCCTCAGCCTGCGCCGACACAGAGACCCTCAGCCCTGCGCCAACACCCAAACCGCAGCCGCCGACACACAGACCCGCAGCCTGCGCCGACACACAGACCCTCGGTCTGTGACCATGGGCCTGTTTTGACGGCGCCGCCATCTTTTGCTGCTTGTATGCTTTCCACCCAGAGCAAAACCAGGAATCCAGCTTGCAAGCAAAAATATGACGTCCTGCTTTCGTCGCGTTAAGCAGCACTATCAAAATTATGTTTCGTGATTGGCATTACCAATAGCACAAGTTCTAGTTTGTGATTTTCCGTTTCTGGTTTTATGTGAGCTCCAGTTTTTTGGATAGCTCCCTGCGCCGGCCGATCCGCAAGGGCCTGCGACACGACACTAGCGCCGCTAGGCGGCCTACCTTGAAAATCGGTAACGGTGCGTCAGTCACGACCGAGCCGGCCGGGGGAGCGGGTGCCGTCGGTGGGTGAGGATCGCGGTGACCGTGATAGCCCGACGGGCTTCGATCAAGCTCACGGATCTGGCACGAGCTGTCCGAGTGACTGGGACCGTACCGTACTGTGAAACGCGGGAGATCGTGACACCGTCCAGTGAGTAGATCCGGGGCGTGCAAGCGCAAAATCAACACCGTCCGCCCCCAACTCTCAGCTTAGAGACGTTTCTCGCTGTGCTGGGGTCTCTGTGTCCGGCCGTAGCAAGTCAGTGGAAGCCGATTGCAAGCCAGTTCGATATGCCACTACTCTCAGTGGCATTATTTACCAGTATACAAGTATATCCCCGTTTTTATTGTTGTAAATTTGACGAGGTGCTCGTGAGTATTGTTTTTTCCATCGCAGAAAAAATATTTGTGTTGTGTTGTGAGTCATATCCCCATTTCCCCTCCTCTAAATACCCCTCGGAGTACAACAGCTGACATCACTGCTTTTATCGGCTCCTGGTGCTCATCCGCCTTCACCGGACGTTTCCTAAACTCGTCTGTCCTCACCTGATGCTTGCTCACCACCCATCCCTCCGCCTTCACTTGATTCACTTGCCTTCACTCCCGCATGCGCTCACCGGGCAAGGTATCCCGAAGTATAGACACATTATCCTCCCTGCTGTCTGCCCTCACCGGACCTTTACCCGACCGCTGTGAGTTATTTCGGCTTTAGGGCGCTCCGTCCAGATTGACCGGTGTCTGCCCTTGCTGGACCTTCATCTCACTGCTGTCTGCGCACTGGTCGAGCTCAGTGCAATAGTCGGCTCGGTGAAATGATCGATCTCAGTTCACTGATCGTGCTCAGTGGACTGGTCGATCTCAGTGTAATTGTCGAGCTCAGTGTAAATGTCGAGCTCAGCGCACTGGTCGAGCTCAGTGCACTGGTCTAGTTCAGTACACTGAAGTGTCGTTTGGCAGTATACGACTGGCTGCGCGGCCACCAATCGGCCGTGCCCCATGGCTGTTGATGCTGATCCGACCCGCCGGCACTGAAATGGTGGATATTGCTGGTCTGGTCGAGCAGCATTGGAATTCCTCAGCTTGGCGATTGTGCTCGGCAAATGGCTAATCTACGGTAATTATCCGTATGAATGGACAATGATCTTGTTTGACTAACAATCGCGAAAATATTCCCATTTCCGTGTTGAGGAAAAGCTATCTGACCGTGGTCAAAGATTAATGATACCAGTCACTGGTCGTGTGAGTTCGTGTGAAACTTTCAGTGCATTGGTAGCGAACTGGAATAGCCATATCCGGAAGAAAATTCGTTACTGGCTCGGAACAAAGCCGTGGGACACGTGGGACACGTGGTATGGCGTCACACCCGAGGTGTGACAGACGCTGGTTGGTTTTTATTGGTGTGACGTTCACGGTCTACGCTGTATTCTTGTCTTCCCAGCCATGGATTTCCCAGATTAAAAGCTATTAGGATGTGACAAGTTGACACGTGCTTAAGCAA
>JAOTOL010001361.1:0-67500 GCA_034440575.1 Imbricaverruca yamaguchii | reverse complement strand
CAGCGAAGAGCGTGTCATCGAGGAGTACCGGGCACTGACAGGCACCGCGCGCGGCACTGCCATCGTCACGTGAGTGCTGGGTCGCCCCTGGCTGGTGCTGAGCCGTCTCCGGCTTGTGTGTTGGCGTTGGCTCCTTGTTCTGCCTCTGGCTGGCGACGCAGTTTGTGCCGTGACCCACCCGCAGACTTGCGCCACGCAGTGGCTCGTGGCCCAGCATCATGTTTGGACAAGCAGGTTTGCTCTGGATCTGTCATCCAGAACAGTATCCTCTCAGGGAAGCTTTTTTTGTGCTTTTATTGCCGAAAGATTTAATGGCGCTTTGACTGGCTTGAAGCGACTGCGGACTTCGATAGAAATGTCTGAAACAAAAGATGTTTCTGATGCCAGGAATGGAAGTAATAGTGTCCTTTCCGCATGTGATGACCTGACGTTTTCCTCTCTAGGAGGAAAGTGTAGGTAGGTATACCGACCACTCTAGGAGGAAAATGTAGGTAGGAATGCTGATCACGCTAAACGTTGGGCTATGCAAGCGTTGTACTCTTTCAATTGGTCCTTGCATGCCTATCTTAGCAATGAAACCATATATTGTTCCTTCTGGTGCGCCGCTTGTGTGTCTCCTTTGCCCGCATGTGGTAGATATCCTTTGCCTACGGCAGGAGGTCGTGTGATAGTGGTCCACACGTCTCTCCGGTAACAGAAAAGTTGTGAGTTCGCAACTTGCCGTCTGCATGGATCGTCGGCTCCCTTGCGGCCACTCGATGTGAAAGAGGAAGATCTGCATGTCGAGCCAGCCGAGTACGTCTTAAAACACCCGAAGGCATTCCATGTCTCACGGCGGTGTGCAGCTGTGGTAGCTGTATCGACGCCGGCTGCCACCTTCTTTGATGAGCTAGCCGAGTCACACGTGATATGTCTCCGCACCTGGAGACGTTTGAGTGGTACGAAGTGGTACTCCACTCGCACTAGCTTCGCTCCAGCTCAAGTTTCGCCTCTTCGGCGGCCGCTAGGGTGGGAGAGCAGCGACGCCCAAAGTGTTCACGTGGGAAAACGTGTCCTGAGAGAGTTCAGCACCATTATTCGATCTCCTTGGAACAGGTGCGGGCGTGTTGAGCGTTCGTGAGCGGTATCTGGCGGCTGGTGAGCTCGGATGTGCCATTTGTGGCGGTCCGGTGCTTCGGTAGTGTACTACTCCATTTGTCTGCTCCACCCGCCTGCTGACGGCTACCTGCTCCATTTGTCTGCTCTGGCCGCCTGCTACCTGCTCCATTTGTCTGCTCCGCCCGCCTGCTGACGGCTACCTGCTCCATTTGCCTACTCCGCCCGCTTGCTGACGGCTACCTGCTCCATTTGCCTACTCCGCCCGCCTGCTGACGGTTACATGCTCCATTTGTCTGCTCTAGCCGCCTGTTACCTGCCATTCGCCTGTTCTGCCCGCCTGCCACCAGCCCCACTCGCCTGTTCTGCCTGCCTGCTACCTGCTCCGTCTGTCTATGGTGTATGTCCGTTTCCTGTTTCACCTGCCCACTCTGTCGACATGCTCCCTGTTCCACCTGCCTACTCTGTATGTTCTATGCTCCCTCTGTCTATTTTGTCTGTCCGTGTCCCACTCCACCTGTCTACTTCGCTTGTCTTCTCTGTGTTATACCACACCTTATACCTGCATACCCGTTGTCTGTTCCCTGCTCCGTCTGTATATTATGTCTCTCCGTTCCCTGGTGCACATATTTGTTCATATGTGTACCCTGTTGGCTGTTCCATCCTTCAACTACGTTTGTCTACTCCGTCTCCCCGCTTCGTTCTCTCATCTGTATACTCTGTCCTATCCCTGCTCCATTCACTCACCCCGTCCATTCCTTGCTTCGCCGGCCTACCCCGCCTATATGCTCTGCCTGTCTATCTGTTTGTACGTATGTCCGTCTGTCTTTCTGCTCTTCTGTGTTTGTCCGTGTGTCCGATCCCTGCCATGTCGGTCCCTATCGGTTTGTCAGGCCATGCTCGGTCTGTGCCTTCTTCCTGTCCGATCTGCCCGCTCGTTCCGGCGCCGTCTGTTTGCCGCACCTGTGTGCGCCGTCCCGCTCCGGTCGGGTGTGCCACTCATCGATACAGTCAGTCGTGGCCGCCAGCTGTGATGGCAATGACCCCACCCCGCACCTGAGCCCGGCGCTGCATATCGCGGCGGCCGGCCGACTTGACAGCCCGTCAGCCGGCCATTGCAGCAGTCGGTCGGCCGGACAGAGGCTGAGCCAAGCAGTTGGTGCTAGAGGCAGGCCGGTGTCAGTTGGCCCGGGCAGAGTATGGTAGAGTCTGGCGGGAATGCCTGAAAATAATAGTCGTGTAATCAGGTGCAATTTTACGCTTTTGAAATGCAAACTACGCTCTTCGCATGAGGTCACACGCCGTATCGCTTTACATTTGCACAATACGTCGCTCAGCGATTCCGACCCTCAGCGTGGCGCGGAACAAGGCCAGCCGCCATCCTGGGCTCGGCATGCTGTGTCGGAGAGTGTACTGTGCTCATGTGAGCGGCGCCGCCGCGCCGGCAGTGTGTACAGATAGTTCTGTGTGTATGTGCGTGAGTGTAACACGCCAGTGTAGAGGATGTTTGACTGTGAGTGCACGCTCTGATATCACGCAGCCTGATTTGTGGCGGTGTGTGCAGGCTTTCGCTCGCCGTGACCGCTGAACATCCAACGCGCCTTCACATCGGAACACTCCTGCAAAAGTATTCCGGTGAAAATGTATTGATGTATTGTCCGGACTTAATATCAGCAGCACCTGCGACGTTGGTGTACGATCCAGCATAGCACGCGCCTGATGTGCATTCACACTATTCGTTAGGCGTCAGACGCAGTGGTAGTGCGGACATCTGAAGAAAACATTCAGTTAAAGAAAGAAAACAAGTAGGTTCCTGAAGCCACTCAAGAAATCTGAAGTATACGTCCACGATAAGCGCGCTTGGATGCTCACTGACGTGCGCGCCGAGGATATAGTTACAATTCGACACGCGGTGTCGAAAAAAAAAATATGATGCAATGCATTTATTTAAGTTGGCTTACCTTCAGATTTCAATTTCATTGCTACTTATACTAATTTATTGCACATTGTTACTTTGCGAATAATCTCCTGGAACTATATTATGGTGTTTATCCACCATTGGTGGCAGGTCTCTGGCGGCGGCGTCCGTGGCTCGCCGCCGACCGCCTGCCACTGAAATGGCGGGCGCGGAGCCATTCCCTGAACGTTAATGAGCCCCAACGCCAAAACTACGGGCAGATTTTTATATATGAAACGATAGGCGAAAACAATAGGCAATGTCCCTTGCATGATTTTCATGGCGTGGCATGGCTACCGCTGAAGTTGAGTCCGACTGGTTCCTCCGACATCGTTTAAGAACATTACGCTCATGGTCGCTGAATCGGAAGAATGCATTTACAGCCGTGAATTTCCCCCACAAAATTTTGGCGTAGCAGAGCCGAAGTTGCTGGGTATTGATCAAGGCTGAAATTTTCTTTTCTGCCGTGCCGACGCTTGACGACTCTACAGGACCTCTGGACTGCAAATGTCGGCGTTTGACGGGTATTGAGCTACGCCAGAACTTGAATGTTGTCTGAAAGCTTATTCGTGTCAAAATATGAAGAAAAAAGTTAGAGTTGGATAGCAATCAAAATGGTAGAGTGTATCATCACCAAGCAACTGATCTTTGGCCGCTTTATTTCAACTATTGGATATTTATTCGCATCTGAGATACAATTTAAATCAGCATAAGGTTATACTGGGACACCTTCCTTAAATGGAGTGGGAAAATAAGTGTTAAAACTGTATGGGAACAAATCAAGATATCAAAATGTAGCATATGCGATTTTCGCATTGGAAGTTGTCAGCACATTACACGAAACCTGTGTGGCGCATTCTATTCCAAGTAATTGAGTGACCAGCAGATCCAATTTCACTTTTAGGGCAAAGTGACAGGCTGAAATGATTCGACAATAAAGGAAGCTAAACATCATAAGAGAGCTTGTTTGTTGTTCAGATTCGACTATTTAAAATTAATTTAACCCCCTGTAGAAACTGGAAGATGGCAATCATAGCAAACCCACCCTGGCGGTGTTCTTTCGCAAACCCACCACCAGAGCGGCGCCACCGGTATTATATCGGCTCATGATGCCCAACTTTACCCCTGTCTGTATATCATAGTTCGAGCCTGAGATTCCCTAAGTATGTTCAGGTATGAAGGACTTGGTATTAACAAACTCACTGCTATCATTAACTGGAACTGAAAACCTAACAAGTAATACGCTTCGACTCAATCCCGTCGTATACTAATTTTACTTCGCATATTTGTAGACTCACCCCACACCACCCCACCCCACCCTCCGCACCTTTGCGCAGTTTCTGGAACACTGCAGTCGACTGTGCTTCCTGTGGTCGGGTGATACTGTTCTCCAGCTATAGTAAGCAGAAAGACAAGGCGAGATCCTAGGCGAGACCCAGATGTCCTGCATTGTCATCTGCTTGCCAGCCTCGCCGTTCTTTTCGGCAGGTACCTGAGCCTCGCGGAGAGGCTGCCCACGTACGGCGTGCACTTCTACCGCGTCTCTAACAAGACCTGCAACGACGCCTGGTGGCTGGGCATCTCGACACGCGGCATCGCCCAGTACGACCTCTCCGACCGGACCAAGGCCCGCCGGGTGAGCGACTGTGGCCGGGCTGGCCGCTCCACGACCGGCACTGGTCTGGTGGCGGTAGTGGTGATGGTGGTTGTGACTTTACGACGCACTCAGCAGCTGAGGTCATATGGCGTCACCTAGCTCTCATCCTGGCAGGAGCTAGCACCGCTTGGAATCGAACCCCGTACCTCTGGTGTGTCAAACGATCAGCTTAGCCTTTGAGCTACCGACACACCATGACTGGCACTGGAGGCCGTATTGTCCACGGTGACGGCCGATCCGCGCTGCTCCTCGTCGCAGACGTGTCTCCTGCGGGCTGTGGGCAGTCTGCTGACGTGCCCTCACACCTCGGGCCATGGCGTGGACGTGACTGGCGAATGGTGCTCACACGTAGGCTGAGTCTTGTAGAATGCATCAACATTGCTACTCTTCTAGTGGTATCGTTTTTTTTTCTAACATCAAGTAATATAACAGCGTTTACGTATGTGAGAGGCACCCTCGCTGTAAGTGTGACGTCACAGAAGGCACCAGACTTGCACCTTGGCACTTACTTCGGGCTTGACCTCTCCCACTCCCATTTCACACGCACACTCTCATAGTGTTTCTACCCTTAAGCATTAGGCCTGCGTAAATGTACGAGATCAAATCTAGCTTGATGTTGCTCGGTCCCTCTTCCTCTTGGATCATTTTATGAGATTCGCACTCTTGGACGGCATCTTTACTGCGACTGTGGCTCATGAGTAACACGTTCAGTGCGACGGTGACTCCATGCACGCCTCAGGCTACCAGTACCTCCGCTGACCGCTGCCGCCGCCGCCGTTGCAGCTGTTCCAGTGGAAGCAGCTGGAGAACGTCACTTTTCGCGACGGCCGCTTCTCGATAGAGGTGGACGAGCCGAAGAAGTGAGTGGCGCCGTGTGTCCGGGTGGTGTGTGCGGTGTGGTATGATAGTCTAGCCCCCGTCGTGTGGGCTGCACACTGGCCTGCGTGGCGCGCCTCTGTCGGCACAACGGCACGAGTTTGGCTGACTTGTGTAGTTTGGACGGCGCGCCGCCGTGTCGGCCGAGCCCGCTGTGACCTTGTAGCCCGCTGTGGTCGATGCTGTGACTGTGCCGTGACTGTGCTGTGTCCAATGTTGTCGCCAGGGGTTCGGTCGATTTTGCGCCCACTGATGTGCACGCTATCGAATGCATATATGTACCATTTCTGTGCATGCGGGCTGCTGCAGCTGAGCTGATATTCCCCATGTCAGCTCGTGCTGTTCCGTTGTCTCAGTGAATGGACGTGTTCCGTCGTATGTTCAACAAACAAACAGGCAAACACGCGAAGGAACACATCACCGTACATTCGTGTCAGATACGTTTACAGAAGTGAGGCAGGAAGTCTTGTCGCCACGCAACTCTGATCCCATCTATCTCATCCGTGACAAGAACAGTGAGCCGCCATTCGTGTGTTAGTGTTTGGATCTGGTACGGGGTGGCCAATGCTAGGTTCGTTTTTGCCACCAGCACATCAAGCGAGTCCCCGAAACCAGCACCGCCACAATGTTGTGTCACAGACGATGTCAGTATGATAGCTGTCTCTGGTGGCTGGCATCCTGCCGCCGGTAGGCTGGGCTGGCACTGCGAGGCGCTGCTGGGAACTGCTGGATACTATCTGCACCACTAGGCACTAGAACGCTCAACATGTCGCCAACACCACTATGCTATGCTATACTATGCCACAAGCCGTGCCAACACACAGCCACCGCGGTGAGCTAATCGCTAGTGCTCTCGATATGTCGTCTCTGTCGTCTTAATGGTAGCTGCGCATGCCCAACATGCGTACCAGTGATGCAAATGGTACTGCGTTGCACATCGTGGAGCCAGTAGTGTGTGATTGCTTTAGTGTTGAAGCGGATGGACTCGATGACTTCCTCGGGAGTGTGCCGTGACAAGCTCTGAGCGTGGGATGGTGTAACTGGCTTGTGGGGGGGGGGGGGGGGCTGGTTATACCGACGAGCTTGACTGACCTGTGAGGCTTGGGTGGTGTTGCCGCCGTATGAGCCGGTGTATGGTGCTGCGGCTGCCAGCACGCCCCGACCCGCTGCTGATGCATGCGCCGCCGCTTGGCCGGCCGTCCACAGAGTGGTGCATGCGCTCAGCAGCTTTAACGTGTACGAGGACGCCATCGGCAACGACACGTCCGGCGATGACCTGATCTCGGCCATATCCGACCCGTGCACACAGTGAGTGGGCCTTACCCAACACCCCCACCCAACTCCACGTTCGGCCACTCGTGGAGGCGACGTTGTTCATGCCGCAGATCTTGTTCATTGAGTTGTTGTATCGCTCGCTGCACTCATACTCGGTGAATGATGGTTTCCCCCGCTCCTGTATATGCACATAGGCATTGGCAGCGTTACTACTGTTCTGCATGACGTTACTGACTAGCTCCTCACTTGCTGATATCTGTGCACACGGAAACAGTTCAGAAGAAACGTATTTTGTGTATTGAGTTTCCTTGGCCGTATTAGCTTTGTATATCCGTCGCTGATATAGCAGTCCCGTAAGTCGTGTATGTCGTGCACAGACGTCTACTATCCGTTCCACCCCATGTGTTTGGATTTTAGACCCACAGTAACGTTATGGACTTCGACAGTATTTTGAGATGGTCCTCATACGTCGATAAGTGAATAGATTCGTTGGATTCGCATGATGCATCCTAAAAATTATCGTTTCCACACACACGTATACCGTATTCAGTACATCGTGTATCGTATTCCCTATACCGTGGGGGGCACTGGCACCCTGCGACCTTGTACTGTTGATCGCCACTACACCAACACGCTCGGTACACTTGTTCCTAATGGCCCCGAAGGTCAAATCGTCAGCCTCGAGCACGAGACGAGCTAGGGCCACTTCCTGCCTTGTTTGTCCCCGCTGTCTTTTTGTCAACGGCTAGCGTGGCGCGCCAGCTGTGGAGGTGGGTGGTAGCTGGCGCTGTCTAGGTCAGGTACGAACCGTCTCCGTTGTCGCCGTACCCGCTGCCCGTCGTTCTGCCTGAGAGTGGTCTGTCAACTTCTGGCAATGAACGTCAGCTGTGGCGGCGTGTCACGCACCGGCGACACCCCCGATCACACGCACGAGACTGGGGCACACTTGTGGCGCGCTGTGGCCACCTGGGAAGTGGTTGGAGCCCACCTGGGAGGGTCCGGGAGCCACGTGACAGATCATGGTATACCTGGGACGGCCCAGGACCCACCTGTGACAGGCCAGGATGTATCTGTGGTATCCTGTGGCCCACCTATGACGTGTCAGGATGTACCTGTGGTATGCTGTGGCCCACCTTCGACGGGCGGATACCTAACCACGTCCCCCACTGAACTACGGTTGGTCAGCTGTCGGGGCCGCCGCGATAGACGCCGACCGACACGGCGATGTGGCAATCACTGAGCTATGGTTGGTCGGTTATCGTGGCCGCCGCGATAGACGCCGACCGACACGGCGATGTGGCAATCACTGAGCTATGGTTGGTCGGTTATCGTGGCCGCCGCGATAGACGCCGACCGACACGGCGATGTGGCAATCACTGAGCTATGGTTGGTCGGTTATCGTGGCCGCCGCGATAGACGCCGACCGACACGGCGATGTGGCAATCACTGAGCTATGGTTGGTCGGTTATCGTGGCCGCCGCGATAGACGCCGACCGACACGGCGATGTGGCAATCACTGAGCTATGGTTGGTCGGTTATCGTGGCCGCCGCGATAGACGCCGACCGACACGGCGATGTGAAAATCACTGACGGGGGTGTCGGCGGTTGGGCGTGGCCCGGCTATCTGCCGGCCACGTATCTCTGCAGATAGTGGGCCGGGGTTCCTCGATAGGCACTGTCGGCGCACGGCGGTGGGTGGCGCCCGCGTCGCCTGACGCGGTGTGACGTGACGTGACGTGACGGTGGTGTCGGCGCGCGCCAGGGTGTCGGTGAGTCGGCGCACGCTCGGGCCGGGCCACATCTCGGTCTACTCGTGGTTCGTCGAATCGCAGGCGGCATGCAGGAACATCTGGTTCACGGCCGTGTCACAGCACCAGTTCCACGTCGAGGGCAAGAAGGAGTCTAGGGTGAGTGGCCGTCACACGACCACGCGGGTGCCGGGATCCCCACCGACGGACCGGCTGAGTCACGCTGCTGGTGCACTGCTGTCAGCCTCGACCTCGGCTGAGGACAGTGGGGCTAGACCCGACCGCTGCCGAACGAGCGACGAATGATCTAAGGACGTGTTGGTCCCTTGTAGTTTGCTTTTATTTTCACTTAGTTGTTTTCTTTCCGTGGCTAATTTAGCTTACTGTATCAGTGGGATAATAGTGGGACCACGCCCGGTTGGCGAATTGTGATGAAACGTTTGTTGCCCTTAAGTGGCCTTCATGATTTGTGTTCTTGTGATGCTTTGTAGTGGACTGCTAAGAAGCAAAAAGTAGAGGTTTGCGTCTGTTTATTGGCCGTGCAGAGTGTACAACTGAAGATGAGTCATGAGGATGTTTGTTTTCCTTTGTTTGAGCCCACTGAGCTTTACATTTACACTTTTAGTTGCGTGTAAATTAGTCCCGTTTATAGTATCTGGCCACATGCCAGTGATGCCAGCATTTTATCATGTTCACACTGAGTTATCGTAGTTGATGTCTCGCGTCTGGAACGGAAACCTTTGGTAGAAAATAATGATAGGGAGTGCTGTCGATGGTCTTGCTTGATCAGGGATAACCAGACCATCATGACGTAGTTGTGGATTCATACAACTAAGTCCGGAAGCACATTAGGTGGGTATGCTTACCTTAGGTCACTGCTGACAAGCCAAATTGCTATATGCTTGCCTCAAGTAAATCCATAGTTACTGTGGGTGTATCGTTTTCAGTTCTTGGAAAGAGCCAAAACAGTCTTGTTTTTTAGTCCTGGTCGTGTGTGGCGTTTGCGCCCTGCTGCGACATTTTGTGTGAAATGTGTGGGCATTCGTGTGGCGATGTCGCTGCCAGACCACTGCAGTTGATGCGCCCCTAAGCTTCGTGTGATCAAGTGTCGGTCGTGCCGCAGTCGTGTCTGCAGCCGGCGCGCGCGCTGTCTGAGATCGCGCGCGACCTGAGCCGCTCCTCAGCGGCGCTGTCGGCCACCGGCTCGTCGCTCAGCCAGAGCGGCTCACTGCAGTCGCTGACGGTCAGCAGCCACACGGACGAGTCTGAGGCGCAGGCCGCGCGCATGGAGATGTGCGCCGCGCTGCAGGCGCGCCGGGACGCGCTGCGCGCCAAGCTGGCCGAGCGTACCGACGAGCTGCGCCTACTCTGTCTCAAGGAGGCCGAGCTGACGGGCCAGCTGCCGGCCGAGCTGCCACTGGCGCCGGGCGAGGTGCCGCCGCCCGTCCGGCGCCGCATGGGTACCGCTTTCACGCTGCCTGAGACGCTTATCAACCGGCCGCGCGGCAATCAGGTGGGTGGTTGGGACGGTCAGATCGGTGGTGATAGCGGGCAGGTGCGTGGTGATGGTGGTTAGGTGGGTGGTGAGGCCGGGCAGGTGGGTAGTGAGAACGGACAGGTGGGTGGCGAAGGCGGTCAGGTGGGTGGTGATGGCAAGCAGTTGGCTGGTGAGGGAGGCAAGTTGGTGTCGAGGGCAGGTAGGTAGGTGGTGAGTACGGGCAGGTGGGTGGTGTTGGCGGGCAGGTGGGTAGTGAGGCCTGTCAGTCGGAGAGTGGTCTGGTTCTCGGCGGATGTAGGCCAGCTGTGGGCGGATAGGTCTTGTAATATGCACTGCGTAATTAGTGAATAATGATAGCACCCGAACCCCGTTAGGCTCTTAACTTCACAACGGTTGCCACGAGCCATGTGGATGTTCTTGTACTATTGGCATGCCAAATAGCTTGACACTCAGGCTGGGCATCCTGGTACCTAAATATCCTACATATGTATACTATTCCACACCATGCCTAGGTATCATTGTCACAAGTAGCTTAGCAGTCAGGCTGAGCGGCTTGCCTGAATATTCTGCATAGGTATACTGTTTCTCACCACACCTATACTGGGCGCTATATAACCACTGCAGTTGATGCGCCCTGAAAACCCGAATAACAACACCACACCTATACCAATGCAGAATATTCAGGTACCAGGACGCCTTGCCTGACTGCCAAGCCATTTGTGACGCAAATTATACGAGGAATAACTAAATAGCTTATTTAGATCGTCACCAGGCGCGGCACTGCTGGTTGACTGCCAACCTGATGTGACATCGCCTGGTCTGACACAGCCAGATTTGACCTGACCTGACCTGACCTGACTTTAACTGATTGTCACTAGGAGGAACTTGTGTCGACGCTTGAACTCGACTATGAAATACAAAGTAAGATTACGACTGCGGCTCTGAAGCTAGCCAACGACGCCACAATGAAGAAGGTCCGCAAACAGCGTAAGCTCAGCTACCAGATGTCGGCGCAGAAGCTGCGCGACATCGAGACCAAACTGAAGGCGGCGCGTGCGCGACACGCGCAGAAACAGCAGCGCGCGCCGCGGCCCAGCAGCGACGGCGAGGGTAAGTACTATCACGTTCCTCCTCCTCCGTCAGTGCTGACCGGTGGCGGCGGTGAGTAACACCCATCCCCTCCTCCGTCAGTGCTGACCGGCGACGGTGGTGAGTAACACCCATCCTCTCCTCCGTCAGTGCTGACCGGCGGCGGCGGTGAGTAACACCCATCCCCTCCTCCGTCAGTGCTGACCGGCGGCGGCGGTGAGTAACACCCATCCCCTCCTCCGTCAGTGCTGATCGGCGGCGGCGCTCCCGCTGCCTCAGCAGACCACGCTGCTCTGGGGTTCACGGTGTCAGCGCGCGAGCCGAACCCTGCCACCGAGTGCGGCCCCGCCGGGAGCTGTGCAGTGTACCGGTGGTTGAGTGGTTTTCTGGCTGAGCCGTCGCTGGTACCCAGCCGCGCCACAAAAGTCGACACCCGGTGTTGCTGATAGCGTTGATTCGCGTACGTCACCCCAATCACGCCGACGGATATTGTGTCGACGGTGGTGAGCGTGGGGTCGGCTCCGATGGCGTGCCTCGGAGCGTCGCGCTGCTGTCGAATTGTGGCGTCAAACTGAAACCCGGCTCGTGTGGTGGCTATGACCGCATGATGACTGCATGAAGGCGTGATCATGACTATGTGGCGGTTGTGTGACGGTTTGAATGCATGCGTTTCTGGTTGTATGACCGTATGTGTGACGGTGTGCCGACGTGCCCTCTTCTCACTGTATGACTGTACGTGTGACGGTGTGCCGACGTGCCCTCTTCTGACTGTATGACTGTACGTGTGACGGTGTGCCGACGTGCCCTCTTCTCACTGTATGACTGTACGTGTGACGGTGTGCCGACGTGCCCGCTTCTGACTGTATGACTGTACGTGTGACGGTGTGCCGACGTGCCCTCTTCTGACTGTATGACTGTACGTGTGACGGTGTGCCGACGTGCCCGCTTCTGACTGTATGACTGTACGTGTCGGTGTGCCGACGACGGGTGCCACGTGCCCGCTTCTGACTGTATGACTGTACGTGTGACGGTGTGCCGACGTGCCCTCTTCTCACTGACTTACGTGACGGTGTGCCGACGTGCCCCTTCGACTGTATGACTGTACGTGTGACGGTGTGCCGACGTGCCCTCTTCTGACTGTATGACTGTACGTGTGACGGTGTGCCAACGTGCCCGCTTCTGACTGTATGACTGTACGTGTGACGGTGTGCCGACGTGCCCTCTTCTGACTGTATGACTGTACGTGTGACGGTGTGCCGACGTGCCCTCTTCTGACTGTATGACTGTACGTGTGACGGTGTGCCGACGTGCCCTCTTCTCACTGTATGACTGTACGTGTGACGGTGTGCCGACGTGCCCTCTTCTGACTGTATGACTGTACGTGTGACGGTGTGCCGACGTGCCCGCTTCTGACTGTATGACTGTACGTGTGACGGTGTGCCGACGTGCCCGCTTCTGACTGTATGACTGTGCGTGTGACGGTGTGCCGACGTGCCCTCTTCTGACTGTATGACTGTACGTGTGACGGTGTGCCGACGTGCCCGCTTCTGACTGTATGACTGTACGTGTGACGGTGTGCCGACGTGCCCGCTTCTGACTGTATGACTGTACGTGTGACGGTGTGCCGACGTGCCCGCTTCTGACTGTATGACTGTACGTGTGACGGTGTGCCGACGTGCCCTCTTCTCACTGTATGACTGTACGTGTGACGGTGTGCCGACGTGCCCGCTTCTGACTGTATGACTGTACGTGTGACGGTGTGCCGACGTGCCCTCTTCTGACTGTATGACTGTACGTGTGACGGTGTGCCAACGTGCCCGCTTCTGACTGTATGACTGTACGTGTGACGGTGTGCCGACGTGCCCTCTTCTGACTGTATGACTGTACGTGTGACGGTGTGCCGACGTGCCCTCTTCTCACTGTATGACTGTACGTGTGACGGTGTGCCGACGTGCCCGCTTCTGACTGTATGACTGTACGTGTGACGGTGTGCCGACGTGCCCGCTTCTGACTGTATGATCGTATGCGTGACGGTGTGCCTCAGATCATCACAGCGATGACGGCAGCTCGGTGACGTCTGCTGACCGCATCAGCTTGTCTCCGCTGGTGGCTGCCCTGCCGCGGCGGCCGGCCTGCTCCCCCGGCCGGCCGGACACCAGGCCACACCACCAGCAACACCACCGCCAGCAACAACAGCAACAGGCGTACCTGGTGAGCGGTCCTGACCTGACCTGACCTCGCCTGAACTGATCTGGCGCCCAGTGACCGGATCCGGATGCTGGGGCGTTATAGTGCGCGCCTATAGTCTGACCAATGATGCTTGTCGTAGGTGGCACTCTTGAGATATTGTGGTACTCACGGTACATATATGTGTCTTCTAGCGTTGTGCGGCATCTCTCTTGTGGTACTTACGGTACAGATATGTATCTTCTAACGTTGTGCTGCATCTCTGAGATATTGTGGTACTCACGGTACAGATATGTATATTTTAACGTTGTGCTGTATCCGAGATACTGTGGTACTTGCGGTACAAATACGTGCCTTCTATCGTTTCGCTGCATCTCCGAGATATTGTAGTTGTAGGCGCGTGATCTCGATGTCCAGTTTTGAACTGGAGATTCGGAAGTCGCATGACGGTTTATCGTTGCAAGGTTTTATGCGGTTTCTGGAAAAAAGGCTCACATTAATATATCGACCACAATCAACCAGCCTAACAGCCTAAGGAACGAAGGGATAAGCAAGCACAACCACGCGAGCATGTATGTGCAGTCCATTTTCTTCTGCATCATCATGTTATTACACTGGCACATGTGAACACGGCGCACTACGCGAGAATGCCTACCGAGGTTCTGCCGCTTAATATAGATCACTTCACCCACGGAGCCTCGAAGACTAACAGACGCCTTTAAACTGCCCTTCTCGTCAACTCAGTATTGTGCGCGGAGTAACAGAAAATATTGTTTCGCACTAGATATGAACACCGCGCGGCGCGGCGGTCGATCTACTTAGTTCAAGCCACTTAGAGAGGTCAACATCTCGTACGCAACCAACATCTCGTATCCAACCAGTCGTGCACTTGGCAGCTACAGTAGTACTCACGGTACAGATGTGATCTTCTGACGTGCTGTATCGCTGGCACTGGGGACGTATGGTCCCCGGCATTTGGGGTGGACCGCCTCCTACGCCGTGTATAAACATTTTGGCGCAAGGATGTATGGCCTCTGACGCTGGCTTGTATGGCCTCTTACGATGGCATGTATGGCCTACAATGCTGGAATTGATGACCTCTGATGCAGGAATGTATGGCCTCTGCTGTGTGTGTATGAGCGTACGGTCTCTAACACTGCTGCGTCCGGTCTATCTGGTATGATGTCGTGTTTCAGAGTGACGCGACTGAGGGCGCGGCGGCCGGCAGGTTGCGTGGCCACTCTGCGCCCGGCTCCCCCGACAAGCTGACAAAGTCGCGATCCGCCACTCTGCACCTGCCCGTGCAGCGCGACCCCAGTCCCTGCATTGCAGAGTGAGTGGCTGCTGGTGACCGGGCCCACCCCTGAACCCTGAACACGAATACGGTGATGGTCATTACGTCATGTCACGGCTGGGCCTTTTGTAGCACCTAGAACGTATGTGTGTGTGTGTGAGTGTGTATGTATGTATATATATATATATATATATATATATATGTGTGTGTGTATATATATATATATACGTACATACATGCATGCATACATATATTATCATTATTATTATTATTATTATTCAGAATCACGTTCAGCTGCTTTTTTTAACTCCAGCCCGTCCCTCGTAAAAATCTAGATTTTGTGTTTAATCAGTTGGTGGTGCTTGAGTATGAGGGCATGCGTTTATATCCAATCGTGAGTACGAATGGAGATGCAACTAGCTACTTTCTTCAAAGTTACACTTTGTGCTGTGAATGTAGGCTTTCAGTATGTAACGTCAGATATCACTTCTATAGGAAATATTAGAACCAAAAGTAAATGTTGCTGTACAAATCTGGGTTCGTAGAAACGAGATTATCCATAGATTCCTTGTTGTGCAAGAAATTGCAATGCAATCAGTATTGCAACGGATGACAGGAAGGACGGTGTGTGCCAATGTTTTGACCCGCTGTTGTTCCTCTTACCATGTGCCGACATGCTATTGTTATCATCACAGTACTAGCATGTCATTGTTTTGATTCCAGGCAATAACGTGCTATTGTTATGGTCACACCACTAGCATGCTATTGTTATGACGACAGTATTTGTATACTATTGCCATCAGCACTGTATGGGACGGCGTGGTGTTCCCGACTACGCGAATTGTGTCTTGTGCAGGCTGGCATTTATGTATTGGAGTACTGGATTTGGAGGGGAAACGTTGGGAAGATGCCAAGTCGCAGATGATGCTTGTTGATGTTGTTTAATATTTAAAGGTGTTTTTTAAACACTCCGGTCAGTTTTTTATGTGTTTGTGAAACAATAGTGAGACTACAGTCATTTTAAAACAGCTTATTGTTCTTTCGGCGGAAGGAAGTGGATAATTTCCTGCGGAGGATAATATTATAAATGCCAAACATCTGGAAAATGGCCGAGTATCCAACCCTGCCCGTATGTGACGGCTCGGGAGTCCGTTCTCTGTGTGGTGACGTCTGATGATTGTGTTAATCTTCCAGCTACAATGGAGGCTACATTCCCAGCTCGGTCTATACTCGCTCAACGTACCGGAGCAAACAGTACCCCACCCTCAGCCAGAGAGGTAGGCGTGCGCTTTTTCCAACAAGCCTGTGTTGTCGACTGGGACAGGCACTGCTGAGGCCACAAGGTATAAAGACATAAAGGCATAAAAAATCAGTTCAACTATGAGCCACAAGAGCCCTTCTTGGTTGCACTTTGGACACTCAACCAGTTGCCCGCCAAATCTGTCGAGCAGTTCTCCCTAGAATACTGAAAAGCAAGCCCTCTATTCTTATGATTGTCTGTGCTGTTTTTAAAGATGTCCAATGTGCTGCTACTGACGATGGTTTCTGGCAGCTGGTTCGAGAGTTCTATTACCCTGTTGGTGAAGAAAGACTCTTAACCTTGTACTGCCGTGGTTAACTTTACTTTTCAATTGGTAACCTCTAGTTGCATCATTTCTGTTAAATTCAAACATTTCTCTGAGATGTCCCTTCCCCTGGCCACGGACAAATTTAAAGACCTCGATGAGACCTCTCAGCCTTCCAAGTGAAAACATATTCAATTTCTTCAATCTCTCATATGCCAGGTTGCTTATACCATTAACCATTTTGTAGCCCTCCTTTGTACTCTCTCAAAAATCCAACAATCTTTTTCATAACTAACCAAGTTTTGACACAGTATTCCAAATATGGCCTAACATACGCACAGTCAAGCTTCCTGATGACTTCCTCAGTTCTGTATGATATATTCCTATCTATTGCCCCAAGCATTCTTAGTGCCTTCATCCTGGCTTCTTTGATCTGTTTTGATGCCCCCAATTTTGTGTTTAGACCCAAGTCATTCTGCTGAGTCACAGATAGTACTTGACAACCCATCCAGTATAGAGCCTTCGTATGCTGCCTGCCTACATGCATTATTTTGCACTTATCAAAATTTAATATAATTTGCCATTTCTTTTGGGACCACTTCACAAGTTCGTGTCATAAGTTCACAAGTCTTTCTGGCAGCGATATATGTTCATTGTATCCTGTTATTGCGTTGTAATCCTTGTGTCCTGTTGTGCTTTGGAATGCAGTCCTTTGTAATCAATGTGGCAATGCAGTGAAGTAGCAGTGGTGTGTGGTTTTTGTAGAGATCACCCTGATGTATTTTCGAAAATAAACAAATATGCTCAACCTTTCCACTTGGCAATGCATGTGGCTTTTGCACTGGACTGTAATGTTCTATAGAACATTACATTCCTTCCTCTTGGGAGACAATAGTGCTGCTTGACTACGGTATAACAAATGACACTGATCTAGGTTAATTGGTCTTCATAAGAGGTCAATAGGTCCTGGGTCAATTCGCTGACCTCGTTCAAGTAATAGTGGGCTTCTAGGAATTAGACACCATCAATTGCTGTATTGCTGTCAAAGAGACCAGGATGCAGCTCAAGTAATTTTATTTCTATATTTTGTTTCATGTCTACAATCAATTGTGAACATGAAAGATGTGGTTTCGCATTAATTAGCTCAGATTATAATACCTGCTTGCAATGTTTCGAAAGTTGCTTTAACACATCTAGCCATTAAGCTCGAGTGTGGTCTAGATACTGATTCATGGTGTTACGTCTGCGTCCTGTCCTGTTGCTCACAAAAGTGACTTGTGTCATGTTCCAGACACGCCGCCACCGCCGCCGCCCAGGGAGTACTGGTCTCCGGGCGGCATGTACAGCGTGCCGCAGCGGCGCACAGCCCCACCGTCTGCCGCGCCGCCGCCGGCCGTCCAGTCGTCGCCCGTCCACCACCTGAGCGTGGACGAGCTGGACGGCAGCTTTGACGCGGCCGCGCCGCAGGAGTCGGCGCGGTTCGGCAGTCTGGACCGGCGCCGCCACGTCTCGTCCACCGGCCACCTGACGCTGGAGGCGCGCAGCCTCGATCGGCTGGACGCAGAGACGCCGCCGGCGCTGGCGCCGGGGCCGGGGCCGGGGCCGGCCGCCGACTCGGCCACGCCGCGCTGGCCGCCGCCGCCGCAGCCGCCGCGCTTCACCGACTCGCCGCTGAGCGGCGCCAGCGACGCCGGACTGCAGCGGGCGGCGCACGCGCGCACGGCCAGCGTGCCGGCCGAGTGCGCACCGGCCGGCCGCCAGCCGGGCAGCGCCGCCGCTTGGACGGTCGGCTCGCCGGACGAGACGGCCGCGCGTCGCCGCCGCCACAAGGCCTGGTACGAGACGTCGCTCGACTCGCCCGAGGCGGTGCGGCGCGCCACCGACCGTGCCGCGGCCGGCGACACGCCTGCGAACGGTGCCGTGCAGCCGGCGCGGCGCGCCGAGCCGCCGCCGGCTGCGCTCGACGTGTCCGTGACGCCGCTGGTGGCGCCGCCGCGGTCGCAGGTGGCCGTCACGCCGCTGGAGGCGCCGGCGTCGCGGCGGCACGCCGGCCGCCCGGCGGCGCCCACTCCCGTTCCACGGCCGAGCTCGCCGTCACCGCAGCAGACGGGCGGTGTGGCGGCCGAGTCGCAGCAGCACCAGACTCTCATCCAGCCGGGCACGTTCCAACCGTACCGCGAGACGACCAAGCCGTTCGAGATGGCCGACTTCTACAAGTACAGCACCAAGTACCGGCGGCAAAGCCAGGGCAGTGGCTCGAGTGACAGTGCATCCGAGTCGACGCCCGGCCGGACGGCGGCGGCCGCCGGGCGCTCGTCGCAGCGCGGTCTGTACCAGCCGCCAGCGCCACAGAGTTGTCAGCCGGTGCGCCGAGACACTCCGACACACGGCCGCCACAGGTGAGTTCTGGAGCCACCGCGACCACTCAGCCGCTGCTGACCGACAGGTGTACCGCGGTGTGCCGCAGCGCGGCTGGTTCAGAAGCATGTTACAGACGTATCGTGCTCTGTGCGCTTAGTAGTTATGCGTATGGGTGACACTGCACGTAATAAAATGTATAATCCGAAATAAAACTTGCATTATGTACGTACAAAATGACCTTCCTTGCAAAAGTTCATGAATCGTATTTTGTTTCAGATACAGCTAATGTTCAAATATATTCCGTCAAATATATACATATGTTATGAGGTGACATTGGCGGTCATTTTGAAAGCGCATATGCATAGTAATACTGCCTCACAGAGAAGAAACACTGCACGAACTTGTTCGTATTGATGGTACAAGGCGGTGCTTATACCAACTGATTTGGAGATTGGTTGAGAACTACATACGGTGAACTTTAACGAGCCTCTTGTTCTCCCCTTAAGGATGAATAAACGCATCAAGAGAAAACGTTAAATGAACTGTGAACCCATCCTCATATCTGCCCCCTAGCCATCAAGTCTATCAACGAATTAGCCGACTCCCCAACCAGAAAAGTACGCCTACCCGTCAAGCAACTGAATCCGTCCATCAACCAGCCAGCCAACCCGCCAACCAACCAGCCAGCCGGCCAATCGATAAACATACCATCCAACCAACTACGCCCACTCGTTAAGCAACTGAGTCCGTCCACCAACCAACCAACCAGCCATCCAACCGACCAGCCAGTCAATCAGCCAGCCAACCAACCAACAACCAACACCAACTAACCAGCCAATCAAGCGACCAATCAACCAATCGAGTAATTCCTATGCCAGTGGCATGCGACTGTGTGCACTCTGGCTGTGACCGTCTCACGACTGGGCACACGTTGGTGGGCGCGTGCGCCGGCCACTGTGATGACAGTGATGGCCGTGCCCCGGCAGGGCCACCCCGCCGCCGGCGGCCGCCGCCACCAGCCAGTCGGGCTCGCACAGCCCCAGCTTCCAGCTGCCGACCGACTCGGTGGCGGACGCGTTCCATTCCGAGATGCTGGCCTGGTACGAGGGCGGCCGCGCCGAGCCGCCTGCGCCGGCCGCAGGTCACAGCCGCTCGGCCACGCTTGTCTGACCCGGCCCGCCTGCCGGCCGTGCCGGCCGTGCTGGCCCCCTCAGGTCAAGCCGCTCGGCCCGCTTGTCTGACCGCCCGCCTGCCGGCCGTGCCGCCTGCGCCGGCCGCAGGTCACAGCCGCTCGGCCACGCTTGTCTGACCCGGCCCGCCTGCCGGCCGTGCCGGCCGTGCTGGCCCTGCTGGCCGCAGGTCACAGCCGCTCGGCCACGCTTGTCTGACCCGGCCCGCCTGCCGGCCGTGCCGCCTGCGCCGGCCGCAGGTCACAGCCGCTCGGCCACGCTTGTCTGACCCGGCCCGCCTGCCGTGCCGCTGCCGGCCGTGCTGGCCCTGCTGGCCGCAGGTCACAGCCGCTCGGCCACGCTTGTCTGACCCGGCCCGCCTGCCGGCCGTGCCGGCCGTGCTGGCCCTGCTGGCCGCAGGTCACAGCCGCTCGGCCACGCTTGTCTGACCCGGCCCGCCTGCCGGCCGTGCCGGCCGTGCTGGCCCTGCTGGCCGCAGGTCACAGCCGCTCGGCCACGCTTGTCTGACCCGGCCCGCCTGCCGGCCGTGCCGCCTGCGCCGGCCGCAGGTCACAGCCGCTCGGCCACGCTTGTCTGACCCGGCCCGCCTGCCGGCCGTGCCGCCTGCGCCGGCCGCAGGTCACAGCCGCTCGGCCACGCTTGTCTGACCCGGCCCGCCTGCCGGCCGTGCCGCCTGCGCCGGCCGCAGGTCACAGCCGCTCAGCCACGCTTGTCTGACCCGGCCCGCCTGCCGGCCGTGCCGGCCGTGCTGGCCGTGCTGGCGCCCACCTTCGCCGTGTGGGCCGTGCCCGGTGTCGGCGGTACTGTATATGGCGTGAGGGGTGCTGTGTCCAGCCGGTTGTACTGTGCCTGGTGTCAGCGGAACTGTGTCTGGCGTCAGCGATGCCAGAGTACGGTGGCCGGCCACGTCACCACTGTACCGGTGATGTGACGTGGCCGGGCCCTGCGCTTACGTCGGCGTCAGTCGGCGGCCGTCGCGTCCTACCCGGCGGCCCGTCGTGTGGCGACACGACCTGTACACACCTGTTGTGATACGCATTTTATATTACGAGTACAAACGTTATTTTACTGATAGAAGCATTTGCCCATGAAAGTATTAGTGTCCACAGGGTTGTAAATATATGACGTACATCTCAGCCTGTTGCTCATTTCAGGAATACACTATTTCTGGATGATGGTCTGTGCTGGATGAATGCTGTATATGGCATTGGTGTCGGATATGCCTGACATGGTGAACACGAACAGATTGCATCACGGGGACAAGGCTGATCCACGGCTCCTTGGCCGCGGCTGTTTGGCAGCGTTCCATGAGACAGTGTGGCTTCATTTTAAAATCTTCGTCAGTCTAATGCGGATCTTCGATTATAAGAATATATTATAATAATTATAACGTTTCCTAATTAAATTACTATACGGATCTCTGCTGGGCTGCTCAAGCTGCGATGGCCTTGTCAGCTCCGTCGGGCCATTTGTCAACTGTTGCACTCTCTGAGGCTGTGTCGGTATTTTATTGGCGGGACGCTAGCGATTGGCTCTCAGATGGCTGAAAATAGCTGCTATACTTATGTTCTGAGAACGTTTTATAACATAGAATTGACGTCCGCGTTCACGTTCTAACATGGACACTTGGCTGTGCGGAACACAGCTGTAGTGTCCACAGGGATATGGGTGTAGCCACGGTTTCGAAATTGGGGGATGGGCGAACAGAGGACGTGGTAAGTTTGGACAAGATATAATGGTAGCCCACCCCTGGGAAAAAAAAATGTTCTGTGCATATGAAAGAAAGAAATGTTTTTGGGGTTTTTTTATTTGAACTTTAAAAACCTAACATGACCAAACCTAGCCTATTTGTTTGCTTTATGGAGACAAATGCGTGTTTAAAAAAATCTTACCATCTTAAAGCGCAATGGTACCGAAAAGTTTCCAACAAAATTGTCAACAATAATGTTGACCAAAAATATTCCAGTGCTGCTTAAAAGCTTAGGTTTGTTTAGGCTAGGCTGGGTTTGGTTTCATTTTTACTTTTAGGAATGTTAGGAAATAAATTTCCTAGCATTTTTCTAATTTTATTTTTTAGGATATTTTTTCCAATGGTAGATTAGGTTAGGCTATGTTGCATTTCGCATTCATTTTATAAACATTTCTTGATGGGGAGTGCGAGGTGTTACCTAACTCAAAGCCCCTTTGCGGCATTATTTTGCATCTGAAAAGTAAGCATTTGCACATAAAATAAGAAGTCCCACCATCTTATTCACCTTCATAAGCATCATATTCCAAAGGAAAAAGTTAAAATAACACCTTATACTACAAATTTACCACAAAATGTTTGGCCAGAATTAGCAAGTTTCATTTCTTATCACAGCCTATAAACATCTAGCTTTATGACGTATGTGCTGGGTCGCATTTCACGATCACCATAGAACTGTAGTTATGTTGAACGTCACCCTCTTGTAACAGGAAAAACATAAAATATTGGAAGATGGTTTTGTTGTAGTAAATATGACCATTAGGGTGTGTCGCCTGAACGGTTTTTGTTATGCATAGTGAAATTATCGTGCAGATCACCTAAAAAAACCTGTGGTCGAAACCAAATCGAAATCAAACAATAAACAAAATATGCGACAGGCCGATAAAGAAACAAATTTGCTGGGCGCCCGGCGTTGAAGTCTCCAGTGATGGCGCTCCGTTGCGATTGGCATCTAACACCACGCGTCGGCCGCCGTCGGAGCACCGCCGCGGCGCTGTGACGGAAAAGGCGGCAGTCGGTGCTGTGGATGACTTATGAATGGACTCTGGTAATTCAAGAACAGATCAGGGGAGCCGGGATATATCTGATTGTAAAGATTAAACTTTACTGAAGGACTGATCGCTCCACTTTCCTTTGTATGTGCTCCACCTTTCAAAGTGCTTTGAATCATCATTCTAATAAATTGCGTACGCACTAACGACACAAAATAGCTTCGCATGCCATACATCCCTGTTTTATTAGTCAATCCAAGTCTCCTGTTCCTTTTCGTTACTCAAGTTTCAAGGGAAACTGGGATTATCAGCAGTAGGGACAACCTATTAACGAGGGCGACACGAGCCGGCGGCGATCGTCGCATGGCGCAGGGGAGGGGCTGGGATGGGGCGGGAGACGGCCGGCGCACGGTGAGGGTAGAGAACACAAAGAGCGAGACAGGGCAGGGGAGGGGAGGGAGGGCCGCCGAGACAAGGCAGTCGGCGACGGAGACCCGGCGGGACGGCCCGAAAAAGAGTGGTTTGGTGTCTGCAAGTTGTGCCCACTGCCTGTGAAGTGTGATATTACCTGCGTCGGTGTGATCGGGGTAAGAGTTCGAACATGAAGACCCGCGCTTCCACCAAAGGGCCTTTGGTTCCTTCTGAACTAAAAACAAACCGACTGTCCACGAGAATTGACGTTCTGAATTACTTGAGTAAAGTGAATAGAGACTCATGCGTTGCGAACAAAAGGTTGAAAGAGAGGCTAGCACCCCATATAAAGTTTGTCGTGGAAAGTGTGATGAAAATGTGGTGCTGCGAAGGAGTACCAATTGTTGGGAGGGCCCGAGTCGAACATATGGTTCGAGAATGCCGCGATCGCTACTTGCGATACATGAAAACTGCTGGAAAGAAGTCGGCATCACCAGGTGTACGTCCGTCCGGTGATGAGTGGTTCGAAAAATTGTTTGATATAGCCCGCTGCAAATGTGCTGATATCGGTAGCTGCAAATGTGCGATGGCCGACAAAGTGCCACGAATGGAGTTTCCCTTTGTCCAAGACCAGAGAGGACCTCGCCAAATGCAGATGGAGTCACAACAGGACCTAAGTCGTTGAGTGGGCTGATTGGCCGGGCTGCTGCAGGCGCAGTAGAAACCTTGCCAGTGGTCGATTTTGAGCCAATCGATGGCGGAAATGTTTCAGAAATGACTCAGGAGATTCTCAGTGACCTAAGTTCAGATCAGGCTATTATGTACAGTCTGGCGCGTAGTGTCCAGTATCTCAGATGGAACTGCGAAAATGAAGATCGGTCCACTAAACCACTCCAGGTGGCTGACTGGCGGCGCGAATTCTCCGGCTCTACATATCAACCGAACAGCCATCAGACAGTCTGAGAATGCTAGCGGAGTTCATCGTGTGCCACTATGCTCCCATGTGGTTCTGCATCAAGAAGAACTGGAAATGTTCTGATGGTCCTGGCAATGCGCTGCACAGCGTGCAACTTCTCAAAAGTTTGCGACCTGAGATAGCGGCCATGGTGCAGCCGGTAATACAGCGCAACAGCTACTGGTGTCACCCTGAGGCAGTACTGCTAGCAATGGCAGCGGGCCAAGATCAAGCCACACGGGAAAGGGCGGTCACTAAAATCCAGCAGTGTCGCAGAACTCAAGTCGATAGTGATACTGACGAAGTGCGGAAGTTCAAGCTTCCAAATGTGAATATGGGGGCAAACAGCATCATGGAGCTGATGGATTGGTGTAATGAGGCGATAACCGAGCCGCCCTTGACGCAACAACTGTCCGATGATGACTTACTAGACATCATCGCGAGTCCTCTCGAAGTACCGCCATACCCCGTGCACAGTCAGACGGTGGAACGGATGGTGAAAGTGGTGACCGAGGCGTCTTTGAAGGTAATTGGTGAAGAGGCCCGCAACGGTTACATTGTGGCGAAGTTGAAACAGGTCAGCAATGCCAGTGCTCAGCAGCAAAAAGGACTTCATGTCGGATTTTCTGTCGAGCATGTAGACAAGTAGTACAGTTGTAAAATGATAGTTCGTACAAAAAATGTGGCCGCTCGTACAAAAGGTGACGTCGCTGTATGCCCGTCTCCTTCGGTTGTAGTGGAACGGAGCATGATGCCGATTTCGCCTGGTCTGTTTGTCATAACAATAAGATATCAAGTGTCTCAGAATGATTTAATTGGTCTTCGATGTAAACAGACGAGGAATTTTGAAGATGTTCAAGCTTTCAAAAGTGAAAATATTAGCATTATACGCCGATAGATCTACTGATTGAAAATGGAACGAACAAGCGACGTAAAGTGAACCTTTCTTTCATGCGTCAGATATCCAGGCAACTTATTAAGCGACTGGTGCTTATCAAAAGCCTTTTACCCCACTAAACACTTTCATTGAGTTTTATTAATGAGCTTCATCACCAGAATCCATTCATCAGTCATCCACAGCACCGACTGCCGCCTTTTTCGTCACAGCGCCGCGGCGGCGCTCCAACGGTGGCCGGACGCGTGGTGTTAGATGCCAATCGCAACGGAGCGCCATCACTGGAGACTTCAACGCCGGGCGCCCGGCAAATTGTTTCTTTATCGGCCTGTCGTATATTTTGTTTATTGTTTTATTTCGATTTGGTTTCGACCACAGGTTTTTTAAGGTGATCTGCACGATAATTTCACTAAGCAAAGTGCACTTTCCAAAAAAGGTCCTTCGTGACACACCCTAATGAGCATACAAATAACCTTGCCCATGTTTTACTGTTTTACGGGGACACATTTTTATGCAATGACAACCAGGGTGAATCAAGGGTGTGGCACCGAGGGAATGTGTCCCCCCCCCCCCACCACACACACACACACACACACACACACACACACACACCACGTGGAAGGTGGTGACCCTCGGGCCGTGAAAAGGCGCCCCTCTGAAAAAGGTTACAATTTACCCGCTTGAATTGTTCAGCCAGAGGAACCCACTGAATGAAAAAGGACCCCCTGGGAAGGAGTCACTCCTTCGGGAAGGGCCGAGTGCATCACTCCCCCTTGCATTTTGCATTCAGAGGTGCCTCTCGAGGTGCTTTCGCAGTGGTGCCGCTCCAAAGAAATGGTGCCCCTCCAGACAAGTGCCCCCATGACAATTCATGGATCCACCACTGGTGACAACATCGTGGTGATGAACTAGGCTGTTTATACAATTGTGCGTATGCACGTTTGAATGTGGCTTCTGTGGCTTTGAATGTGGCTTCTACAAATTTGACAACTTCCGTTGAACTATTATGAGGAAAGCGGACAATTTGAGAAAAAAAGGTGATTTCTGAACAGTTTTCCGGAGTACCCCTCCGCACGTCGAACGACTCCAAATCAGCGTTGGAAAAGTGGCCCTTTTTTGGAACTTTTGCCATCCAAAGAATTATACACTCCGGAAAAAATACACTCCATCATTGCTGGATGAAGACATGGTTAACTAGCAAGACAGCTAGATGTCATTATACAATAGTGATACCTTGGGTGGAGAGGAAGATTAAGTCATATTGGGTTCCCTACCACATAAAGTGTCCAGTATAATTGAGGATAATACACATTTGTTATTTCAGGTCATCTGTAGGCACATTCCAAGAGGCAGGAGTGGAGCCTAAAATGAGATGCCAGGCAGATTGGAAGAATATCAGCTTGCTAGCATGCACAAGTACAACAGATGTCAACATATGACAAAATATGGATCACTGCAGTTTGAATATGATTTTAATGCCACTGAACATTCCATATTTCATAACATTCCATTTTCCATATCATTCCATAACATTCCATTTGTGCATGTGTGATTTCTGGTGAAGTGCAGGTGAATTTATAAACAGCCACCAATGCATTCATGTGTATGTTCTCCACTTGTGGACAAACCTCAGAACAGAGTCCAGATGTGCCCAGAAGAATGTATGGATGAACACCAAGAGCTAGAGTGGCATCCACACAACTGGCAAGCCACAAAGTGTAGCACTTCCCCCAAATCCCAAAAATACTGGTGGATATTAGCCATGTTTTGCCACAGCATAGGATTTTTCATGGGCACTATTACTTTTCCATACACGTTTTGCACACATTTTACCTCCATGAAGCATACAAGGGTATTAGGTTTGGCTAAGTTATGCTAGATTAGTTCTTTTTGTAAGTTAGCCATTTATCAAATTCCTTTGGGGATCATTCATGATTATAAAAAAGTGTTCGAATTTTATTTTTTTTAAACACTCGGGCTAGCATAGGCTGGTTAGAAGAGGCCATTTACTTTTAATTTTCTAAAGGAAAAATTGCTTAGACAATTTCCATTAAAAAAGGTTTTCTTGCATCCAGTTAGGCTGCAGCTTTTTTCTTCATTTTTAACATTACATGTTAAAAATGAAAACGTTGCATTACATAACATTACCTACATGGTATATTTCCCAAACAAACCTGAGCCACTTTTTTTTGGTGTCATTTTGCTACCCAACTGCACTTGCCAAAAAAATGTGTGGTCACATGATGTAGGTACCTACATTGTGAACACATTCATAATCATTGCACGAAAAATAAATTTGAAGAAATGATATCACCTTAACCTGCAAATTTGTCCATTCAGAAAGTCAGAGACGAGAAATGTCAAAAGTATAATGGTATTCAATGGATAATGGGGACAGGATGCACCTAACAATTCCCTGAACATTTCATGAATGCACACATAATGCTTGAATGCATGCATATCTATAATATCTGCAGTCAATGTGCACTGAAGAGGCCCAGCCCCCATTTTGAAAGAAAAACATTGACGCTTCAAAATGTGGTGAGTGAAAACAGGATTTTCCAGTCAAAAGCAAAGCAATCAGTTTTGTTCATTACTACGCTTGTCGGCAAAACATCGCAGCAATTAATATTATCATGTCCTGCTCCTTGTATTATCTGAAGATATCCCGTCACACAACACAAGCTTACAGCTGTGGTTTATCCAAATCAATAACTGGAATAACCGCGAAGATATTTGATATAGGTAAGTAGGTAGGTACCTACCTACATAGTCAGGTAATACCAACTCTCATACCTCGAGCCAAACACTCAGTCAATTCCATACGGATAGCAGCGAAGAGCTTTAAAGAAAATCCTTCGTTGAATAAAAAAATAACTACGCTCCGCTAACCAAATATAGGAATTCACCTTCACCAGCCGGACCGCGTTCTTGGATTCAATGAATTCACCGCTCTCCATTTCCCACTCCGGCCGGAGCTATTTAAATTATTGCCACGAAAAACCATGGATAATGCATTTCTTCCTGCTTCCTTGCAGAATGATATGTTCTGCATCAAATGGGATGGATAAAACTGTTCATATTGATATTATTAAGCAGCCAGGAGTGATATACATAAAAGATATCGGGAGGATTTCCCCATTAAAATTGCCTGAATGGTACCAAAACGTTCCTAAAACCTGCTAACACTTTGCTCCAAAATGAAGATCCATAGAACCAGAAATTTCACCTTCTTTCGATTTCATGACTTATATTGTTTCAGAATTTTATCAACAAGCGGAAATAGTTGTATTCATGCCACTCTGACAGCGAGGTTTCCCCACTCCTGACAAATTCAGATTTACGTGTGTTGACCTAATCCTCTACATTCTTATAAGCCTCATTGCGAGCCAATGATTAATTTCTTCCCATAATCCTGATTATTATTCATTAAGAAAAAGTTCCCTGTAATTCTTTTGACAATTTTCTCTAACATATTTTCATTTTTGGGTATTTCATAGCAATCATGGTGCGAAATGAGACGCTAATTTCCGCTCGTCCATGACGAGTCTGTTTTACAGCGGCAATTTGCCAGCCCGTCTAGTCGCTTTTCATCCTTCCAAGTCCATGCTTCAACTAAACATTCCAGACATGAACTAAATAGTGCATTGAAATTCATTTAATATTAATAAGAATTAACTTGAATACATTTTCTCAGCTTTCTCATGAAAAATTACTTCATGGACGTGAGAATAAAAGATTTTAGACGAATTGCTTTAGTATAACTTTTCTTAAACCATTATATACTCCGAAACCCATATCCCGAGGTAACATTTTAGACCCTCCCATTTTAGATCCAGTCGGTGCACGAACGTCCTGCTCTCGAGGTATGCTGTGAGTTTGTATTAGTTGTGCGGTGTTGGTATGTCAGGAGTGGAAGCTATTGATATATAAACTTGGTTGACATCGATTAAGTATACTTTTGTGATCATTTTCTCTACCATTGCTCAGGAAGTTGCCTCATAAGTCATTCACGTAACGTGGATGACTTCAGACGACGATGTGTGGTGGACCCCATCTGGTTGTCTGTGAGACACTAGGATAGGAAAGTAACGAATGACTTGAAGGCGTTTTATTCTTGAAGAAGAAGAATTATCGGGTTATTTTACGACGCATTCAACCGCAAGGCTGTATGCCGTCGCCAGCTTATCACACTGATTGGTGGTGGGTGGGCTCGGCAAATGCCGCCGTCCGCGAGATTCGAGTCCCACGCTCCACCATCTAAGCTACCGAGGCCCCCGGGTTTTTATTCTTCATTCCAGGAAACATCACTGCATTTTTCAAAATGTATACACTTCGTTATTTATAAAATGTATATACTCCGTTACTTGGTGCTTCAATATACACCCCATAATTTGTCAAACTGGGAAATTATACACCCATTAACATAGTGCTTCTCAAGATTATACACTCCATACTTTGGCAAGCCCAACAATTATACACTCCGAATCCAAGACCGAGAAGTGAAAATCCAACACTGCTCCAAATTGATGAAAATTGAAGGCATGGCGACGAGGCGCGAGGACCTCATGCGCTGCATGACCGACGCAGTCGATGCGCCCCTAAACTCTGAGGACTTCAAACAATTTAAGCTGCCCTTCGATCTTGTGGGTTGAAATTGACATGTTCCAGTTTGAAGTGTTACTTCAGGTGCACCAGGGGCTATTGCGTGACGCCAGGTGTGTGTAGGTTAAGGTGACGGAAAAATACGAGGCGACCAAAGATATTCGTTTGGTCTTTGACCTTTGACATTAATAGTTCTATTCGTCAACATTATATTACGGCACAAGCCGCGCAGATGACACCCACTTGATGCAAATTGAACCCATAGCGGCAAATCGCGAGGACATAAAAAAAATCAAACTAGTTTTTTACCCTTTTGACCTTGATATATCCCGGTTTCAAAATCTTGCTCGATGGTTCACCGTTGGGCTTGATTGTGGATCTGAGTAGACTTGGGCGAAAGCCCCCCAAAAAAGTGTGAGGTAATCTAAGAATCAGCTTTAATTTTGACCCGTTGAAATTATTTCGAATCATTAACTTTTCGATGCCATTTTGATGAATAAGCGTCGTCGAAGGACATCCATTTTCTGCAAATTCAAGCCATAGCGACGAAACGTGGTCATCCAACAACTCCAATCAAGTTTTTTACTTGACATGTCCCGATTTTAAATGTTACTCGAGTGTTCAACGCTGGTTATTGCTTGATACCAGAATTGGATGGGTGTGAGCGAAAACGAACGAAGACTGAGCCGACCGGATGATCGGCTTTGCCTCTGCGAAAAATTATTTAATTGCTTAGCCTTCTGATACCGCATGACAATCCACGTCGAATGACGCCCATTTGGTGGAAATCGAAGCGATAGCAGCTGAACGTCGTGTTCGGTCGATATCGCTTCAATATCACCATCTAAAAAATCAAGCTAACCCTAGAAGTTTGCCCTTGACATATGCCGGTTCGAAATGTTACACGACGGTTCACCACAGGCTTAACCCGTCCCATCTCTCCGGTCAGATCTGCACACACCGTCTCCGTGGGGAGGCTGATAGGAACACCCCTTTAATATCCAAGCTAAGCGTCGTACGAAAACGAAAGAGGTGTCAAAGAGGTGTCATTTTCCTTGTCTAGTGGGTAGAGAGGATCGAAAAACGTTCGAAGTCAGCTTACTGTTATAAAAATGCTTTTGCCAGTATCTTCAATTTGAACTATAATAGATAAATACGCAAAACTAATAAGTAATCAAAAACGAGAAAAATGAAAATTTCCTCTGGTATGTTCTATTGCATCCTAAAGATAAGCAAACGCTGAAAGTTCCATTAAAATATCCATATCCGTTAAAGCATGACGACTGGTTGAACGTTTTGGAGGTGACCTCACTTAACATCGACTAACTCGTTGACCCTAGATGACCTGACTTCTAAAGCTTGACACAATGTGCCAAATTTATGTGGGAAATGGCATGCCAAATATCCGTGCGCTGCCGCACGCTGTTCTTTCGCTATGCCCAAAAAAAACCTGAGGGGGCGGTTAAGACATTCCCCCTCGAGACTTTGACCCGAGTCTCTCCGGTCAGATCCTCACACCCCGTCACGGGGGGTGGATAATAACTCCCCTCTAAAATCCAACCTAAGCGTCGCACGAAAACGAGAGGTGTCATCGGTTGGATTCGAGTAGGGCTGGAATCCAACCTGAAAACAATTTCCTCACAAAAATGACGTCACTATGGTGATACATTTTGACGACTTCAAATGGCTCTGGGGAGTTTATTTTGGGAGATACTTGAGATTAAAAAAAAATCTTTGAAATCAGAAAAGGACAGCGAAATCGACCAGTCCCATACAAATGTTTGCCTTCACCGAAAAAAAATCAACATTTTTTGAAATTTCAAAATGTTGAGTTTATCAGTTTTCTTTGATTTTCCTTTTACAATGGGTAGAGCAGATTAAGAAACGTTGGAAGTCAACTTACCATCATAAAAAAAATATTTACTTTAACCGGAATCTTCTATTTGACTCTAAGAGGAAAATATGCAAAGTTTATAAGTAGTCAAAAATTGAAGAAAAAATTCCTCTCGTACGTTCTGTTGCATCCCTAAAGATAAGCAATCGCTGAAAGTTTCATTAAAATATCTCAATCCGTTAAAGCGTGACGACTGGTTGAACTTTTTTTGAGGTGACATCACTTGACCCAGATTAACTCGTTGACCCTAGATGACCTGACATCAAAAGTTTGACCTAACATGCCAAATTTATGGGGGCGGTTGAAGACCGCACTGGAGCATACTGAATGAGCGTCTCTTACTCTGAGGGGGCCACCTTGGGACGAAAGACCGCTTAGCGAGGGGCATTTGAGTAGTACTTGACGGGTTACCCGTTTAAGCAGATGTGTTGCTTTATACATTTTTGAGTGTGCAAGTGCCAACTAATGTTGGTTTTCCCTCCCCCAACTTTTTTAACTGCTAGCATTCGGCTTTATGGAGTGTGACCTCCAATCCATTTTTACTTGGCCATTGGCTTCACATGTCCCCCCCCCCCCCAAATAATTTTCAAAAATATTCCAAGCTCGTGTGTCAGAGGGAAACCACCTTCCCATGTGGAGGGGCTGATGAACGAGCTCCTCCTCCATCAGCCACTGATACATGCATGCTTGGATGCATACCAGTAAGCATAGGCGCACCGGATGGGGGGCAGCCCCCCCCCCCATGAGACCAAAGTTCCCTTTTGACCGAAAATTGCCCTATTTGCTGGAATGTCACAAATTTAGCCCCAAAACCACCTGTCTTATGTGCCCCGCCTGTGCCAAATGTGCCCTTTGGGCCCAAAACTGCCATTTTGGCATAAAAATGGCATGCTGTGCCATTTCCTGTCCTATGTCTGTTCCAATTAGGTGCCCTTTTGATCTAAAAGTGTCCTGTGTCCTGCCCTGTACCCTGCCCTGTGCCTTGTGCCGTACCGTGAACTCTGCCCTGCCCTGTGTCCTGCCCTATGCCTTGCCCTATGCCCTGCCCTGTGTCCTGCCCTGTGCCCTGCCCTGTGCCCTACCCTGTGCCCTGCCCTGTGCCCTGCTCTGTGCCCCGCCCTGCCCTGCTCTGTGCCCCGCCCTGCCCTGCCCAGTGCCCTGCCCTGTGCCCTGCTCTGTGCCCCACCCTGCCCTGCCCTGTGCCCTGCCCTGCCCTGCCCTGTGCCCTGCCCTGTGCCCTGCTCGCCGCGTTTAGGTAAGCAAACTGCGTCGTGCCTATGCAATTATGTGATCTTTAATTACTTTTATTTTCCCGTTGCCAAAGGGGATTCTAGCTCATTTTCTAGCAATTTTAAAACCTCTCCTTTCGTGGCTACATCACCATGTTAAAATTTTGAAATCATTGACCATTCCTTGCTAAAATGTATTTGCATGCTCTCATAGTCGCATCCATCGCGTTGATTGTTTGACACTTACTTTTGCTGCATCTGGGGCGACGAAAGCTTCTGGGCAAGAAGCTTTCGTCGCTATTTGTATTGTCTTACATGTTTGTCTCCATGTCACCTGCCTTCAGGACCATCGCCTTCGTGTCAGCTGTTATCATCCTTTCCAGAAATCCACATCCTGCATACTTTTACATGAAAGGTAAGCCGGCAGCCTTCATCTCACGACATAATGCATGCAGGCTGCATGTTTTTGGAAATATTATTGTAAATACAAGGGTTCGGTCCTATAACATATAGCGTGTCACATGGAAAATTCACGCCTCCCCCCCCCGGTCAGCAAACCTTCCAGTGTACCCCAGGCCGCAAGGTGCTCTTTTGGAGCCGGTCAAGTGCCCTTTTGGAGCCGGTCTAGTACCCTTTTGGAGGCGGCCAAGTGCCTTTTCGGTCCGGGCCCTCCCATGGACAAATCCTGGGTGCGCGCCTGCCAGTAAGCATTCTCCCTCAACTGCATGCAAATTGGCATGCATGTCTGAACGTACAATTTACCCATCAAATTTCAAACGCCCATCTGCAATTTCCAATTGGACATTGGGTGGTCCCGAAGTGCACTGGAGACAAAGTTATGTAATTGGTGACATAAAACATGGGTGACTGCTCATGTCTCTCACATATCCCATATCTCTTGGATTTCTTCCCCCAAAAAATGGTTCTAAAATAGAGAAAGTACGGCTTTTACAACATAGTGGCCGTGCTCATGGCCACAGTCAAGTTAAACAAACAAAAAAACTATTTCATTCTGAACGCCACTGTTGCGGCGCGTTTGTCGTATTCCGAGTTTGCGCATCCTCAACCGCCGACCGGCCGGATTGAATTTTCCTCATCCGGTTGAGGTTGGAGGAGGATAAACCTATTCCGGATGAGGCGCTGGAACGGGCAGTAGAGGAAATGGAACCTCAACCTATTCCGGATGAAGTCGCCGGAAGAGACCCTATAATATAGCCTTGCCATAATGCAAATGTCTTGCCAGACAAAGCACAATTTTCCACCCAAGGGAGCACACAAGATGGCAAAGGTTCATGTTTTTCAAGAATGATCTGGAAGCAGAAATTTCTAACGATTGCTCATTTATCATTCGGAGATTTTGTGACGACACATAGCCTGTGAAGCCCGTTGATTGGCTTGATTGGTTTCTAGTATTTTTGGTGATTCCTTTGCATATATATTTTTACTCTATATATGATTAAGTATAATTTTGCGGCGAACATACTCAGGCAGCTGTGACTTGGGTGACACGGAAAACTTAATGGGGACAAATCGCCACTTTTCAGAAATTTGGGGGACATGTCCCCCCCCTCCCTAGTAGCTACACCCATGCACATGAACACTTAAGCTGTGTGGGACCCAGCTGCGGTGTCTACATGAACACTAGCCGTGTGGAACAAATCATGGTGTCTGTGTGGACAAGCTGTACAACGAGACATGCAACGCAACTGTGCAACACAACTGTGTTGCGGACACTTGAGCCGTGTAAATCACAAATGTAGTGTTTGCGTTCAATCAGGAAAGCATGGTAAAGTGCTTCCCTGCTACCTCGGGACGTAGTCTCTCGTAAAACACGGCCATTGGTGCCCTATTGGTGCCCTTTGGTGCCGCTTTCGCTCCAAATGTACTCACAGCCGGCGGTCATATAGGTCAGGTCAGTACCTTGACCCGGGCGGTGGGCGTGGTGGTGAGCGACTTGCCGGTCGTATCGCCGACCGTTGCCGCCGTGGCGGACAACTCGCAATTTGAACAAGCCATGATCTATTCGTGCCGTCTAGTCGCGCCTCTAAATCATGGATGGAGATCATGGATGGTCCGCGGTTCCGAGTCCTGCCCATTTACCATGGTTTGGCACTCGGCTGATGTCAGTTTGCTATTGTATTGTATGTATGTACGTATGGCAAATGTACGTATGCACAAATGTACGCAAGGGCAAATGTACGTATGCGCAAAAGTATGCAAGGGCAAAAGCGTGTGAGCGCAACGTATGCCATCCCAACCAGTATAGGTACCTCCGCCGGTAGCCTAAGCATAATGTTGGCGTCTTTTCCTGGTCGGATGGGTACCACCTTCCCATTGGGGCACATGCCCCAGTACCCCCACCCTTGTGTACGCCCCTGCACCGAGTGGGGAGGAATTACGTTGCAACAGTTATATCTTATTTGCTCCTACCCTTCCTTCTCGACCGTGATCTTCAGTTGGCCTGTCTCATCATACTGCTACCTCCCGTGGCACCGCGCGATTACTGCGGCGCTTGACATGAATCCAGTCAGCGTGAATCCAAGCGAAAAATCCTAGTGTTATAGAACATACGGCTTATATTCGTGGACGTGGTTCTTCAAGCTGTCAAATGAACCCGATTTTGTCCTATTTCGATGGTATTTAAGATCGGAAATGTCGTGTGGAAAACACGGAAGTTTCGCTGGAGCGTATAACGGGACTAAACAATTGTCCAGCCCATGTGACGTCACCGATTGTCAAACAACATTGGATGGCCCTGACCTCTCAGTTATGGTGAAAATTGAAGTTCATTTACATTTACACCATTTCCATCTTAGTTTCCAAACAGCTCCATCACCGGTCGGAGAGGCTAGCTTCTCGCACATTTCGCCACATTGTGAGTTTTGGTTCATAGCAAGCGCAGGGTAGGCAGGGGCCCTCCCACATTGTTTGGCAATCGGTGGCTTCAGTTGGGTGGGAGCAAGTAAGAGATAACTGTTGCAACATAATTCCTCCCCACTCGGTGCAGGGGCGTAAACGAGGGTGAGGGTACTGGGGGAGTGTGCCCCCACGTGAAGGTGGAACCCATCCGGCCAGGAAAAGGCGCCAACATTTATTTCGGCTACCGGCGGATGTACCTATACTGGCTGGAATATCACCCCCTTATCACCCATTTGCTGATCCGGAGCATTCAGCTGGTTTTCAGGATTGTTTTTCATTTTTCATTTATAGACGTCTAGACCAGGGGTGTTATTTTTGTATATTTTTTAACGGCAAATGCCCCGTCAATGTTTGCCTTGTCCACTAATAATTTAGACTTTTAACACGGGGTACCATTGAGCAGCATGCACTCCATCGATATGGAGCTTCCCATCAATTTCATGTAATTTGCACCCAAATAATCAATAATAATGGTAACAACAATAGTAATTATATATCTACATATATATATATATATATAGATATAGATATATATATATATATATATATATATATATATATATATATATATATATATATATATATATATATATATTTTGTATATATAATATAATGATAATATATGCAATATGTGTGTGTGTGTGTGTGTGTGTGTGTGTGTGTGTGTGTGTGTGTGTGTGTGTGTGTGTTAGATGAAGACATAGACCTGTATTTAAATATGTATATATATAAATATCCAATATATATATATATTTATATATATATATATATATATATATATATATATATATATATATATATATATATATATATATATATACATATATATAGGTTAGGTATACGCTGCGCATTCAGATGTTCTAGTGCCTCGTGTTTGCCGACATTAAATTCAGGATTTGCAGGATTCGCAGGCGTTTTACCATCCAACGCCCGGCAGCCGTCCCAGAGACTCGTGTTTCGCGACGTCACCTCTCGCCGAGCCGGGCCGCGACGTCGATCGCCCGGCCAACGCAGGCTGGGAATCTGACGACTGCAGTGGCGGACACAGTTGTTGAACTATACCTCACTTTGTCAACGTGTACAGTATCTTCAGATCTGTGTGCTGCTGCGCTGTTGGCGCATCATCTTTTCCTTGTCACTGTCATGTGGAGGTGTCCTTGGAGATCAAGCTGAAGACGCCACTGGCAACTTGCACATGCCACTGGATACGGCGCGGGTGAGGAACTATATCTTGCGGTCGTTGGGGAGGGGAGGGGTAGTTGATTCGTGGTCTTCCCACGCAGGCTTGGGATTGGGCTGCTGAGAACTGGCACCAGCGGATGGTCTGGACTGACGTGGTTTACTGGTTTAATGTCGATACACATATGTATAATGCAAGGTGTTGAACTATATGTCAAATGTATCGCTTTTTAACCTTGAAGTCATACTGCTTGCATGCTAGGAACTAGGAGAACATGTTAGCCAATTAATACAATCAGTTACTCAGTTTGCATGGGCCGCGATAATTCAAATTTCTACCTTAAACAGCGCAGCGTCGCATTTGTCGTCCCATGAAAACGTTTTTCCTACGTCAGTAAGTTCAAATTCAGCGCGGGCGTAAATCCTGCCCCTCCCCCCCGAAAAAGGATTTTAGCAATGGGAACGGATTTAGTTTATATTTACGGTGAAAACAAAAACGTGACTCATCTCCGTGTCGCGTTAGACAAAAAAACTGTCTTAATCTACTTCCATGTGGACAATGAAAATGCTTCGAGGGAAAGTGAACTTCAAGTGATGCTGGGGCTGGTGCGAGATGTGTGTGTGTGCGTGTGCGTGTGCGCGTGTGCGCGTGTGCGTGTGCGTGTGCGTGTGCGTGTGTGTGTGTGTGTGCATGCCAGCCATTTCGGGTTATGAAATGGACATGTATGAAAACCTCCATGATATATGAATATATGATTTTATTTTCCACCATTTATATGTGAATACTTCCCGGCAATTTCGAAAGGATTTAGAGAGGGGGATGGGGTTGAAATCCACTGACTCTGGAACGATGGTGAGAAATTTGGCACTTTGCAGCGCCAAATTATGTTGTTGATACTTATCTTACCATAAAATAATAATAAATACTTCTCATATAAAATACTAAAATGCTGGTCGAAATCCGACGATTTTTTCTGCCTCACCTCATTTGGGTGCCACGGACCGCCCACGTGGAATAGCACGGCCTTATTATCCATGTGCAGGTACGGAACTTGCAGCTGGTTTCAGGATTGTTTTCCATTTTTCCTTCATATACGTCTAGACCAGGGGCGCTCTTCTTGTATACTTGTTTAGGGCAAGTGCCCCCACAATGTTGGGGTTTCCCATTAACTTAATATATTTTGCACCCAAATAATAAATAATAATAACAACAATAATGATAACTATATATATATATATATAGTATGTGTGTGTATGCCAGCTATTTCTGGTTATGAAATCGAAATTATGAAAACCTCAATGATACATGAATATATGATTTTATTTCCCGCCATTTCATATATGAAAACTTCATATATGCAAATGAACTCAAGCGCAAATATACGTGTGTGTAAATGTATGTAATTCCAAATGTGCGGAAGCGCAAAGGTATGTAAAGTAAGTGCATAAGAAGTAGTAAAGTAAGTAGGTATGTACAGTAAGTAAAGTATGTAACGTAAGTGCTCGAATGTACGTATGCAGATATGGACGTAAGTGCATGTACGTACGGTAGATGTACGCAAGCTCAGATATACGAAAGCGCAAAAGTACGTATGGGAAGGGTACTGATGGCAAATATACGTAAGAAGAAATGTGCGCAAGGCACATTTCCTCGCAAACGAATGCATGTAAGCTCAAATGTACGTATGGCATTTGTACCTAACCAAATGTACGTAAAAGTTGAGGTACACATGCGTAAATGTACGTCCGTTTGCGCATGTGTGCACATACGTACATTTGAGCATACGAACATTTGCGGATGCGTACTTTTGCGCTTACGTACTTTTGCGTGTGTGTATATTGTACTTCCAGCTTGCCACCGTGTGGTGATATCGGTTGTTTTCGGCTGGGCGTTTGTAGTGCTAGAGATTTTTGCTGGTTTTTGATTGGAGTGAACGGGTATGCGGAGTATCGTGGTGAGGATAAGAGGGAGCGAAGAAGGGAAAAGCTGGCTTGTTGAGGTGTGTCGAGGTAGAGCTGAGTCGTCCTGAAGTTTCAAGCGTAGAGATGAGTAGAGATAAGTTGGCTGGTAGTAGACAGATGAGATGGTAGCTCTGGTCGAGGCTGAAGTTGGTGCGGAAGAGAAGATTTGCCAGTCCGAGCGGTGCCAAGTTGGAGTGGGGGTGTAGTTGGGGGATGGGGTCGGGTCATCGCCTGTGTTTGAAATATTTCAAGAACGTTAGTGTCACCCAGGGTAGGTGTTTTTCTTTTCTTTTCTTTTCTTTTGTTGGTTCTCTCTCTTCATTTTGTAGGGACTTTTTGTTGATTTCCTGGTTTTCTTTTAGACACATCTTTTGAATTTTTTCTCCCTATTATTTTATTTTCCCAATCATTTTTTCATAGTTCATCGAGTAGGCGTGTGATAGCGAGAAAATGGAAGCGGTGTTTGTGTAATGTTGGATGGTCGTCGTTGAGGAGAGTAGTGATGTGTAGGGATGCACCGGATAGACTATCCGGTCGGGTATCCGGCCGGATATCACGAATTTTCAACTATTCGTTTTCCGGCCGGATATGTCTTGCCATCCGGCCGGATACCGGATATTTTCCATTGTTTGCAACGATTTCCAGTTAGTGTTCACCACTTGGGTGTCCCCTAACACAACAAGCAGACAATAAAAAACGACCAAGCGTATGATCTTTATTGTCCATTGGAAGATTGTAAGTGCATACTCAGCATTCAGTGACGCTGTGACGCTGAGTTACACTGAGTGACGTCTATCAAAACACGACCTGGTTCAGAAATGCTTCACATTGTGGTGAAGAAACAGGAGCTGCTCCCCGCGGCGCGGCAGAAGCCTGCTCCTCCTGTCCTCAAAGATCACTCCGAGAACATTCTCTCGGAGAACACGGAGGACAACGGGGCGGACAGGAGTTTACGCGAGAGAACGCGCAGGCGAGGGAACGAACTTGCTCGCCCTGTTTCGCCCCACCACTGGACTGGCTCCGCCTCGCGAGGTGAGAGGGGGAGCGTGAAGAAGTTCTGCACTTCTTCCGCTGCAGTCTTCAGGTCACCCTGGCCGTCACGGCGTTGACGCTTCGCAGCTGGTGCCTGGCCCTGGCTCACCATCTGTGTGAAGCAGCTGTCGAATAGGTCTTCCTCACCACTTGACCCTGTGCTAGACACGGGGCTGACGGCGCATTTGCTGTCAGTGGCAGCAACTTCTTCGTCCTGCGCCCCCAGCAGCTGAAGAACCTCGCTGAGGAGCAGCGTCTTGGCGTTGTCCTTTTCTTCAGACTTCTTGAAGAAGTTGAGCTTGTATCTGGGGTCGATCGCTGTGGCAGTCACATAGTGTTTCTCCAGGATATTCATCGCTTTAGAGACGTCAGCTGTGGTTAGGAAGCGGAGGCGCAGCGCTTGTAGCAGTGACTCGTGTAGTTTCTGGGCGCTGGCCGCCTTCTGATCAATCCTTGTCAGGTATAGCTCCAGGCAGGTGATGTTGGGAATGACGCTGGACAACGTGGCGTTGTCCGAGCTCATCCCCATCGTGAGATCGAAGAATGGTTTCAGCACGTGCAGGAGGCTTCCGCACAACTGCCAATCGCTCACAGTCATCCGCGGCAGATCTTCGTGGTCTGCCAGGTAGAGAAGAACTGGCCGCTTCAGCTCCACCAGTCTCTGCACCATCAAGTACGAGTTGTTCCACCGCGTCGAACGTCCTGCACCAGAAGTCGCGGTTGCAAGCCTTCAGCTCGCTGGAGCTCCTTGAGAGTAGTGCAGGCCACTGACGAGTGGCTGAAGTGAGTCACCAGCCTCCGACACTTGGTCAGGAGCGCGTTCACAGCCGGCTGCGAGCGGATGGTGTCGCTAACCACCAACTGAAGACGGTGGATAGTGCAGTGGACGGCCAGAATATCGGCCAGCTTGCAACCCAGTCATGTTGGAGACCCCGTCACGGATCAGTAGATGCCGCCGACTTCTGAATAGGTTCCACTCGTCCCACATCTTCGTCAGCATCTCCGAGATGTTGATGCCACTGTGTGATGCCGGAAAGTGGGCCGCTTTCAGGACGACGTCTCGACGCTGGAAATTGCTCTTGATCCAGTGGCCAGAAAGGCTGACGAACGTTTCCTACCACGATGAGCATGTCCAGATGTCAGACGTGAAGGAGACGTAGCTGCCGTCACAGCTCTCTAGATCAGAGCCTCGCCCTTCACTTCGTCATACAGCCTCGGCAGCATGACGTCTGAAAAGTAGCGCCGGCTGGGCAGGAGATACCGCGGCTGAAGTTTGGCGACGAGGTCGATTAAGCAGTCGTCTTCTACGATTGAGAACGGCTGGTTGTCCACGGCCATCATTATCATCACGGCCCTGTTGATGTCCTTGGCGCGGGTGTCGTTAATGTCCCAGATATTCCTTGACTCAAATGATTCTTGGATCGATAGCTGCTTCTTAATAGCGTAAATCTTCCGATCTTTTGGCGTAGCTTCCTCTCCAAAGGTTGAGACAGACGCAAAACAGCCGCGATTCGCTTGCTTGGCCGCTTCGTACTCGGGATGTTTCATTTTCGCGTGATTGTGGAGCGGAGTCGTGCTGAAGGTTTTCCGTCCCGCGCTTTCGTGGCTTCTCTTGAAGTCTTTTGCAGATTTTGCATTCTGCATAGGTATCGCTGTCGTCGCACAGTCTGAATATAGCCCAAACGAATGAGGAACGCGAGTGCCCCGCCATGCCATCTAAGCCGCAGGCGAACTACGTAGCAGATTACACCTGAAACAATTGTGGAGAGGGGCGCTCCTGACGCCTGGCGTTCCAGGTGAATGAATGCCAACGCGAATACCGGAGCAGGCCAGCAAATTTTGTTAAAAAGCTATGCGCGCGCATGCAAAATGTTTCCCTGGCGCCTCCATCCCCGGCGTCTCACTCCGACGGACTTCGGATGTGAGCGAAATGCCAAGCGCCGGCAAATAATAATGCTCTATACTGAGCTTAGGTTTGGGACCTGGGGCGCTCCATTATTTTCTTTTTGTGGTGGTGGGGGGGGGGGGGCAAAAATTAACCAGCACTTGTTGATCAAGGGGGTGTAGGGAGCGATGTTGGCGTGGTGTTGTGTCGTCGATCTGGGGGGGGGAAGAGCGATGTTGCATGGTGTTTGTCGTCGATCGGGTTGGGGGTGGGTCGGCCCGGTGGGGGAGGGAAGTAATTGTTGGTGTGGTATTTGTCGTGTCCACGGGGGGCGGGGGAGCGATGTCGGCCTGTCTGTAATGCGGCAAAAATTTCAGTTTGCCGCCGTTTGGGGGGGGTGAAAACGCAGTTTTCCAAGCACCATTTTTGTTTGGGGGGAAAATGCCCATTTTGTCCCCTGGATCCGCCAGTTTGGGTAAAAGCATGCCATTGCTTGCTTGCTTGCTTAAAGAAGAGGGGTTTTGGGGGCCTGCAATCAATTGCATTTTTAATGCGTACACTTGAGGAAAAAAGGTGGAATGGTGGGAACCTAAAGGGTTCAGTGTCCGGCCGGATTATCCGGGCCGGATATAACTCACGATCTGGCCGGATATACTATTCGGCCGGATATCAGAATTCACTATCCGGTGCATCCCTAGTGATGTGTAGCGGGATGTTGTTCATGTTGCAATAGTTTGTGGTCGGTTGTCTTTCGGTGTTGTATTTGGTGCAGTTGATGAGTATGTGTTTAATTGTGAGTGTTCGTTGACATTGTGGTCGTGGGCGTTGTTGTATGAGGTAGGAGTGCGTAAGTGCAGTGTGTCCGAGGCGTAATCGTGTTAGTGTGCGTTGTTTTTTCTGGTGTTTTGGTTGATAGTGTGCCAGAGGTCGTGTTGGGGGTGTATTTCGTGTAGTTGCGTAATTGTTGTGTCCCATGTTTGTTGAATATGTTTGTTGGTTGCCTGATATATTGTGCGATAGTAGTCGGATTGTGAGAGTGGGCATGGTGTGGTTTGTTGCCGTGTTGTGACTATGTTGGCTTCGGTGCCTGCGTATTCGTTGCCTTGAATGTTTATGTGGCTTGGAATCCATAGGAGAAGTGGGCGTTGTCTGGCGTTGAGTTGTTTGTGCATGCACAGTATTTTGGAGATGGGTGGGTGTTTGTTTTTGGTGAAGGGTGTTATGCTTTCTAGTGCCGATTTTGCGTCAGTGGCTATGAAGTTGTGTTTAATTTGTGTGTTGTAAATGGTGGAGTATGTTGAGAAAAGTGTGAAGAGTTCTGCTGTGTAGGTGGATGCTGTGCCATGCAGATGGGCACGAAGGATGACCCGCGGCGGCGCTGCGTTGGGGTACAGCACCGCCGCTGTGCCAGTCTGCGGTGTATGTGATGTTGATCCGTCAGTGTAAATGATGTTAAAATTTGGATATTGTGATTTGAAGCGGAGTAACAGTTGTATTTCTGCGTTTGTGTGTGTGTGCTTTGGTTTGTCTATGATGAGGTGTGTTTTGGGTTATTGGTGTTGCCACCATGCAGTGGGTGGTGGGAGTGGTTTTTCTGTGGGAAGTGTGATGTGTAGTCTATTTGCGTGCTGGTGAATGCAGCAGGTTATTATGGTTTTGAGTCGTGTTGTGTTCATGAGTTGGTGCACGCGTTTGGTGCAAAGTTTTAATGCCTGAGTGCATGGGTGTTGTGTGATAAGTTGTGTTTTGTAGTGATATATTGATAGTGTTTCTGTGCGTATGTGCTGTAGTTCTGGCATATGGTTGTATATGTGATGAGCAAGAGAAGGTGGGGTAACGTGGGCTCCTGTGGCTATTTGTAAACATTGAAATTGAAGAGAGTATCATTTTGAGGTTTGATTTAGCTGCATTTTCTAGGAGTGGAAATCCGTATTCCAAAATTGGCCGAATGAGTGATTTGCAAAGAGCCAGCAGTGTGTTTTTGTTGGAGCCTCAGTTTGTGCCGGATAATGCTGGAAGGATGTTTATTGTTTTTGATGCTCGTTTTTAATATTTACGATGTGTTGCCAAAAGGTGAGTTTTCGGTCTAATGTGATCCATAAAAAGTTTGCTGTGGTAACGAATGATATGGGTTGGATAATAAAATAAAATAAAATCATGCAGTTGGATTTGTGTGGTGCGATGTGTAGATTTCGTAAGGCGAGTTTGTTGTGTAGTTGTATTAATGAGGTTTGTAGTATTCCTAGTGTGTTGTTCGGTGTATCGTGTGAGGTCCATACACTAGAGGATCTGGCCCACCGGTTTGGGGGGGGGCAACTTTCGGAATTTGTCGTCAGCCTCCGCCCCTTCCCCAATGGCGTGCCTAGGATTTGCATGAAGGTTGGGATGGATTTGGGGGGGGGGGCATCCTGTCATTATTTTTGGTTTAATGGCAATGCAGGAAAATCCACTGTATGGCCACCAATAGTTGACTGATGCCAAATTATTCTTGCATCAACAACAAGCTTATCTTTGTTCAGGGAAAAAAAATTTAAGAAGTATTTAAAGTTGTCAATCTTTTGCATGGTATGCTAGAACCAATAAACCGGTTGCATATTTGTTGTATCCCCGCTCTTTCCACAGTGCAAAAACCCTGACCTGCTATGTATATGACCACATTAGCAGCTGTCTTCAAGATACTCATTATTGAGAAAATTGTTAATGTGAACTTCTTCCTTGGGGTAACAGCAAGAAAGCTTATCTCAGTCTCATTAGGGTGGTGCAACTCTGGATCTCAGCAGGCAGAGGCTGGGCTGGGGCCGACTTCTGGTGCAGGCAGAAGACCGAGACAGGAGAGGTTGGAGGCAGAAACTAACCCTCACGGGAAGGTTGAGATGGAGTATCCAAACTGAAAATAAGGACAGACATATACTTCAATATGCGCCTTTGAGTTCACAACATTTTTATTCCCAGATATCTTAGTTTAGACAATTATCTTGCCACAACAAGAACAACGAAGTGTTCCATCCATCACAATGCCCCATATGATTATCAATCCATGATTATATCTCCAATGGGAGGTTAGGCTAGCTTAGCACGCGCCCTGGAGGGGGGGGGTGAAATCCACCCACTCGTCCGGTTTTTCGCACATAACTCAAGATTTCATCGGCAGATTTACGCCATTCCTCGCGTACCTCCTTAGAAATGACCGGCGCATTGTTTAAAGCCAGAAGACGGAAATCGACCGAACAGTATTCGAGTTGGGGGCCGTTAAAGTAAAAAATTCGCAGCTCCAGACAACTAAAATTGGCGTCGATGCGCTTACCAAATATTGGCAAAGGGAAGTGTTCATGGTGACACTAGCGATTTGTTTGATGTGTATTGTTATGCTATATATTTTCAAAGTCATGTTTGGGCACCGAGGTCAAGTTAGGTCAATTCCATGACAGGTTAATGGAACCAGTCATGGTCAACTGGAATGTTGTCATAAATGAAAATGACGGTCATGCGACTGATGTCACTGTGCATGTTACTCCCTACACATCTTGAAAAGTACTGCTTGTCAGTACTGTGCCTAAGAGTTTCAATACTGTATTCATGTAGGTGCTTCACTCCTTTCTTTGGGAAGCCGATTGCGCCGAGCCGCCCAATGGAGCAGTCGGACGGGCTACCCGGTTTCAGTAACTGGAGCAAGTAATGACCCGATAAAGTGCTGCTATATAGGTGACTTGAGGTTAAATGTCTCTGGCATGCAATGGTCTAGCATTTGTATTGCATTAGTAATGTCCAAAACATCATTGATGCCCATTTTGGAGCATCTAAACACAATCATATCGAACCCTAGCAATGACAAGCCAATCCACGCAAAGCCAGAAAATGTTGCCATTTTGACCTCATTTGACCTTGACGATTTTGACCTAAGGTCATGAAATGCGCACACAATAGAGTTCACTACCGCACCCATCCACCCTGCGAATTTCGTTGCTCGAACTTTAATAGGAGCCGAGATCTTAGGGGGACGGAATCCGCCACCTCCAGTGCACGTAATTTTCAGAGGCCCTTCAGGGCGCGTATTAGGTTCTGTTCCATTTTTATTTTATGTTTTATAAACATTGCTTTTTATCAAGCTCAAACCCTCCTTTTGGTATTACTTCGCTCACAGACTGAAAAATAACCAATTTCACAGAAAATGAGTGGCCCTAATTGGTGTCAGTCACATTCATAAACATTGCATTGGAAACGTATATTCCAAGGATTCATAAAACGCCTTCAACCATGAATTTACTACCTAGCCTTTCATGTCAGAATTTGTCGGAAGGATTTCTTTTTCTTTTAATCTCAAAATCAAATGAAAGTGGCCAAACCTAATCTGTTCTTGCAGAAAATAAATTCATTGGGAAAATTTATTTTAAAAAGTTTTTATTAATTGTTTTTAAAATAAAAAGAAAATCCTAGCCTAACCTAATCTAACCAAGCTGAACCAAGCCTAACCATATATGCTTGCTTCATGGAGGTAAAATGTGTAAAACTTGTTTTGTGGATACTTATAGATATGCTTTGCGCTCTGGTGGACCTCTGAAGATTACGCACACTGGATGGTGGCGGACGTCGCCTCCGTCCCTCTAAGATCTCGGCTCCTATTGAAGCTGGAGCAACAAAATTCCCGGGGTGGATGGGTACAACAGAGATCTCTATTCTGTATAAATTTCATGACCTTAGGTCAGTATATTCAAGGTCAAATGAGGGCAACATTTCAAGTTTTCTGGTTTTACGTGGCTTGGCTTGTCATCGTTCTGGATCGCTGTGATTGTGTTTAAATGGTCAGAAATCGGCTTCAATTATGTTTTCGACATTACTAATGATGTAATACAGATGCTAAGCCCGGCATTTGACCTCAGGTCACCTACATTGCAGCACTTTATTAGGCCATTGCCTGCTCCAGTTACCGGAACCAGGCAGCCCGCCCCACTACTCCGTTTGGCGGCTCCGCGCAATCAGCTTCGCAAAAAAGGAGTGAAGTACATGAATGAAGTATGGAATCGGTACACAATGATAAACAGTGGTTTTCAGGATGTGTAGGAGTAGCATGCAAAGTGACATCAATCGCAAGACAGTCAGTTACATTTATGACAACATTCCAGTTTGGTTCCTTTAACCTGTCGTGAACTTGACCGGACTTGACCTCGGTTACCTAACATGACTTTGAAACTATATAGCATAACCATATGCATCAAACAAGCCGCTAGTGTTGCCAAGAACACTTCTCTTTTACGAATATACGGGAAGCATTTCAGAGCCGATGTTTTTATTCTGCCGGTGATAATTTGTTTAACTTCAACTAGAAAACTAGCTTCAAACTAACTGGACACAAAACAAAATCGGCCGATTTTCGTTCTTTGTGCAATGCACCGGTCATTTTTAAGCAGGTACGCAAACAATGGCGTCTATCGGCCGGTAAAATCTGGAGTTATCTACGAAAAACCGGAGGGGTGGGCGGATTTCGCCCCCAACCCCCCACTCCCCATCCCACCCCTCCAGAGCGCGTGTTAAGGTGCAATAATACCCAAAGCATAAGGCAAAATTATCTCAAAATTCACAAAGCATATCACAAAATTCTAGGAAGGTACTTATGTACCGACTTAGGTATGTACTAAGTAATAGGCAAAGCTTGTCTGGTGTTAGCAGATTTCAAACTTTTCAGAACAAAAGGTGATCAACCCTCGCTGAAGTTTTTAGAAGTCTTTTTAGACGATTTATATTTTTTACAAGATGTCAAAATAGCTAATTGTAAGGTATGCCAAATTTCAGCGTCCTGCCGCGGGTCCGCTTTCCCGCTGTCGCGGGAAAACTTTGGTGGGGGTATCAACCCCCTCAGCTGTGCGAGGGTTAAGTTCAAATCCTGGCGTAAAATCTACTGAAGTACTTTCGACTGGAATTTGTTCGAGCTATCTGATGCAATTGTCAGATTCGTTCTATCTTGCTTGTTTCGTATATACCTGGGGTGGGTGGGTATGTATCTACCCCCCCCCCCACAGCCTCTGGTGAATGTGGCTCAGGCCACCAGCCGTGCGAGGGTCAAGCTTACCAAGGGCCAATACATTTTTCATCCAACAGACTTCAAAGAAAAGACTAACCCATTATCAGAGTATTTCCTTCTTGAGTATGGCCATCCAAATCATCATCCAAGTGTACAGTGGTATCACTATGGTGCTAAACTTGCAGTGGAAGGTAGTTTTTGAGTTCTTGGAATTTTTCTGATGCAATGCTTATAAATATTGTCAATATGCTGAAACCACTCATTTCCTCTGGAAGTGCATACCTTTTCAGTTGGGAGGCAAAGTAACATCAAACAAGGGGCATGGGTTTGAGTCAGATAGCATTACAAGTGATGCTCAAAGCAACAACAAAAAATGTAGCCCAACTTAACGTACCAGTTCATGCAGGAAAACAAATTGTTTTTAAAATGGTAAATTTTAAACTTTTCGCATAAAAATATTCAACTTAAAAATACTTAACCTAACCCTAACCTAGCCTGACCCAGTTTTGATGAACCAATTTCCTGGAAAAATATGCCGCAAAATTGTTTTTAAAAATAACAATTTTTATAACTTAACACAGAAACCTGGCCTAACCCAACCTAACCAAACCTAACCTATTTGTTTGCTTCATGAGGGTGTATGTGCAAAACTTGTCTCATAGATGCCTACATTAAGCCAGCCTTAAAATATTGTTATTTCGTTAGGTGTGCCCATGGAAGTGATGTTTACAATATCGTTTAAGTCCTTCCAGCTCAATTTTGAACCAGTAGCCTGCATATGTGCATATGCTTCGTATATGTTGGAAGACATCTATTATAGGGATACTTATGTTAATGAGAATGATAAGAATGGCATACTGTCAGCGAATTCTATTGAACAGTAGACCATATCATGAGTAATCTCTACTTGAAATCGAGTTCGGTACAAGATATATCACAATCTATAATGGTAAGCATAAGCATGATACTTACACACAAACCACGGTTAGAAGCGAGTTATGAAGACTTCACAAACACATCAAAAAGCAATATGTCGATAGTTGTTTGGGAAGGACGTCTTCTCATTGTTCAATAGGTGGTACATTCCACCCTATTTCACGAATAATTCATAACTGCCTTAAACTGCAATAAAACCCTTAAAGTTCGATAGTCCGGTCCTACCACCCGAATATCCCTTACCTGCGAACCCACCAGTTATCACTAATTCAGGATCTAAATAACTACATACCTCCTCTTGCTATTCTTTTTTAGAAAAAAAATCAGCCAACGTAGTCTGTCTCTTCATCTTAGCGACCCACAACATTAACATACGAAGCATGCTGCTCAACTGTGTTTAATTGGACACACGCTAAAACATCCTGTTCAAATTTCGCTTTCGAAATCTGGCTCACTGGGTTTGCTTGCCCGTTACTGGCTAAACTAAATTCATGAAGCTATCTGACTAAGGAATAATGAAACTGCTGATTTTGTCACCTCTTGCTGTAAGCAGGACTTAAACAGCATAGAAACCTCGATGTGCGTCAGAATCTACTATGCTACCATATTGGGCTTCCAAACAATTATGAAGATACCTTTAAAGTTGGAGATTTTTTCACCCGGAGCGCTATTTCCAGTTACCGTATTTTAATTTGGTTTACTTCTGTTGGTTTCGGGGGGCCAAAAGACATGATGGCCCCCCTTTAAGGCGTTTCGGGGGGCCACGGCCCGAATGCCCCCCCCCCTCTGGATCCGCCAGTGGGTCCATATGACTATGTCGTCTGTGTATAGTGCAATTCTGTCCGCAAGGTTGTCGGTGATGACTGAATTTAGACCTAAAATATAATAAAATATAATATATAAAATACCCCTTCTCCTAATAAGGAGAAGGGGTTCAGGACAGAATCTTTCATTAAGCCGGTTGTTCGGCATTTAGTGTCTGACATATGGGGTCCAGTTTTAACTTGAAATGAGCGGTTTAGGAGATATAATTGAAGATGGTGTAGTAGTCTGCCCTGTATGTCTATATTGTATAGTTGTAGTAGTGCTGTTATGTTGATGGTGTCGTATGCTTGTTTAAGATCCAGGAAGACGGCGACAGTGGGGGTTTCCTTGCCGCCGCTTCCTGAATGTGTGTGGTGAGATAGGTGAGATTGTCTAGACAGGATCTGTTAGGGAGAAAGCCTGATTGTATAGGAGATATCAGTTTTTTAGTTTGGATAAGGCATAAAAGGCGTTTTTTAACAAGGCGTTCGAAAAGCTTGTGCATACAGCTGGTTAGTGCGATAGGACGGTAAGAGTCGCATAGGGTTGGATCTGTGCTTGGTTTAGGGATAAGTATTAGTAGAGCGCGTAACCAAGATTGTGGGTATGTGTGTGTTATCCAGGCGTTGTTGTAGGTGTCTCTAGGTATCTCTTGTATTGTATAGTAGTGCGTGTTATGCTTGGGTCGGGAGTTGTTTGAAGAATGAGTAGTGTATGTTATCTGGGCCTACGCTTGCATTCCCTATTTGTGCAATAGCTAGTTGGAGTTCTGTAAGTTTGATCCTAGTGTTGTAGAGGTGCGGGCGTGTTTGTATGATTGGGGGTGGGGTTGCGCGGGAGGGTTGAAGATCTAAGTTGGTAATTATGTGTGAAAATGTTTGGCTATTGTTTGCGGATCTGTGAGTGTTGTTGTGTCTAAGTATGATTGTTTCGATTGGTGGTCTTCGTCTGTGTTGAAAGGTTCCAAGGTGTGTCCAAATTTCTCCGAGGGGTGAATCTATCAAATCGGATGAAAATGTATTCCAGGAAGTCTTTTTGGTTTGTCTGATGGTGCGTTTGCATAATGTTCTTTGTCGTGGGTATGCTGTGAATGTTTCTGGTGTGTGGCGTCTCTTGTATCGGTGACGTGCGTGGTTCCTCGCGCAGATCGCCCGGTGGCAATCTTCGCTCCACCAGGGAGCCGCGCGAGGTTTCTGTTCGTGTCTTGGTTTTGTTCGTGGGATGTGTTCGTTTTCTGTGGTGAGGAGTATGTTTGCAAACTGTTTTAAAGACATAAAGGTATAAAAGATTAGTAAAACTATGAGCCACAAGGGCCCTTCTTGGTTGTACTCTGTACACTGAACCAGTTTCACACCAAATCTGTGAATCAGCCCTCCCTGTAATACTGAAAAGCAAGCCCTCTATTCTTCTAATGATTGTCTATGCTGTTTTTAAAGATGTTCAATGTGCTGCTACTGACAATGTTTTCTGGCAGCTGGTTCCGGTGTTCTACTATCCTGTTGGTGAAGAAAGTCTGCCTTAACCTTCTTCTGCTGTGGTTAACTTTAATTTTGAATGTATGACCTCTAATTGCATCATTTCTGTTCAATTCAAACATTTCCCCAAGATAGCCCCTCTCCAGACCATGGACAAATTTAAAGACCTCCATAAGATCTCCTTCTATATCTAAGTGAAAACATATTCAATTTCTTCAATCTTTCCTCATATGCCAGGTTGCTTATGCCATTAACCATTTTTTAGCCCTCTTTTGTACTCTCTCTAAAAACGAACAATCTTTTCATAGCTAGGAGACCAAGCTTGGATGCATTATTCCAAATGTGGCCTGACAAATGCACAGTAAAGCTTCCTGATCACTTCCTCACTTCTGTATGATACATTCCTATTTATTGTCCCGAGCATTCTCAGTGCCTTCTTCCTGGCTTCCTTGGTCTGTTCTGATGCCCCCAATTTTGTGTTTAGAATAACACCTAAATCCTTCTCCCGTTGAGTCACTGATAGCACTTGGCTACCCATCAAGTATGGAGCCTTCATATGCTGCTTACCTACATTCATGATTTTGCATTTATCAAAATTCAATTTCATTTGCCATTCTTCGAATCACTTTACAAGTTCGTCTAAGACTTTCCGGCGAGATATGCTCATCTTGACCTGTTATTGCCCTAAAGACCTTCAAATCATCCGCAAATTTCAAAACTTTACTGCTTAGGCCACTTTCAATGTTATTTACAAATATAATGAACAGTAGTGGCCCCAGTACTGACCCCTGGGGAACTCCACTAAGAACATTTTGCCATGATGACTTTGTACCATTTAGCATCACTCTTTGCTGTCTATCTGAAAGCCACAATTCTATCCATTTTAAGATGCTACCTGCAATACCACGGGCCTGAAGCTGTATCATTAACCGTTTATGGGTTACCTTGTCAAAGGCCTTACTAAAGTCAAGATATGCTGCATCAACCTGATTTCCCTGATCAAATTGTTCTGTGGCGAAGTTCAAAAAGTTCAAGAGATTTGTGAGACACGATCGCCCTTTTCTAAACCCATGTTGAGTATCTTGAATGAATCTGCTACCTTCCAGATAACTAACTGTTCTATCCTTGATAATTGATTCGAGTACCTTGCAGACTAGGGATGTGAGACTTACTGGCCTATATTTTTCAACTTTCCCTTATCCTCCTTTCTTGAAAATAGAAACTACATTTGCCTTTTTCCAATCGGTTGGAATTTCATTTTGTGAAACTGATCTATAAAATATTATACTAAGTGGAAATCCCAGTTCCTTTTCAGTTTCCCGCAACACCCTAGCATAAATTTCATCAGGTCCTGCTGCATTGTTTGGCTTTATTTTCCTGATATGATTGTAAACAACATCACCATCAATTAAATCAACATCATTTACCAGATCGCATGTCACTGAACTATGGTGTACGGTCGGCAGATTGGTCATATCTTCCAATGTAAACACTGATTTAAACTGCTTGCTCAGCTTCTCAATCATCTCACTATCCTCACCCAATGTAGTCCCGTTTACTTCCAGTGGACCAATTGTGCTAGAAACTTTACTAATCTTGTAGAAACTAAAGAACTTTTTACTGTCCTCATTACAGTTTCTAGCTAAATCCAGTTCTTTTGCTCGCTTTGCTGCCCTGGTTTTTTGCTTCACAGTATCTCTAGCTTTTCGATACGCCTTTTGATTAACGACATTTGAAGCTTCTTTAAAGACTCTAAATGCAGTTTTCTTAGCCTTAATTGCTTTTACCAAGTCTGGTGTAAGGCATGCTGGCTTTGCTACCCTTCTTTTGCGTCCTTGCTTTTGGGGGATATGTCTAATCTGAATTTCCTTCAAGTAAGATTTGAACTTTTCCCACATTTCACAGGCATTTAAATTGGAGAATTCTTCTTCCCATCTGATGGCACTTAAAGCCGCACTCATGCAGTCAAAGTCTGCTCTGTTGAAATTTGGAACCTTTACCAAATTATCCTGAATAATTTCTCCTGCATGTGCCTTGAATCTAACTATGTTATGGTCCCTTCTTCCCAGAGTTTCTCCTAGAGTTAAGTCTTCAACCAAGTCCCTTAAATCCGATAATACAAGGTCCAAGAATGAGCTATGCCTGGTAGGTTCCAATGCAAACTTGTGTAAGAACAGGTCCTCTTCAAAGCATTTCCTAAATATTTTGCATGATGGGGAGCCAACACCAGCATTTTCATATCCTTTTAGATTAAAGTCACCAAGAATAAGGGACTTCCTCTGAAAGTTCCTACTGATTTCCTCACAAATCACCTTGTCAAGCTCCAGTTGCTGAGAATGTGGCAGGGTTCCTGATCGCTAGAAAGCTCCTATCCTCAGAGTATTGCTGTTGCCTCTTCCCACAGTGACATCAAGCCAAATGGACTCCACAGACACATTTTCATCCCCACCTGCTACTTTTTGAGAACTGAATAAGCTATTCATATAGAGCATTACACCAACCCCTTTCATTGCTGGACCCCTATTCCAGGAAAACATATTGTATCCCTGGATCCCATAGTCCTGCAAGTTATCTCCAAAATACCCTTCACTGACCCATGCCTCCGTAATGCAAACAAAATCTGGTTCCTCCTCAGCAACATAGCACTTGAACTCATCAAATTTGGATCGGATAGGGGAGACCGGGGTCAAATGTAACAGTTTTTACATTTTCGAGTCAGGAGCGAAAACGTTTTGCGCTGGAGAACACTTTGTTGGATTTTCACAAACCTTGATGTTTTGCCCTTGCTGCGTATGTGAAAATATTTTTTAATACATACCCTAAGGTGTCGAACTTTTGGTTTAAAAAAGTAACTTCAGGTGTTACAATTGACCCCATGTACGGGGCAATTGTAACAGCACCCGGGGTCAATTGTACCATGTTAACGAATGCTGCGGTGAAAGCCACTTTTATCGAAAACAACTTGTATTGAAAAACAATTGTATCTTACTCTCTGAGCTCTTCCTGGAATACAAATCACAGCTCCACCTTTCTCAGGACAAAAACCAACACCACATCATAAAAATGCGATTACGTAACGGATCAAAGCTCTTGCACCCGTAGGTCTTTCTGGATTCAAAAGCACAGCTTCTCAGGCTAAACAAACTAACCAGCAGGGCTCTGAGACCTAAAACACTTCTTGACTATTTGTACTGAAGTAGGGCAAAACATCAAACATCACAACTCGAAACATTTCCAATATCTGTGACGCTCGGTCTGTGGTCGCCTACTCGGTGTCCGATTCACAGTTTTCACATATGTACGCCTCATACTTTTCGACAGTGGAACACGCCTCGTGGGCCCACATCGCGCACATCTCGCACCGGATCCACCTTTCTTTAGATCGACTGGTATTAAAACTCTCGACGCACACAAGGCAGAAAACTTCTTCAGCGTCATCACTACTGCTTGCCCTGCGGGTGGACTTCCGAGCCCTCTTGCCACCGGCCTTCTTCGTCTTCTTCTCTTCGTGCTTGTCCATGCTGAGGTTGAGTTTTTTCGGTGCTTGTTTGCGTTTCTTTCGACTCTGTTCTAGCTCGATCGCTCTCTTCTCTGGCGTATCTATCAGAATTGCAGCCTTTCGCTTCCTCCGTCCCGTACTGATGCTTTTCCTTGGGCCTGCCTTGGGCAGAGGCCGAATGTCTTCAGGGGTGAGCGGTTTCGAAGCGATCCCTGATAGACCAGGCTGTTCGATCGCTGATGGACCAGGCTGTTGGCTCTCCGATGGACCAGGCTGTTGGATTCCCGATGGACCAGGCTGTTCGATCTCCGATGCACCAGGCTGTTCCATCGCCGATGGACCAGGGTGTTCGATTCCCGATGGACCAGGACGTCCGATCACCGGTGGATCAGCCTGTCCGATACCCGATGGCTCAGAATCTGCAGGATGTGCTATGTCATCTGTGGTCTCGTCTTCGGATGTATGGCTGGCGGAGAGTGCAGTCAGTTCCGTTCTGGGTCGGTCTGTAACGTTGCTTGGTGCAAAGTCTTCGTTGGTGAATATGTCTGGTGGTGACCTGTGGTGACTTGTGCCATCACAGGTACCAGGTCCTTCACCTTGGCACCAGGCCTGGTGATGCACCTCCTGTCCCTCCTACCTTTACAGAATACCCGATATAAATGTCGCACACGAGAGTCGCCTACGACAAGCGCTGTCTCCTTACTAATACCATCCTGGGGGCAGTCCTCCAATGCCTGGAACCTATTCGATGTTAATATGCCTGCCCGCTGGGCCGTTCGACCAGGCTTCCTCCCGTTCCTACCACCTGCCACCTGCCACTCACTGACCCTTTCCTTAGGCTCGCGTCTCCAAATCCTCCACCCCCTGACCTCATGCCACTTCCCCTCCTGTGACCTACCAGAACTACCCCACTGTTCACTATTAACACTCCCCTCTCGAGGAATCCCAGCCACCTTCACAGTAGGGGAAGCCTCAGCTACCTGGTGACCTGCGACCACCTGAGCATATGATGTCCCTGCTATGGAGTGACCCCTTGTTGCTTCTTGCCCACCCTGTGCAACAAGGGCAGCCTTGAGCTTGGAAAGCTCTGCCTTAAGGGTCCTAATCCTTAAGTGCCCTGCATCCTGGTCGAAACCATCCTACAGGCTGCAGCTTATGCCTAGACTTAGATTCAAATTAACTCGCTAAACAACCGACAAAAAAAGCCAACTATCATTCACTATAAATTGCTACTCCCTATGCTGTCAGTCAATTATCCAAGTACCTCAAGATTACTAACACACTAAGCAGAAACTATTAAACAATTGTTTTGTTTTTTGTTTTTCGGTTCTTTAAAATAAATAAATCAAATGTCTAATCTAATTGTCTTCTAGACAAGTAGACGACTATATGAATATCCCTTTTGATATCACTTATGGCTAGACAGAAAAATGAACAGTCACACAGCACTTATGAATACCACCAACTTAGTACCAATTAAACTCTATCTTAAACTTAAACACCAAACACACTTTGCACCACAAAACTAAATAAAGTATGTTAGGGGAAGTATTAATGTTGTCCGATGTACTTATAAAATCTACACACTCGTAAAATCTCCAACTGAAAAAAAAACTAAAATACTCCAAAAGTGAAGAAGCCCATATACCTCTACAATTACCCGGTATATGGAGATGTACCTAGTGTAATTGAAGCTAACTATTTAAATCCTAGCCTAAACTCTAACGCCAAAAAGACCAAAATTTATTCCTCTACACTACAGATATCGAAGCGACGAGGCCGCGCCTAAAAACAAGATGGCGCTCGGCAGCCTCGCTAGGTTGATATAGTATAATTTGCGTGCTACGAAAATGCTTATCAGATAAAAACGAATGAAATATAATCACAGAAGTCATTGCTAAACACCTATCCACAGCTTAGACTAGAGTACTGCCCTGTTCTGCAACGACTTATCTGGAAAGCTGGAGCTCCAAACGGACGTCCTTCCACCGTGACACCGTGACACCTGGCGGTTTTGTTGTGTGTTGTGGATTGTGTGCTGTTTTTACGGCTAAGGATTCTGAAAAGGGGACTCAGGGTGCTCTTTTGAGGTTCCACCTGCCTGGCTGGGAATTGGGTGGGCCAGTGGTCGGGATTTGGTGGAAGGTAATGGTGATGGGGGCGTAGTCGCTAAAGTGTGGATCGGAGCCCAATGTCCAGGATAGGGTGATGGCTATACGTGGGGAAGGGAATGTGACCGAGTGGGTTTCTGTGTTTCGCGAGCGGAATCGTAGATGTTAATGAGTGCGTAATCTATGTTGTGTACGTGTATTTCAGTTAGTAATGTGTCTGCTGTGGTGTTGAATTATATGAGGCGGTGAGGTTCCTAATGTATGTACATACACCGCCTAATCTGTCTGTGCTGTGTGTTTTGTCTGTGCAGTGTGTAGTGAGGCATGTTGAATTCATATGGGTCGTTAGGTTTGAAGTGTGTTTCTTGAATTCATAGTGCTATGTGATTTGTTTGTAGTGCATAATGTTTGAATTCAGGCCAGTGTCTAATGAGTCCGTGTGTGTTCCATGGTATGATTGCGTGCATTGTTTTTTTTAGTGTTGGCGCGCGTGTGTGGTCTTTTAGGTGAGTCGTGTCTTTTTTGCTCTTCCCTGGCTTTTGTTGTTAGTGAGTGTGGGGTTGTTGTTGGTGGACGGGGGGTGGTATTTGGTGTGGGGAGATAGTCTGTTCTGTGTCTGTTGGTGAGTGTCTGATGTCAGTGTGTTCCTCTATGTCTGTGTCCCGGTCAGTGTATGTGCGGATTGTGTGTGTTGGTGACTCGTCTGTTGAGGGTGAGGTTTGTGGGTAGGGAGAGGCTGTTGGCTGGTGAGGTGGTGATGGTGGGGGTTGGAAGGGTGGGGAAGGTGTCGGTTGGCGGGCTGGCGGTGGTGGTGTTTGGTGTACCGGTCGCTGTCCTGCAATGTATGCTGATATTGGTGCTTGCGTTCTGCGTCTGCTGTTGGTGGGTGTTTAAATCCGGTTTACTTGTGGGTTGGTGTATGTGGTGTGTTTGTGTCGCGTGGTTGTGGGTGTTGGCAGATCCGGGTATTCTGCACACTCTTGTGGTGGTGGTGGCGGTCTGTATTGTCCCGGCTCTGCACGGCGAGTCGGACAATGCCCTCCTGGCCAGCGACAGTTACATGCCCTCCAAGTGGACCAGGTGGAGAATCTCCTTCTCCGCCATCCACCGGAGGCATGTCCTGTCCCCGACCTCGTGCTCCCCCCCCCCCCCGCAGACGGCGCAGCAGGACTCGCCGCCCTGGTAGATGTCAGTGTCGTGTTGCTGATCGCAGCGTCCGCATGTGTAGGTGTTGGAGTGGCACACCCCCACACCCGCAGAGTGGCCATAGCGCTGGTACTTTTTACAGCGCCTCGGGAGGGATGCGCGTGGTGTGACTGGGTAGCGTAGGTATCCTGCTTTGATGTGTTTCGGTGGAGTCCGGGTGATGAATGTCAGTATGATTATGTGTGATGGTTGCTGTCCTGGCCTTGGAGCCGGCCTGTATGCGGCGGAGACGCCCTGTTTCTCCAGCCTAGAGAACAGGGTCCCCACCGCGATACCGGCCAGCTCCCGTGTGTGTATTGTGCCCTGGGATGTGTTGAGTTTTGTGGCTGGGGTGATTGAGATGGGTGGGTCGAGGATTTGGTGTATTGTTGGGAGTATCCTACCGTCTATGTCAGTGTGTGCTTGGATCAAAAGTGCCCCTGGTCTAATTTGCTTAGTAATCAGGGGCACCCCTGTGCATCTGGCGATCTCCTCCTCCACCAGCCAGGGGTCGAAGGAACCCGTAGTCTCCCCGTCCCCCCGGCGGCAGAGGAAGAACTCGCAAGTTGGGTGGGGTGTGATGTTCATGTTCGCGGTGTTCTAGTTTGTGGTGTTGTACGCGTTTGGTTTGTATGTGGTGTTTATCAAAGGGTGATATGACAGGTGTGTGGTACAGTGAACAGTGAACAGTAGTAAGAAGTTTTGGCGGAGGGTTCAGAAGGGCGTGAAGGAAGTCCGACAGATGTAAAAGCAGGGCAGATAAAGAAGAAGATAACACAAAGAAATCGGAAAATGTGCGTGTAGGGAGCAGGATTGGACAGAGTGGAAAAGTTCGTGCAGAACGCACTAAAGGGTAGCGGGGGTGGGTACATTAGAGGGAGCCCGGGGGAGGATGGCTGCACCGCCGGACTCACCGTTGAAAGTTGAGTTGTAGAGCGAAGATCGAAGATTGTAGCACTGATCTCTGCTGGAGCACTGAGCACGTAGAGGCAGACGTATAAGCGAAGTGGCAGAGTTGAACTTGAAGATGCTGGAGATTCGGCCTAGAAGTCGTGAAGCTGAAGATATGTTAGAGGGGCGTGGAAGTAATGGTCATGTGCGAAAGGCGTAATGGTTATGATATGTGAGGTCTGTGTGCGGTGTGTATATGTATATGTGTTGGTGGCAGGTGGCAAGCGGATTCTTCTTCCTTGAGTCCCAGGACCGTATGCCGTGACTGGCGTCTTCTTCCTCATCTTCGTCTTCCGGACCAAGCTCACGTGATCTCGGTAGGCAAAGCAATCCAAGTCGGCGGCGTTGGCGTGCCCAAGCCGAAGGGTGAATCGTGTAATTTTGCGCAAACGTACATTTGCGCTTACGTACATTGGCGCTTACGTACCTTTGCGCATACGTACTTTTGCGCTTGCGCACATTTGCACTTACGTGCATTTGCACTTACGAACTTTTCCGCATTCGTACATCGGTGCATTCGTACGTACTTTTGCGCATACGTACATGTGCACATACGTGTATTTGCGCTGATATACATTTGCGCTTGCGTGTATTTGCGCATAAATACATTTACCATGCGCACAATTGTCATACGTAAATATGCGCTTACGTACATTTGCCTAAGTACATTTGTTCTAGAATCGTTTAACATGGGTGTCATTTTTATCTCTACCTGTGGGGTAGCTCCAGGAGCGAGGCTATGGGAGAAGCGTTAGGATGCTTATATTCAGTGTTATCGCGTAACATTGCTAGATAATATTATTATCGAAATTTTCCAGATTCTAAAGCATGTGATATGACCTTTACCTCTTTCATAAGTATTTGGCTTGCAGACATGGCTGTCGATGTGTATGCTTTTGAGGGCCCTGACCCTCTTTCTGCAATAATTTTAGCTTTTTACATGCGGCCCTATGGAATCCCTTCAATAGTCTTTCACATCGTGATATGTTCTACTTCTACCGTCTCCATCTTCGAAAGTATTCGACCGTTTCTCACCAAACCTGACATCCAACCTGGAGCTGAAAGCCATCGGCTACATGACTTGAGTTATGCATGTCCATGTCCATATGCTTACCAGAAGCGTGGCCATGGTGGGCAACAAAGGGTGTGAAAGGTTGACCGCCGGAATTGATGCATTTGGGGCATTGAGGAACATGAACAAATGTAACGTAGTTCAGGATTCATCATGCTTCTGGCCCGCGCTGAAAGGAATGTTGTCTTACTCACCCGATGACTGTAATCATAATGTTGTGGCTATGTGTACCGACTTGCATCCGTTGTAGATAGGTTAGGAACGCCGGAATGTGCCTCCAGCACGTGGCCGGCACATGAGTACTTGTGAATCACCATTAGCGGCCATATTTTCCGAAGGTATGTCAAAATGTGTATCACCAATCGCCAGCGGGCAATGATGCCCCGTCACTAGTCTGACCGCCAATCATGGTACCGAGGGTGGAGCCACCTCCTGTTGACGGCGTTGAAATATATTGTGGCAGAGAGAACCGAGAGAGCGGCCGGCGCGCACAGGTCTTACCTGCCGTTATTGCCGTTGCTTGTAATGTCGGCAGACGGAGTTCAAAATTGTCTGTCGACAGTTGTCACCTTTTCGGCCCTCTATTGCAGCTATACAATATAAAGTAAACCGTACCGCCATCTTTGAACGGGTGTTATCGCAGCGCGAAGTCCTAGACTATTCACGCAGCCAACGAAGTTCGTTGGCTCCTTCGTTGGCTGCGTGAATAGTCTTCACTACAGAAATATGGGGAATTTTTGGAATACTTGGAATACATTTTGAAGGGATTTGTTACTCGAGAGGGCACTCTCGAGTTACTGCAGCCAACGTTTCTAGCAGGCATGTTTCACAAGTATATTTATGTTTGCTTGTCTTCCTCCATCTGATTCCTTGACGTTATTTAAGATATTGTTATAGAACTTGTGAGCAAATATTGTTAGGCAGAGACCCTCCCTCTTAAATTCTAACGTTGCGCCACCTATGGATTCCACCTATGAAGACACTTATTATAAAGAAGCAGGGGCGTCGCCACCGGGGGGCAATTCCCCCCCCCCCTGCTGTGAGACTGGGGGGAGCCGCCCCCTGAAATTTGAGGAGGCCCCCAGGACGAAAAGGAGGCCCTCCAGGACGAAAAGTATACCCCAGGATGAACAAGAGGCCCCCAGGACGACAAAGAAACCCCCAGGTCGAAAAGAAGGTCTCCAGGACGAAAAGGAGGCCCCAAGACGAAAAAGAAATTCTACAAATTTGGGGCCTCCAGGAGGCCCATAATTTGAAAAAGAAGTCACCTAGGAGAGTGTAGGAGGCCACAGAAATCAAGAGAGTGCCAAATATTGACACGGAGCCCCCAGGACGAAAAGGAGGTCCCATGATGAAAAGGAGGCCCCCAGGACGAAAAGCAGGTCTTCCAAGACGAAAGGGAGGCCCTCCAGGACGAAACAGAGGCCCCCCAGGACAAAAGGGAGGCCCTCCAGGACGAAAAGAAGGCCACCAGGACGAAAAGGAGGCCCCCATAATGAAAAAGAGGCCCTTCAGGACGAAAAGGATGCCTCCAGGACGAACAGGATGCCCAGGACGAAAAAGAGATTCTGCAAATCACGGGCCTCCAGGAGGAAGCCCATAATTCGAAAAAAAAGTCACCTGGGGAGGGTAGGAGGCCCCAGAAATAAAGAGAGTGCCAAAAAATTGGCGCGGAGGCTCCCAACATTGCAAAGGAGTCTCAATACGGGAAGGGAGGCCTAATAAAATGAGAGTGGGCCCTAAGCCGGAAAAGAAAGCCAGTGGATATGAGATGAGGTTTCGGAGAAGGGACGTCGCTACCGGGGTGGGGGCAGCGGGGGCAATCGTCCCCACCCCTTGTCTTAAGACTTTGGGGGGGGGGGCGTGCGCCCCCTGTAAGTTGAGGAGACCACTACGTGAAAATGCATAATACAAAAAGGTGAGCAAGGAGCCCGACGGGACAGAAGATGATGCTGTCGAGGTGGATCCAAGACTGATAACGAAGCCCCCAGGAAATAGGAGTGCCCTAGAATGGACAATTTAAGACAAGGACGCAAAAAGCAACCTGCTAAGAGAATAATGAGGCTCCAAACACAGATGAGGATGACTCTAAGACGCGAAAGGAGTCCCATAATTTAAAAAAGGAGTCACCTAGGAGAGAGTAGGAGGCCCCAGAAATCAAGAGATGGCCAACAATTGGCACGGAGGCCCCATAATTGCAAAGGAGGCCCCAATAGGGGAAGGGAGGCCCCAGAAAGTGAGAGGATGCCCTATGACGGAAAAGAAAGCCAGTGGATATGAGATGAGGTTTCGGAGAAGCAAAAATTGGCACCAAAACGAGTAAGGCTCCACCAGAATAGAAAAGGATGATCCAGAAACATGGCAGGAGGCACCTAATGCGGAAGAGGACGACACAAGGTTGGAAATAAGACCCCGTGATCAACGAGGAGGCCCTAAAGTTGGAGAGAAAGGCCATTGGATAAGAGAGATAGCTCCCAGGTGGAAAAGAAGCTTCGCAGATGGCCAAGAAGGTCCCCGGGAAATAACAAGACCACTGAGATAAGAAAGGTTGTGTATAATTTGGAAGAGGAGGAGCCTGGGAGAGAAGAGGAGTCCAACAGGAGATAAGATATCACCCTTAAGATGGGCGATGTTCGAATCAAAACCCAGAGCAAGAGGTCCCCAAGACGTAAGAGGAGGCCACTAATTTGAAAAAGGACTCTAGAAGAGAAATGAGGGCCCTGCCGGACTCAAGAGGAGTCCCCCCAAAAATCAGTATGTCTACAGGATTGAATGAGACCCCGAAGACCAGAAAGATTTCCGAGAAAATGAGAGGAGGCCCTTAAGATGGGAGTGGTAACAGGTGTGAAGTGAGGTTTCCAAAATTGAAGATTCCCTGAAGACTGGTAAGGCTTTGCCAGGATTAAGGAGGAGGCCCACGAGCCGTGGCAGGAGGCCCCTACTTTGGCAGATAATGCTCCTGGGACATGAGAAGAAGCCCCATACCATGGTAAAGGGCCCAAGGATGTAAGAGAAGGCCCTTCAAGACGAGAGAGGAAGACATTGAATATAGAGGAGGGTAGGACATAAGACGTTGAAAACCGGTAGCCTTCAGGAAATGGAACTAGATACTTATGGCGCGACATGAGGCCTATAATTTGCAAGAAACCTAAGAGATGGTAAAAGTCGTGTCCAGGTGTTTGAAATTTATGGCATGGATAAAAAAATCTGGCTGGAGACCCTGAAAATCACGCTGAGCCTGGGTGTACCAAACATTTGCAGCCGGACCATGAAAATAAATATAGTGGAACGACGGGTCGTACCATTCCACAACAGTCTCATTGGGACCAAAACAAATGAAGACAGAGCAACGAAAAACACTCCGGTCATCGGTCCAACTCCGAAAAACACTCACAAAACACACAAGAAACACTCCAACACTCCAACACTTGGGCCCAACAGTGACTACAAAAAACCTAAAACGTTTTAGACCCAAACAAATGTCGAGGCAGGTAAAGCTCGCGTTTGGGATCCAAGCAAATGACGTCGTGGCCCAAAAGATCACATTGGACTATATTTTTTTAATCGCATCGCAGCCCTTAAAGATCACTCTGAATGCGCAGAAGGGCGCGCGCCGTTCCACAAAAGTTGCAGCTGCTCCAAAAATCAATTCCTAACCGGAATGTCACTCTGGGACAAAAATATGCTCCTTCAGTAGCCACAGTGGCATATCAAAGAGGAAAATTCCTCCTCTATCCTGAAGCATAAACTCTCAAGGATCGTGCCGGGCTCCAAAATTCGCGCTGGGGTCACCAAAACTCGCGTCGGTCCACCAGAATTCGCACAGGGGTATCCAAATATTTTCTACTTAGGGCCCCCGAAAACTCGATCCGAGGCTCGAAAACTTGCAATGGGAATCGCCAAAATCGCGTTGGGGCAACAGCTAAGTACAACACTCCCCACAAACTCAAATCTACCCCCAAAATATCGCGCTCGGGACCCACAATTCCAATCGGTAGTCCCGCCGAAGCTCCACAAAATTGGCGCTTAGGCCGTCACGTAAGAGCAGTGGATAATAAGAACAGTGGATAATAAGAATCCAAAATAAGAATGGATTTAACAAAATAAATGTCGTGTTCAAGAACATGGCCCTGGAGCGCCGAACGTGCAACCAGATGCCTTCACAAATTGCGTATGACAGTGAAGAACATACCGTATCTTTAAAAAATCGAGGTGAGATGCAAAAACGTGGCGCCGGGGACTTGAAAAATCAGGCCGGGATTCGGAATTTACAACAACAAAAAATCAACAAAAATCTCATTGAGCCCAGAAAACTGGCGTTGGGTCCCCGGAACCACGCGCCTGGGCGCGATAAATCGCGCTAGGACTAAGAAACACCGCACCGAAACCACAAAATCGTACTGGAGCACCACAAATGTGCGTCAGAAGCCCCCCCAAAAAAAAACACAAGAACCCAAGAGCATAACGGGGGCCGACAATACAACTGGCCCTCCAAAACGCACATAGTCCTCCCAAAAAGCGACAGGGCCTTAACGCATGCGTTGCAGTCATACATAAACATACCTGGAACTCTAATAAATACACAAGAAGCTCGTATGGCACACAGAGGTCATAAGGATCCACCAGGGCCTCAAAAAGAGGCTGGGGCGCAAATGGCAACATGGTTCCAAAACGAACAAAAGCACTGGGCGTTACATGAAGACATCGGGTTCTTCGAAAACGCCATGACACGTTAAAAAAAATAATCGGTGTCCAAAAGAGCAACAAAGCACTGAAACGAGGACGGGTTTCGAAAATGCATTAGGCCGCTGTGCAGAAAGACGCAGCGGGTCCAACAAAGAACACTGAGGAAGGTCTCGGTTCGACAGCCATTCTCGAAGGATAGCAGCAAAGATATCAGGTGCGTCAAAGCTGAGCGGAATTTGCATTTCATAGCTACTATAAAATGTAGGAGGTATAAAATTAATGATCGGATTTAATTACTGGACTTTTCGCAGCGAGCGCCCATACCAAGCATTGCAGCACGTCAAATATGGCGCAAGTTTATCATGTGACATTAATTAGCAAAAGGCAGAAGGCCTACCGGAAACCGCAGCATCGTACGAAGTGTTGCGAATGCACTGAATGCGCAAAATGAATGTGTACGTGCACAGACGTTGGCGTCGTGGCGACCAGGTGATATGAACTGGGATGCCTGAAATTGGGAAACCATACATTTCATAGTGATGGGTAATATATTTTAAATTCCAGTTGGGTGGTTTAATACATTTTCTAAACTCCTGCTCGTTTTAGGGTTTTGTTGTTTTTATGCACTGATAATATTTTTACGTGTCAGGGCGTTTTCGAAAATCCCGATGTGCTGGTCGCCCCTGGTCCTTTTGTTCGATTTGGAACCATTTTGCCTTTTGTGGTTCCAGACACTTTTTCAGACCCTTGTGCGTTAGCATGGTCCCTGCGTGCCTTAAGAGCTTCCAGTGTACTCTTTAGAGTTCCATGTATGTTTTTTTTAGGTCTGCAACGCATGTTTTAAGACCCTGTCAATTTTTGGGAGATTGTGTGCTTTAGAGCGTCAATTGTATTTTCGGCCCCCGTTGTGCTCTTGGGGTCCCGCTGTGTTTATTTGGGGCTTCTAACGCACATTTGTGGGCCCTAGTTCGGTTTTGGGGCTTCGGAGCGATTTTTCTGTGTCCCAGCCTGACTTATCGCTCCCAGGCGTGTGGTTCCAGGTACCCAACGCCAGTTTTCTGGGCTCAATGCGATTTTGTGGATCGTTTCTGATTTGTTCTCTCTCAAAAGTCCGAATTCCGGCCCGACATTTGGAGACCCCGGCGCCATGTATTTGTATCCCAGCTCGATTTTTCGAGATTCGGTATATTTTTCGGCGGCGTGCACAATTTGTGAAGGCATCTGGTAATATGTTCTGTGCTCCAGAGCCACTTTACTGACCCTGACATTGATTTTTTGGGAATCCGTCCTAATTTTGGAGGGCTCCAGCTTGACATTTTCGGATACCGATCCGGTTGTTGTGGAATAGGTGTAATTTCAGCAATGTGAGTATATTTTTCAAGGGATACCAAAATAAAACCGTAGAATTGGGTGGGGAGTTATGGTTGAAATCCGACGAATCAGGGAGGGTAGTGGTAGATTAGGCCCCTCCACAGGATAATTCAGTTGATCACTAATCGTTTCATTTCGATAGGACCCCTGTGACAAAATAGCGGTCGAAATCCCAGGCGCGTGAATTTATTCGCGAAGAAGTTGTTATTTTAACTTGTTTGACAGGTGCCTTGCAGCCAGCTCCAAATGTTACAAGAAAAAAAAGATGAAAATTCCTAAGATTCCAATCAGAAAACCAATGCACTTCTTGTTTTCACCTTCGCGAAATTATCGTCTTGAGACTGAGAAATGATCGCTTCAACTTTGCTTAGGGCATCAAGCTGGTAGTAATAAATAACAGTAGTGATGAATCCAACTATATTCAGTTATTCTTTGAGGACATCAAAGTGGGTTGATCAATGGGAGATATCTGTAAGATATGCTTAGCATCAGCCTCGCTGTAATCTAGAGGGCAGCGGGAAGACTCTTTTGCAGGGGTGAAAAAAATGCCGAAGCTGTCACCGACGAACCTGAGAGCTGTCTCAATTTTTTTTGCATATATATTTCATAAAACAAGTGCCTCGCACACCTGCTTCGCGGCGTTGAAAAAGAATGTTTGATCCTCGTTGCAGTTCATACATATTTCAGCCGGAAATTGGAGAGACACTTTTTAGGTTTGGAATCGTGAGCTGTGTCACCATTAAGTGCACGAAATATGTTTGGGGGCCACCGGTGGATGCCGCAGGAAGAAGCTGTTTGGACCTTGGTTATCAGTTCGAACAATGCAGCTTTCGCCCATGGCTACGTCATAAGGCTTCCTGGTTGACACAGCAGAGAGCTGACCTAATAAGCGGACCATTCCGATACGACATGCCAAGGTACTTCAGCGTTCCCTTAATATTATCCTTCAGATTGAGCTGGTTATCCAGCAAATGGGAAGACGACAGAAAGCGATTGGCGGGGAGCGGGCTCGTGCGGCCGTCCCCAACGTTCTCAAAATGGTGTAAAACTGGAATTTTCCCGCACACTAAGGTGTACGCTGTTGGTAGGTAAGAAGAGTTTAAGGGCAAAAACCTGAGCTAGGGTAGGTCGTGGAGTCATACTTTTTGTGTTATTTGTGGCTAATCAGTTGGGGCCACATTGCATCGTTTGCCTCTCAACTTGGCAGGAAGGGAGGACACCGCCGAGAATCGACCGAACACAGCACCTCTTGTTTCTCAGACACCCAGTTTCATACTGAGCTACAGACGCCCTGGGGTCTCACTTTCCGTCTACTGAACAGGCGCGTGCTATTCCTTATACGCATATATTGCGCACTTAGCAGATGCCGTGCTTTTGTGGCGCGTGATGACAGTGCCAGCCAGCGACTGGCGCAGACTTGTCGAGTGCCAGGAAATGTGGAACCCGGCTTTGCGCTGAACGGCCCGGACCACATCATCGGCCTGGCACGGGTCCGGCCCGTTCCAGCGCACTACCAGCTCCTTCGCCGTGTTGGCGTGGTCGAGCTGACGGTGCATGCCGAACACTTCCTGCACTGCACTCCCCATGCTTTCTACAACACTCTCAGTAGGGAAGATGAGCCACAGTCGGGTTACCAAGTCCACGTATGGTCCAAGGCTGGGCGTACTGTCGCGGCTCTTCCACAGTACCTTGAGTAGCTGCTGGCTGCACCCATTCGCGCAGCGCGGCTCGTGCAACACCTTGTAGCCTGCGGTCGCGGATTCGAGGGACAAGCGGCACGACGGCGGAATGACGCGGCGGGCCACCAGGCGACTGGCAGCACGCTGGATGGTACCGGCACTGGCGTCACTGGTGGCCCTGATGCGCTCCACATCGGCCACCTCCCTGATGTCGAGCA